>CM076580.1:152578677-152952596 GCA_034641835.2 Pinus albicaulis
ATGGAAATATATTTTCTTGCTGATCAATTGGCTGTGGACAATCCAATCTTGTTATGAGGGATCATATTTAATATTTAATTTCTCCTCTTTCTGATTATAAAAGGAGATCATGTATTATGTATTGGAGAGATTATTGAAGAGAGATTTCCTGTTGTAATTTTCAGAATTGTTCATCGACTCTTATTAATTAAAACAGAGTACAATTGCTTGTAAAATCTGATACATATGATCAATAAATAAGTTTTATTTCTTCTCATTAAATTATTCTGAAGTAACTTAGTAGTGCTCACTGGCGGCTAAGGGCCTGGCCTCTGGTGGATTTCACTGTGTCTTTGTATTATATTTCTGATTCTTGCAACGTGTGAGTGATTTGATTTAACATTTATTTCTTTTAATCACATTTCTATTTCAATTCATTAGTTTACAGTTTGCAAAGAGTTTGGTTTTCCTTTTGAGAACTTGCCTAGTTTACTTTCATTAGAAGAATTAATGATTTAGTTCAATTTCTATTTTCATTTAATTG
The DNA here is from genome assembly GCA_034641835.2 of Pinus albicaulis. NCBI lineage: Eukaryota > Viridiplantae > Streptophyta > Pinopsida > Pinales > Pinaceae > Pinus > Pinus albicaulis. Next base: position 152,579,201 of record CM076580.1, read on the forward strand.
CTTTAAAGCAGGATTATAAACTGTAAAGAATACTGGTTATTGCTCCCATGTTCTTAGATTGATTATCTTGTTCTCAGTTGATTTTATCAGTTTCTAAAGGAAATAGTTATCATTATTGTATCCTTGACTGATGTTTTCTGAGTGAATGATTGGATTTTAGAGCATTTATTTTCATGTCATTGCAATTAGATTTTATTTTCAGCATCTTTTTACTCTTGTATTTAGAACACTACACTGCATATTTCAAAGCATTACTCTTAGATTGAATTGCAACCTTAGACAGAGTACACTCTTGAAATAAAAATTCATTCCTGGATTGATAATTAATTTTGGATATATATGCATTAAAAAAGACACCTTTTATACCTCAACAGCAAGACCCCTATTGTGTGAAGGGCCCTCTTCCATTTGTGAAGTCATGGAGGTACTTCCTTCAAGAGATGACCAAGATCTAGGGTCACTCCTTGATGATGAGGTAATCTCATTTATTGATGGGGAAGATGAGCATATGAGATCTAACAGTTTTTTAATATTGGGAGGAGATCCATCACCACATGAAGGTGAAAAGGGAGCCATTTCTTCCATGGGAGGAGTCCTTGTTTCTATGCAAGGGATTCCAAGTATTTTAACATGTGGGAACCATGGCATAATTCCGAAGTCATATGTAGCATTTATTGGGGATTGTGAGGTGGAGGAGGAAGAGAAGGATTAGTATCAAGGGATGATACACCCTTATCTATGCCACAAATTTTTTGCACAAGAGAAGGAGACTGTACAACGCAGTGAAGAGAGGGACAACTCAGTCCACTCATACATACAATCCACTTCTGAGCTTGATGTCTCACTATATGGAGGCATTCCGCCTAGGAGGCCACTTGATCTAGAAGTGATAAGGGACATCTTGTGACATAGTTCACCACTCTTGGATTCCAGAGAGGTGAAGACTTTGGAAGAGTCTAGCACGGCGCAGAGAGTTTGGGATAGACTCAAGGAGGAGGGAGGAACTCTCTCATTTTTAGCATTACCCACTCTCATTATCCATACTGCGCTGATAGAGATTGCTGCAGGGATGGAGGAGAGAATCTTCATGATGTGGGATGACTGCTTCAAAGATTTAGAGAGAGAGAGAGGATATTTCCTTTGAGGAAGAAATCTTTCACACATGGGAGTAGATGGAGGTTACTCATGCTTACACTGAACAGGATTGGGAGATTCTTTTTGGATGACATCTTCTCATGGGAGGCCAACTTCCCAAGATCACCATTACTATTTGAGCATGAGCAGTTGCATGATAGGCATGGAAGAATTTTGGAGGATGAATATGGCATGGGGGATGTCAAAGTAGCAGGAAACAACATGAGGGGAGCTTCACATGCTAGATCTCTAGCGCTATCTATGAGGAGGATTGATCCGTATTGGAGGTCTCAGCTTTTGGTAGAGTACTCCAAGGATCTTGGTGCATGCATGGTTCTTGATGACCCGGAGAGAGATTACAGATACATGGTGGATGACATGGTCATCTATTTTTATGGCAGAATATTCTTAACTAGAGCATCTAGTCTCAAGGAGAAACTATTACATGCAACACATGAGGACTTCCTAGCTATGCACCTTGATGCATATCTTGTTTTGTTAGAGGAGTTCACTTGGGAGGGCATCCAGCAGGACATATATCAGCATATGGAGAGATGAATAGCCCAGATGGTGATGGAGAGGATGTCACAGCCACCTTCCTGCTCATTGGGAGTGGGGGAGCTTTTTTAGTTGAGCCATTTTAGCTCAATGTATCAAGTACAGGGTAGAGAAGGTATAATTTCACATTATGTTTTGTACTTCTTTACTTTACATGAGCAGCATATTGTATCAAGAAGGATCATCCCTTCTTGCATTTTGTATAATTTACTTACAGCTACTTGTAGCCTTGATTTTGGCTACCTTAATGGTGGTTTGTGGGGGAAGCCACATACTCCTTGGTGTGCACCATTCGCACCAATTTATACTTTCATGTGTTCACCTTGTGAGATTTTTGTGGCAGCAAACAAGTGGCTAGTAAAGCACTTGTTATATTTTATTTTGAGGCAGGCATGGAATGCACTACACTGGTTCCTCATGTGGAACTATGATTCACTCTCCTGTTGCCATGTGGAAAATTGTTTTCATTGTATTTTGCTTCCATATGTTACCGATGTTTGTATACTCATGGGAGGCTTTGTCTGGAGAGTGGGCTTGGAGTTGAAGATGCCCATTGGGATTATGATTCTCCCATTTTCACATATTGTATGTTTCATGAGAAACAATGGGCACACCATGATTTCCATGTCACTACTTTTCTCTCCATGTAGGAGGAACTATTGGGAGAAAATGCGTTATTGGAGGAGGCACTTCATGGTTGATTCATTTTGTGGGGAGGCTTGGGCCAATTGTGAAGGCCATGAAATTTCAGCCCAATATCAGCAGCCCACTCATACTTATCATAAATTGAGGGAGAAACTATTTGGATGGAAAAATCTAAACTCTCCATTCAACCCCAACATGTTGCATAGATCCGGGGTTGAGGACTACTTTGTTGAGCTACCCGGGATGGCTCATTTCATTTGGATGATTGCATGGGTGAAGGAGTCACTCATTGGGAATAATACTTCCCATGTTTTTCATCACTCCTACCTTGAGGAGGCCATTGAACAACAAGGAGATTTCCACTTGCATCCTCTATTATCTCATGATGTATACTTTGGTTTTACACACTTGGAGGGATACATGGAGGAAAAATTTATTGCATATTTTGATGAGCTATGGTGGGGTCTATTGATGAGGAGGCCACAAGAACAGGAGGAGAAATTTTTCTCTACCTTGCAGTTGCTTGAGGACAAGAAACACTTTGAAGGGGGAGGACTGTAATGTTCCCAATTTTTATCCTCAAGCTAAAAGGAACAATATAGTTGGCAGTATTTTATTTAGCTAAATAAAATGGGTAAGGAGACCCCATAATCCTTGAGAAGGAAGAAATAATACTCCTTTTGTGAAAGGAGGAATAATAAAGCAGCTGATTTGAGCACTATATGGTGTGAACAGGACTGGATCATGCTTGATCTAGACATTTTGACCAAGTCCACATGCACTGTCTAGATACAATGTATCTCCTTGATGGACTGTGCAGTTTTAGAGGAGAATCACATGCATGAGTTGGAAGGCACATGTGGATGGGACCCATGGTGGAGAGGATCACTTAATATATAAGGAGAGGAGGAGAGCCATTGTTCTTCATGCTTCATTATTATTTTTCTTAGTTTGTTGAGACTTCACTCCTCTTGTTGTTTAGCAAGAGTGTAGTGCTGCATAGCACTAGGGTGTTCTCGGTCAGGAATCCCTACCTCATCCTCAGGGAAGGAGAGGTTCTAGAGATAAATTTCCTCATTCTATAATTTGGCCAAAGCTACCTCCTTCAGTCACAGCATTATTCCTGGAGCAGGATAATTTTGTGCTGCAGGGTGCAACAACGGAGGGTCTCTTGAGTTGTTCCTTGGATTTTTTTTTCAGTGGAGGGCTCAGATATTCATTTGAGGATCAGTAAGGAAGACTCCCAAGCTTATTTTCATATAATTGGCATTAGTCCAACCATCCATATTTCCTCACAGCGCATCCTCTAGCTGGAACTGCGTTATTTTTGCAGACAGTTGATAGGAGGGCTATTTGAGCTCATCAGGAGGAGTGTTTCTGAGTAGAGGGATCAGCCTTTTGCTTAGATACACTATCATAGGAGGGAATAATTATTTATAATCTGCTACAGCCTCATTTTATATTTTTATTCAGTTGCAGTGACAAGTCAAATTGTCACATTGTATATTCTCCGGCATTTCTAGCAGTCTCTTCTAGATTGGCTAGAAATCTTGTATTGGAGCCCATTCTTCTATTCTTGGTAATTTCTTGTATATTTAAGCCATATTTTATGTTTATGCATCTATAGCAGCAGCTACTCTAATATAGGCAGCGCTGTCACTACTCTCCGGCGTTTTGTGCAGTTGCAGCAACTCATGTATTTCATGGTTTGATCATTGGAGATTGATTCTGGTAGCTTGAGTGGCTTGTCCCTCAAGATATTTATGTATATTGTAGCTGATATATTAATAAACATGATGGATGTATTATATTCCATTTATTGATATGTATAGATTTCCATAGTTTCATGGTGATGTTCATGTATTGCTGTAGGCTCTCTATTTGAGTAGTTTCTTAAGGGACCTAGTTTGGGGAGGTCTGAATAACCCCTCTAGGCTCATTTATTTGGGCTCAACTTCTGGAAGAGAAGTGTTTAATGTTTTAAAAAAGGTATCCAAGACCCCTTTTAGCTTATTTTTATACTACCTTCCTTATACAACGTCCTCATGGACCATATTGCAGAAATTCCCGAAAAAGGAATATTACATTACCTCATGCTTTCCTTATCTTGAGATTTTTGAAGAAATTTGACTGCACTTGAAATATTAGACTCCCTCACACTAATACTCTTTACAATTTTGTTGGTGCGAGGGGCCCTGACCCAGGTTCAGAGTTCAAGGTTTGCCGACAAACCCCTATACTACTGGCCCTTTCGGCAATGACCTGCTTGCGCAGGTCAAAGTCTCACCCGAAGTAGTATGGGTGGGTGCTTGAACCAGGTTTCCACACCCTAAGAAAGGATAGGTAAGGCAAGCAGAGCTACATCTATCCCTATGATACCCAGATCGCCTTTGTTCTGCGCAGGGCCAAGGAGGTTTCTATTCGCATCCACATGCGCTAGATCTATAATTATATACTTTTATGATAGTAGTACAATATTGCAGAAACATAAATACAGAAAACACACTTACATAGAAATTTTGCATCTTAAATATAGAATGTGCGCAATGCAGTAATTACAAATGATTCACACAGATAGTACTCACAGATTCAATTCTCTATCGACCTTTCTTATTCATCAATTCATCAGTTCCTTCTTACAATCCCCTTCCCAGCCTGCGCACATAACAGTAAGGTCCGCACACATCTGGACTCTGGATCTCCGCGCACATAGCCTGCAGGAGTCCCTTCCCCAAAAACCCAAACAGATAACTTAAACCACAATTCACATCAATAACTCTTCATTTCCTACCTTAAAATACAAAATGTTCCTCTATTTGTAATAATCTAACCTAGACTTTCCTATGGTCTGAAAACTCTGGTTTTCAGACCCCTGGTTTACCCTTTTACCCATTACAATGCTTTCGGGGCTTTGACCCACCCCAAAACTCCTGTGCTAGACTAAATCTAATAAAAAGTATTCAAAATGGACCAGTTTCACAGCTCCCAGGAGACCCTGTTCCAACAGTTCCCCAACACAATCTTGTGACTTGTCTTGAGTCACCGTGGCCGCCATATAGTCATTTAGCCTCTATGGCTTGAGTTTACTACCATTGACAAAGCCAGGTAATATGTCACCACACAAGGTAGCTAGCCATACTGCTCCACCACTCGTGATCTCCTTAACGGTGTAGGGACCAAGCCAGTGTTGCCGGAATTTTCCTGGGTTTTTTGCAAATTTGCTGTCATATAAAAGGATGAGATCGCCTGCTACGAATGTCTTTTGGTGAATATGTCGATCATGCCAAGCTTTATCGCGGGCCTTCTGAACCTGTTGATGAAAGTTAGCAATAAATCGATCTTCCTCCAATGCCAAAAGCTACGCAAGGCGCTCCTCTATGATATTTGGTTCTGCCATATTTGTAAATGCTGCAATGCGTAGGCTAGGAACAATGTATTCTATGGGCATAATGGCCTCCTTTCCATAGACCATGCAAAAGGGGGTCCTACTTGTCAGCTTCTTGCAGGTCTTTCGGTAGGCCCACAGAACAGAGGGGATGCGAACATCCCAGTCACTACGATCGGCATTGCAAACCTTGGTTAATGCCTGTTCCAAAATTTTGTTAAAAGCTTCAACCGCCCCATTTTCCTATGGATGGTATGGTGTACTCTTCGCATGGTGGATCCAGAATTCCTCATTTAGGGCTTGAATCGTTTAGTTAACAAAGTGTGTACCTCTGTCACTCATTAAGATCTCTAGGCAGCCAAACCTGGTCATAATCTGCTTAAAGATGAAGTGTGCAGAAGTATCCACAATACAATCCTTCACCGCTTGTGCCTCATCCCATCGAGTGACATATTCAGTGGCGGTAATAATGTAGCATGCACCTATTTTCTTGCCTAGCAAATAGATGGGTCCTATAAAATCAATGGCCCATTTGTCAAAAGTCTGTAAGGCCATTTGAGGTTGTAATGGCATCTCATCTCAGCGTGAGGGCCGCCTGGTTCACTGGTACGTGTCGCATGATTTACAGTAGGTGTAAGAATCCTGATGCAGGGTAGGCCACCATAACCCAGCCCTCAAAATCTTCTGTGTCGTTGCTTTCCCCACATAGTGGCCTCCTGCGACACCTTCGTATGCTTCTGCCAAAACAACAGGCTGGTCATGTTCTAGAACATATCTACGTAGTATTTCATCCACGCCTAGCTTGTATAACTGACCGGCGATGATAGTAAAGTCCATTTCCCAAGTAACCAACTCCTTCTGCTGCACCGAATATTCTACGGGGTCTATGCCTGTAGTGAGGAACTCAATGATATCAGCGAACTGTGCATCAACAACCTTAATGGTGAATAGCTACACATCTGGTAAGCCTTCCTACAAGTTAATAGGTTCTTCCCCTATCTCGATGCGGGACAAATGATCCGAGCCCACATTCAACCTTCCGAGCTTGACGATGATCTCAAAATCATATTCCTGAAATAGCAACAGCCAGCGGAAAATCTTCCCCCCCAACATAGGCTTGTTGACCAGGTATTTCAAAGCCGAATGATCAGTGAAAATTTTAAAGTGTCCACCTAGTAGATAGTGCCGATATTTCTGTAACGCGTATACCATAGCCAATCCCTCTCACTTAGTGGTAGAGTAGTTACGTTTTGCACCCAAGAGTTTCCGACTCGCAAAGGAAACCGGGTGATCAATATCTCCCTCTCCAGGTTGAGTTAGGACAGTGCCCAAGGCAATGCCTGACACATCTACATGGACATGAAATTCCTTCAAACAATCAGGAAATATTATTATGGGTGCAGAGATCATCTTCTCCTTGAGCAGTTCAAAGCTCTTATGACATTCATCATTCCAAAAAAAGGAAACATCTTTTTTTAGCAGTTTTTCCATGGGTGTTGTGATCAGTGCGTACCCCTGAATGAATTTACTGTAATAGCTTGGGACTGCAAGGTTTATAATTACAGCTACCTTCGCAGGATCAACCATCAACCCTTGCTGATATACTATGTGTCTGAGCAAGGTTCCAAACAGTACACAGAAGATGCACTTCTTAATATTCAAGGAAATCTGGTGCTTCCAGCATGCGTCCAACATTAATCGCAGGTTAGAGACATGCTCCTTTACCAAACCAAATACTTTCCAGTCATTGAAATAAAATTCTAGGAACTTATGAATAAACTCATTAAGTACAACAACTACAACCCTTGAGAAAATAGCGGGTGTGTTCTTGAGACCAAAGGGCATGACCGTATCCTGAAAGGACCCCCATTCAGTCGCAAATGTAGTATTACTGTGATATTCAGGTGCAATTCGGATCTGGTGGTATCCTAAGAACCCATCTGTGAAGGAATAGGCTTCCTGTCCACCCACGGTATCAAGGATTTTGTCGGAGAAGGGTGTAGGGAAGGGGTCATGGACGCAGGCATCATTTAACTTGCATAGATCTACGTAGATGTGTATTTCCCCCTTTGTCTTCTTCTCCTAGATGACCATTGGACTTACCCAATCCGATTGTTCAACTGGTTCAATGATACCTGTGGCAAGCATTTTGTCTAGTTCTTCTCTGACCTTTTGCTTATATTTAGGATTTAGTCGGTAAGGCCGCTGCTTGACGGGGCGTGCCTCAGGTTTCAGAGTGATGTGCATAATGCCTAGGTCCCCTATTATTCCTTTGAGCTCAGAAAACTTTGTCGGAAATAAGTCCTGATACTCCATAAGTAGCTCTGCAATTTTGCCTACGGTTCCTTCATCCCAATAGTCCCCAATTTTAGCCAGCTTAGGGTGTTCTTCCGTCCCAATGTTAACTTTGCACAGCTTGAGAGGTTGTGTCACATCAATATTCTGCAGCGGGGGTCCAATAACGGTGCGCTCCCCTTCATATTCTGGAACAGATATGTTGTGAGGATTATCTTCTTCTTCGTATATCACTAAGCTCCAGTAGTTGACTATGTCTTGAATTTGTGCTTCCTAGGTCAGGACCGCTAGTGTGGCGTGGTGGTGCGAGTTCTTAAATACAAACGCATCGATATCCTGTAGAGCTTCATCTAGCATTTTTGTCCCCTCAATTAGTCTGAACGTTCCTATAAATTCCTCTTTTAGTATTTCCCAGTGGCGAGTGTATTGATGTAACTCCGCATCTAAATACCAAGCGTTGGGGATAGGGCCCAAGGCATGAACAAATAGATGGACCCATTATTCTGTAGTTCAGTCAGACCATTTGGTCATCTAGGTACATAGATGCGCACGGGGATCACTGGGCCCGAGAAATATCTTGGTGTGTATCTCAACTGGAGGGGCGAACTGCAGAATCATCCTATTCCAACATGTCTCCCAGTTCGGGAATGATTTCTTGTGGGTATCCCACCATCATGCAGGTGTCCCACGCATAGCTATATTAAGGGCCCAGAGCCGTCATTCTCTTGGAACCCTAGCTTCGAGTGTTCTCAGGAATTCCTGGATGCTACCAAGCTCATCAAAGTGGGGTAGATATCTTATCTCCGAAGAAATATAGAAGAGGGCCCTCGCAACCCGAGGACATCATAGCGCTGAGACATCGTGCAACCGATTTTTCCAATTCTCCAGCTCTCCATCAGGGTCAAAAATGCATTCACTGTCCTTCTCCCAATAGATCATTCCTTCTGTGGTGGGGTTAACTTGGTCTTCATCCCGCGCAGTCAATTTGTAAATGTGATCTATTTCCTCCTCTTCACATGTTGGCTCTGTATACCGCAAACCTTCTGCAGGATCTAGCGGTACTATTACGCGTGTACCATTATTCTCAAACACCATGCTGCGCTTTTTGAGATTGATGACACCCCCCATATCTATAGCCCAGTCTAGTCCTAGGGGCGCAGGGTAGGGATTCGCATCTTCCACAATTTCTATTACTTCAAAGTTAGCTAGGAATTTGACCCCAACGATATCTACCATGACTTTTGGTACTCTTCCCAGAGGGATGATCTTTTGTTGATTCACCATTTGCAACTAGATGGTGGAACATTCCAATTTAGGCTCTCTCATTCGTTGCCATGTTTTCTTTGGTAATATGTTCGCATCTGATCCCAGATATAAAATAACTTGATCCATCTCGTAATCACCAATCTGCGCAGTCAACCGCATTTCTCTTCTCGTGCGTTTCTTAAACTTGTATAGCTTGTGTACATCCTTGGTCCTAGGAATCGGAGTGGACCGAGATGCGCAGTTATGCATTAATTCTTGAAGGTTCGCTATAGCCTATGGGTTGCGTAGTAGCTGCATACATGCCTGGAGAAAGGGCTCAACCTCCTCCTCTACCTTGAGGTGTGTCGGCATCTGTGCAGTGGCCTCTATTGCTTCTTGTCTCCAGTTTATGTTCTGTCCTTCCTGAGAGGTCGTAGGATCCCTGGCAGGAAATTCCTTTACTCCCTGGGTGACCATCCTGCTGCGTGTTATGACTTTCACATCCGAGTCCATGTTCCTTAGCTCAGCTTTAACTCTTTGCACATTCTGCATAGGAGTTGGTTGTTTTTCCTGCATTTTTGCTATTAGGATCAGGCAGTCTTCAATCTCATGGTCCAGCTCTCGGAAATATTTTCAGGATTTCCTGGTGGGGTTTGGGCAGTCCCTTGCGAAGTTCCCTACCTCTCTACAATTATAGTAGATTAGCTGCACCTGTCCCCATCCTGTGCTTCCTCCCCGACCTCACCTACCCCTTGCTGGGGAGCCACCAAAGTTCGCAGGGGATCTCAGTGACATAGGGTCTGACTATACCCTATACAAGTTCCCTCGATCCATAATCAGGTCATACGTGCGATAGTTCTATTCATCATGCCCTACCGACTGGCAGAACCAACACCACTATTGCTTTAGTTTGCCCATACTTAGCTGAGGGCACTGGGTCGTATCGTGTAGTCTTGCTACCCTGCAATTATCGCACCATATCACAGACCCGCTGGAGCCCGGACGTAGCGGACTAGTTCATCCTGCTTGCATGTAATCCGTCAATAGAGGACACTAGTCCTTTGTATGGCCAAAAACCAAAAATCGTATGCACTAGAGTTCTGCGCTAGCTCCTTTTCCCCGTTCCGTCCATAGTTTCTGAATCTCCACGTGCATGGCTCCAAGCTGCTCTTGAATTTGCTGCACTCCTCCCAAAGTTTCATATTTGGGTGCGGCTTTGAGTTTCATGGCAGCTTCCAAGGCTTTTTCCTGCGACTCAAAGGTTTGATGGCCCATTGGTATACGCAAGTGAGGTAGCAACATAGCAATGAACCATTTGGTGTGTTTCCTATCATCGTACTTGAACCCTCCTTCCCTGATTGCTTTCTTCAATCGCTGATCGGCCTCCCACACTGATTCAGATGAACCTTGCTTGAAGTACTTTACTTATGCTACCAACTGAGAGTAAGATTTGGGCTTCCGGAATTGTTGTTTTAAGGCACCCTTAATATCTTTAAGATATGTGCTCCCTTTTTGAGATATGTACCACATATACCAGTCCAGAGCTCTTTCTTCGAAGGCTAGGGACAACTGCGCTCTCTTCACGGTATCGCTTACCACCCCCTTCACAGTCCATACCGAGTCTTCCACAAACCAAAAATGATCCATTTCATCATCGGCCACGCCTTTAAATGTAGGTAATTTCGAGTGTACTTCCATGTCTCCTTCTAGAAAAGTTTCGATTGAGGGCTTGTTCCCCCGTGGGTCTGATGTTGGGGTAACTGGCGGACCTTGCATAGCTACTTTTTTCAGCAGGCTATCCCTTTCTTGATTGGTTCGATAGTACTTACCGCTCTGTGTTGTACGCTCATTCACTTCCATGTTAGATTTCCAGTATTCGCTTGTTAGTACCCGATCCCTTTCTCAAAATTCTTCAGCTCCCAGCAACGGAACCATTTGTTGGCGCGAGGGGTCCTTACCCAGGTTTGGAGTTCAAGGTTTGCCAACAAACCCCTATACTACTGGCCCTTTCGGCAATGACCTTCTTGCGTAGTTCAAAGTCTCACTCAAAGTAGTATGGGTGGGTACTGGAACAAGGTTTCCACACCCTGAGAAAGGATAGGTAAGGCAAGCAAAGCTGCGTTTGTCCCTGTGATACCCAGATCGCCTTAGTTCTGCGTAGGACAAGAAGGTTTCTATTCGCATCCACATGTGCTAGATCTATAATTATATACTTTTATGATAGTAGCACAATATTGCAGAAACAGAACAGAACAGAACAAACCTAGATACAGAAAACACACTTACACAGACCTTTCGCAGCTTAAATACAGAATGTGAAAAATGCAGTAATTACCAATGATTCACATAGATAGTACTCACAAATTCATTTCTCTATCAACCTTTATTATTCATCAATTCATCAGTTCCTTCTTCCAATCCCCTTCCCAGCCAGTGCACACAGCAGTAGGGTCTGCACACAGCTAGACTCTGGATCTCCGCACACACAGCCAGTAGGAGTCCCTTCACCAAAAACCCAAACAGAAAACTTAAACCACAATTCACATCAATAGCTCATCATTTCCTACCTTACAATACAAAATTTTTCTCTATTTATAATAATCTAGCCTAGACTTTCCAGGGGTCCACAAACCATGGTTTTTGGACCCTTTGTTTACCCTTTTACCCATTACAATGCTTTTGGGGCTTTAACCCACCCCAAAACCCCTGTGCTAGACTAAATCTAATAAAAAATATTCAAAATGGACCAATTTCGCAGCTCGTAGGAGACCCTATTCCAACAAATTTCTCTTTTTGGTGTAGTGAAGGAGTGTTGCCCTAACAAACCCTAAAGGCCACCTTGAATAGCCTTTGAAGGATTTCTACTGTCATGATGGAGGTCCATCATATTTATTTCACCTGTTTTGCCTACTTTCCCAAACTTTAGGTTTTAGGGCTGTTAGAGACAAATAATTAGTTTTGTCCTTTAAGTTCTCTATAGCCCTTTCAATTTCATTCATTTCTGTTCATTTCACCTCACCTTTTTCCTTTTTTCATTTATAATTTCTAAAAATATTCAATGTGTGCTTGGTTGTGTTTTTTGTGGCTTCTGTCTTTGTGGCCTTTGTACTGGTTCCTTGCTTGGCAACACTGTTTTTCCAATCAGTCCTCAAAAACCCCCGATTCTCTTTGAACATAGGCCTGTTACCTCTCCTTTTTTGTGGCTACCCTTAGGGATGATTTGTCCTCTTAGCTTAATTCTTTTTCCTGCAGAAATGTCTAAAATGGGCAGTTGTATTTTGCAGAAGTTGTGCTTTGATGAAGGAGTCCTTCCTTGAAGTATTGTATGATCTATTTGGACAATCATCTGCAGTCCTCCTTCTTCTTTGATTGTATCTTCTTGGCATAGTAAAATAAAAAAAAAAGATTTAGAACACCAAACAATCCTATGACCTATCAAACCCTAGGTGACTTAGTGGGGAGGCTCTTTGGACTTGGCCTTTGATTGAAAACTTAGTTTTGGGTCTTCAAGTATTAAAACAGATTTTTTGATATTTTGATGTATTGAAGATCCAAAAACCAATGTACTTGATTTTTCTAAAGAGCCTACAGATATAGTTTTGAAACCATCAATGCTTGATGTATCCAGGAAACACAAGAGTGAGTAGGTTGGTTAGTGATCCTAGGTGTCAGGTGGAGGAAGATAGGCAAGCGAAAAACAAACTGCTAAGGTAAAGGGTGAAAAAGCATAGACAAAATGAGTGATATGATCCCATGATGGGTCTTTTGGGACTAGCGAGCTGAGCATGACATGATGGGATAATGAAATATTGAAACATATATCCTAAGGATAATGAAGGCAGTAAGATTTCTAGAACTCACAATATTCATGAATTTTGGTTCTAGAAATCTAGGATAAGCATTTAGTCGTCTACAAAGGAAAAAATTACTGATTACTAACACCCCAGACTCTCTGCGTTATGTCAAGTCCTCCCAAGGTTCTCACCCCTCCGAGATCTATGAGTGGTGCAACCATATGTGGAGCATCTCTCATCAACTCCTGATCTTGTGGTCTCCCAGGTGGAATTACTCCATATAATGAGACATCAATATCAAGAGTAGACTGCATATATGAGTGGACTGCTTTGTCCTTGCTCTCACTTCGCAAATCATTTTTCCTCTTTTGTGCATCAACCTCATGAAATACATAGGGGTGTGCCCTCCCAATCACCTGATGCTGGCAATCCTCCATACCTTCCCCTTTCATCTGCAATATACCACAATCTATCAACGATGGCACATGCTTCTCATGGATTGTTCCTTGATCTCCACATATTATATTCTTTGGAAATTCTTGTAAGGGTACAAGAACTCCTCTCATTGGAGAAATTTCTCCATCTTCCTCTCCATGAGGTACTAGATCTGCTCCTGATGTGACAACGTTGTTACCTCCTACCTACTCTTCCCCTTCATCATGAATGGAGGTTACCTCATCATCATTAAGAGGATCTTTTTCTTGACCCTCTTTTGAAAAAGAGATCTCCATGTATTCCTTTTGAGAAGAGAGATCTTCTTGAAGTGGGGATCTTGCCTCTAGCAAGGTATTCTGCAAGTTTTTGACCCCCTCAATAGCATTATGGAATGGATTTGGGTCTATGGATCATTCCAAATCATGAAAAGGTTTTTCTTAAGATTGTCTAGCTCAACCAAGGATGATTCAGAATGTTTTACATCAAATTTTTTCACTAAACTCCTAGTAAAATTTGCATAAGTAGATACATTTACATGATTCAAGGAAGAAGTTTCATAAAACCACCAAACATAAGCCTTACCTTCAAGATTCATCACTACTACTCTAATGGCTTCATATTCTTAAACTTGGTGATGGTGCAAATAGGTGTTTAGCTCCTTCACCTAAGCCCTAGTTGTACATTTAGGTGATCCATCAAAAGTAGGTAGAAAGAATCTACCCAAATCATGATGCTTTCACCTCTTGCTTCTATTGTGATTGCTAGGTCTTCTATTCTCCTTGATATTGCAAAAAAATTAGAAGTTTAGATGATATTTGAACCTCTGAGATTGAGATTCATACTCTTGAAGATAGTCACCAAGAGTCTCCTCCTTTGGTACATCTCGTTCCTCCATCTCTCTTGCTATGAACATAGGCATGGTAGAGCATTGTAGATCTGGTTGTGTGGCTAAATGCTCACACCCATAATATTAATAACTGGAGCTTTCTTCATGTGAAACTCCTTTTGAGGGATCTTCATGTCTATCCCTCCTCATTCCCTTGATTTCTCTGTTAAGGTCATGCATAGTTTGGAGAAGAAGTTTTGAAAACTTCTTTCCCTCCATTTCTCCAAATAATGGAGACTTGCCTTTGTCTCTTATGTGATTCTTCTCATTTCTGTGAGAACATTCTTCTTCTTCTGATAACATAAATGCAATGTCTTCATAGTCAGAGCCAAGATTATGCTTTGATACCACTGCAGTATTCCAAAATGGGGAAAGCGGAAATATAGCTCACAATAATGGAAATAGAAAAAAATGTTAACGCATTACATATGATCCAATTGATAAATCCATGGTATTATGTATAAGAACAATAAATAAGTACAAGATCTTGGGGATCAAATCCCTCAAGATAGGCAAAAGAAGCCTCCAATGCCTAAAAGCACCAATACATGTAATACCACTACTACACAAAACACTCATGAAAAGACAACACAGTTTTAATGCATAACACTGCAAATGAATATATATATATATATATATATATATATATATATATATATGGATCAGATAATAAATTCTCAAACAAGGCTCACAATTGGGGATATAGGCTCCCACACACTTTTCCTAGACAACCCAGGAAATGTTTCTGGAAATACACAAAATATCAAAATGTCGGAATGCAGCCTTAGGGATGAATAAACTTTGCAACTGGGCACCCGAAAGGATATGGCTGAATCTGATGTAGCTCTGAATGGCACTCCTCCAACAGACTCTCTCAATCAAGGGTTTATCCCTTCAATGAATATATAACCTCCCGAATATGGCACTAAACCCTCCTTTGGATCTACTCACTAAAATAACACAGTTAGGGAGTAATACTGTGATGTAGGAGATGGTGATGCCTTGGCCTGATGCAAAAATATGTCATGAATCACAAGGACCTTCCTTACCAATCTCCCAATGGAAAGAAAACTTCCTCCACTCAAGAAAGCTCAGAAATAGCCCAAAGAAGCCCTCCACTGATGCACGCTGCAACTCAACACATATCTAAACATAATATGTTCTGTAGAAGAAAGTTGTTGCTTGGAGAAATTCCGGAATGTGGAAATAATGCTCAATGTATTCTTCTGAGTAGGCACTTGAAGTCCCCAAGGATGAAGGTAGGATTTCTGCTCGAAAACACCCTTCTGCTAAACAACACTGCAATCTTAGCTAAATTGCTGAAGAAAGCCAACAATAATAACTAACCATAATAAAATAATATTATAAAACATGATCACAACCTTTCCCATCCCATTCCTTATATTCTTAGTGATATTCCTCACCCTTGGCCCCACTCATTAAAGGCACTACTTCCATGCAAAGAATCTCCCTCCAAAACTACGTTGTCCCTCATTGAATGTCCACTACTTCCATACCAACGCTATTGATTTGGTCAAAGTTGACCCAGGCCACATGCTTCATCCCTTGTTCACACATAGGGGAACTTTATCTAGCAATTTTGATTCCCTACATTCACATTGGGAGTGGTTTTATTCCTATAAATGAGATTTATGGGTCTCCCTACCCTCTTATTCTTCTAACTAAGAAGAAAAATCAAAATTTAATATTCCAATTAGCTACATGCTAATTCAGAAATATTACACTATAGCAATACAGGCCCTCCTGTAGCAACCATGTAGTAGTGTTCTTTTCAACCATTTTTTCTCCCCAATTTGTTCTTAGCCTAATTAAGATGAATAATGGCCCTCAAATTGTGATTTTATTATTAAGAGAGACTCTAACACCATTACAACCTCCTCCTTTCCTCACTCCAACCATCAGATATCAAAAGAAAGATAAACTTAGTAACTTTATTCACAGGCATGTCGAAAATTGGATTCCTTATTTTCAATAAAATTTAAAGTAGATCAATGATGGATATAAATAGGACATTGATTAAATTAAATGTGAAAATTAGAGTAGAATGATTTACTTCTTCAAGTATACTAGCCATTTCTCTTTCATGCAATGTCAATTAGAATTTACATTTGAATGAATGGAATTTTAACTTTTATAGTTAGAATTAGGTTAAATTATTCTTTCATAAGAATTTTTCACTATATTTAGTTGGAGGAATGGTATCTAAACACCTTGATCTAATTTCATGAATGAGGGTGACATGAGTAGAACCTAACCTATTGTGCATATAGCGCTCTCCTCTAATTTTTTAAGAACCTAGTTTGATAATTTGAGTTGAGAAGCCCTTGGGAGTTGAAACAATATTGGTTAAATGCGAGTCTCATCACATATCATAGTAACTCTTCATCACATGTTTACCCTAGTGGACCAGTTAGTTTGGGTAAATGTGGTAGGATGTCATTACAGGGTGGTATCAGAGCATGGTTCCGTTCTCCTTGGGTGATGTCTGGTTCTTGTTCTCCTTGAATGAATGTGTTTTCATATACATAGCATTTTCATGTGTGTTGTTAGGGAAAAATAATTTCCTGTCATTTAATTTGTCAACCCAAGGGCTTCGTAAACTTGTGAAGCATGCGTGCACTATATGTGCTAGAAATTGTCTTTCAATTTAGATCAATCTAACTACAAAATAATGAAAACCAATTCTTCTAATATATGAAATAAAATAATGAAAATGAAATTCAACTAACCTATGAAATCAAGTAACGAAAAGAAATAAAACAAATTCAAAATAAAATATAGCGCGTGCAATCACACTTGCAGGAATTGGAATTTTAATCTAAGAAATAATTTCAAAGCATGTAAAGAAAAACAACTAAGGTATGTTCAATCACTCCAACATCCAATATGATAGAATCACCCTCTTCAGATGATGTATTAGCAACTGATTATACTTTAGTCTTTAAATCTAGGAAAGCAATTAAAGCATGCAAAGGGAAAACTCAATAATTGCATAAGCTAGGTATTCAAGTATTCATTTTAGAAATATGATAAAATCACCTTCTTGAAATGATCTTTAAGAACACCCAATTATACAATTGAATAAGGATCTAAAAAATAATGTAAAATCATGTAAAATTAAAGCTCAATGCTTGTATAGGTTGAACATTCAATCAACCAACTTGGAACACCTTCTTAGCCTGATCTTTTAGGAACATTCAATTATACAATGAATTGATAGTTTGATCTACGAAAGTAAATAACAAAACATGAAAGGAAACTAACTAAATGTGAGATCTATTTCTTTAAAATTAATCCAATTGGAAAATAGATAAATATATCCTTTTGAAATGTTTTTTTAGAAAAGCAAATATTACACAGTCATTCTAAAACTAAAACTAAGAAAGAAAATAAACTTTAATCTACAAAATCAAGTAAATCTCACACATTTTAGGTAGTTGATCTAAAATTATGAGAGATGGTTAATCGAGATGTTCCATATGTAAGAAAAACAAAGTCAAAATGAAGAAACATTCATGAGTAAGGTGCCACAATCTAATTATGTATTCAAATCTTGATCATAACTCCAATTTTACACATGATTTGATAGGATAAAGCTTCCCCTATTTATACAAAAGATGAGAAGCTATCTCATTAATGAGATTCCATGAATCTCTCCCTATATCTCTCGAGTTACAATCCAAATAGGAAGTGATAAGGCACATGTCTTCTTAGATTTACAATACAAATAGGAAATGAGACACATATCCTTATGATCCCATGATCTTATCCATTCAAATTCAAATTTGGCCTTAGGAGGCCACATAAGGGTCTTCTGGAAGCTTCTTTTTGACCTACACATGGCAACAAAATCATTCCACTTGTTAGGTATAAGTATGTGCATATTATTTTCTAATTTTTAACCACAAATTCACTTTAAAATACTAGGAATCAATAAAGTTCAGAAAAACATAAATGTAACCCAATAATGGTAATGGTAAGGTAAATGTAATGAAATGGAGGTGTAGTGAAGGTGATAACATGGAAATATAAGTGAAAATGTAATCGAAGTAAATGAAAATTTCAAGGCCCAACATGTGTCCTTGTGCTTGTTGTGTATGCATGGTGCTAATCATGGTTACCGTTGTGATATGAAAATGTTGATGGTGTTGTTGTTGAAATGTGTTCGTCATGAATGGATTTGTGTCGTACATGTGTTTTTATACATGCATTGTGTCTAGTTGATTTTGCAGTTGTGGGATCATGCATGGTGACTGGAGGATGATTGAGATGATGTTTATATACTGCTATGATTATGATTATACATGTATTTTGTTAATTTGGTTGATCTTGTAGATGAGATATCCTCCCCTGAACTATACTAAGGTATGCTTGTTATGTTTATGTTTTGGTTTAGATGAAATGATATAATTGTAGGAAGAGAAGAACGAATACGGATAGCAGAATGGTAGACTATAGTTCACGAGATTTTCCCTATAGATCATATGAGAAAGATGGTGATGAGTATTCCCCTCACATATCAGAAACTTTGGGAAGTTTAAAGGAAGAAATAAGGAGTTGCAAAACAATAATGATAAAATCATTCAATCACAAGAGAGAATTTCTTGGGCATAGGAGAAAAATGCAGAGGTCAATGAAATTATTCTTAAGAACTCGTCATATTTGTAGAGACATGGAAATCTTAGAATAAGTCATCAACAAGAGGATACGAAAAATGGAGCATATGGTAGTAGGTCACATGGTAGGAACAAGTTGGATAGAGATGATACGATCAGAGATGGAATATTCTTGGATACACTTTATAGACAAGGAAATGGACATGGGCCTTACTCTAGTTGTAGTTTAGACATGTATCATGGTCATCATCGCTATCATCTTTATAGGAGGAATGCCAAGGGATATTTTCCAGATGAGTTCAATAAAGCTACACCACCTACATTTGCTGGAGAAATGAAGAAGTCAGATGATGTAGAAACTTGGTTACTTGGAATGAATAAGTTCTTCAAATTGCATGATTACTTGGCCAACATGAAGACCATAATAGCTATGTCTAGTCTTAAAGGTAAAGAAAACATCTGGTGGGAAGATGTAAATAATGTCATAGGTATTCGTGAAGAGGATTTGACTTGGAGTAAGTTTGAGAGACTATTCAGGAAGAAACATCTATCAGAGAGATATTATGATGACAAAGCAAAGGAATTCTATGAACTAAAGATGGGATCAATGAACAGTGAGGAGTATACTAGTAGATTATTGGATTTATTGAGGTATGTGCCTTACCTAAAGGTGGAGAAAGTGAAGATTCAGAGATTCATCAGTGGGTTGCTGGCATAATTCAAAGAGTACATGATTGAGTTCAATGAGCCTAGATCATTGGAGGAAGCATTTAGGAATCTAAAACATTGTTATGGGTAATCAAAGTGTGCATATGAGACTAAGAAGGATTGGATAGGTAATGATAAGAATAAAGGAAATTGGGATAAGAAGCGGACAATAACTTAGAACACAGGTAAAAAAGATAATGCAACGCCACCTAAGAAGTTCAATGCATCTAACAGAGGACATGAATTTCAGTTTCAGGAGTAGAACAAGGGTGCAGGTTAGAAGCCTTTACAATGTTGGACTTATGGCAAGGATCATTGTAGGCGAGATTGTAAAGAACATTAGGGTGCTAGAAAACACATCTACATTTATCAAGAGGCACACACAGTGGGGGATGTTGGACAGAGTATTCCTCGAATTTATGCAGCGCTCGATAACAACAAGACATATCGATAGGAGTCTATTATTGAGATGGATAGTAAGATTTCTGATCAATTTTTTTCTATTTTGATTGACCCTGGATGCAATTATAGTTATGTTGGTCCTGACCTTGTGGATAAGTGTCATTTGAATAAATAATTTCATGCAAAGTCTTAGTTATTTTATTTGGCTACATGTACAAAGAAAATATTTCATCATTGGGAAAGAGCTTGTGCATTTGAATTAAATGGCATGCCTACATCAATGCATTTAAATGTACTTCCATTGGGATTATATGGTAATTTTCTTGGTATGGACTTGTTTTATATTCATAGGACCAAGGTGGATTTTTATAACAAGGCTATTGAGTGCTTGGATAACAATGGGGAATAGAGAATCTTATAGGATAAGAAGAAGGAAATGTCGGTCAAAATGATCACAACTATGTAGGAAAAGTGCAGTCAACGGAAATGGTGTGTGTTATTTGCAGTGCATATTTCCAACGATAAAGGTATGGATGTTGAGGAAGTGGAAGTATTGAATAGGTACCTGGTTATACAACAATTTTAAGATGTGTTTTCCACAAATATTTCATATTTTCCTCCTCACAGGGAAGTGGAATTTTCTATTGAGTTGGTACAAGGGGTAACACTAGCATCAAGGGAATCATACATGATAATCACTCCAGAGTTAGTAGAATTCAATTTTCAGTTCATGAAAATTCTTGACAAGGGGTGCATTAGGCCAAGTGTGTCATTGTGGGGTGCATTGGTATTGTTTGTGAAGAAAAAGGATGGCACTCTTAGGTTATGCATTTATTATAGGCAGTTTAACAAGGTAACAATCAATAATAGGTATCCATTGTTGAGGATTGATGACTTTTTTTATCAACTTAAGGGAGGAGAACTTTTCTGGAAGATTGATTTGAGATCAGGATACCATTAGGTGTGCATCAAATAAGAGAAAACTTACAAGACAACTTTCCGGCCTAGGTATGGGCATTATGAGTTTGTTGTAGTTCCTTTCGGTTTGAATAATTCTCTAGCTAATATTATGTGCTTTATGGATAGTGTATTATGTACTTATCTGGATAATTTCTTTATTGTATTCATTGAAGATATAGTGATATATTCTAAGAACGAGGAAAAGCATATCGAGAATTTAGCAGGAGTATTAAGATTTCTAAGAGAGCATCAGTTGTATGCCAAGCTTATAAAATGCAGTTTCTTTAGAAAAAGGTACATTACTTGGGGCATGTGGTTTGCAAGGAAGGCATAGTAGTGGACCTGGAAAATTTAAAACCTATCATGGAATGGGAAACTCCTAGGAATCTGGATAAGGTAAGGTCATTTATGGGGTTGCCAGGTTCTTACAAGAGGTTTATCAGAAACTTCTCATATATCTCTTATCATATTACATCATTGCAAATGAAAGGTAATAAATTTGAATGGACAAAAGAATGCACAGTCATTTTTGAGCCGTTGAAGCAGTTGTTGACAAATGCTCCAATTTTAAAGATTGTAGATACAGATAAAAAGTTCATGGTATGTACATATAGTGCTTACAAGAGAAGACTTGGTGGATTCCTTACGCAGGAAGGAAAGGTATTATGCTATGAATCAAGGAGATTGAATCAGCATGAGAATAAATATGTGACACATGATCTTGAGTTAGTAGCGGTCAGCCATGCTTTGAAGATGTGGATACACTATCTTCTTGGCAAGAAATTCATCTTGATGAGTGATCACAATGGATTGAGATAACTATTTTACCAACCAAATTTAAATTCCAAGAAAGCTAGATGGTTGATAATGATCAGTGAGTTATTTGAGATCGGTTATATTATAGGTAAAGAGAATAGGGTTGCAAATTCTCTTAGCAGGAGAATACAGGTGAATCATATATCAGTTATGAGCTCCTACGGGATATATTTACAGGATCAGATATTGCAAGAAGGATAGCAAGATGAAAGTTATAGGGAGTTTATGCATAGGTTACAATAGGTTACATGTAATCAGGATGTGGACTATCGTCTCACAGAAGATAGCTTGTTCAAACTTACAAACAAGATCTATGTGTCGAACAACAACGAGCTCAAGAATCTTATCTTGAGAGAATTTCATGTCAAGCCATATTCAAGTCACTTGGGATATATATAAAAAAAAAATATAGTGGTGAATAAGTTCTACTATTGGCCGAAATTGAAGAAGAAAAGTGGCAGAGTTTGTGGCTAGATGCTTAGATTGTTAATAGGTAAAGTCAAAGTGTAAGTATCCAGGTGGTCCACTACAACTGATTATGATTCCAAAGTGGAAATGGGAGGTCATTTCTATGTATTTTATCACAAGTTTGTCGAAGACATCTAAACAACATGATTCCATCATGGTTGTATTGGACATATTGAAAAAGGTAGCACACTTCATCCTCGTGAATTCTACATATTCATATAGTGATGTGGCATAGGTATTCATTAGAGATGTGGTGAGGCTTCATGGTGTTCTGAAGAATATTTTTTCAGGCAATGATACTAAGTTCAATTCTAGGTTCTGGAAAGATTTGTTTATAGGTTTGGGTACAAAGTTGGATTTTAGTACAACTATCATCCACAGGCAGATTGAAAAATAGAGAGGGTCACCAGGATTTTGGATTGGACATGTTGGAAGATATGGAACATGAAATATATGTTAAATAAGAATAGGATAAATAGAAGAGATATGCATATCAACACAGGGTATTTAAGGAGTTTCAATTTGGGGAACATGTGTACTTGCACATCAAGCCCAACATGAGCTACTTGAGGATTGAGACATATGCAAAGTTGGAAACTCAATATTGTGAGCCTTTTTAGATCCTTGAGTGGATTAGACCAGTGGCCTACCAAATTTCACTGCCTCCGATAGTGAAATTCCATGATGTTTTCCATGTGTCAGTACTTAAGAAGTATGTCAAGGATGTTGATCATGTGATTGATTGGTCTATATTTCTAGTGGATAGAGAAGGCAAATTCCAGCTGGAACCTTAGTGCATTTTTTAGAGAAATATTCTCATGCTCCGAAACCAAGCAATCGAGCAGGTTAAAGTGCAATGGAAGCACTTCGGGCTCGATGAAACTACATGGGAGATGACTGATCAAATGTGGGCTATGTATCCTTCCTTGTTTACTGGTTGAGAGAAAGAAGTTTTGGTGTATGTTTTGATGTTGTTTTTTGGTCATGTCCATGTATATGTATATGTATGTAAATACCTCATCAAGTTATGTTATAAATCTCCAATAAGAGATATGGTTTTCATGTTGGTTATGTGGTTTGCTTCCAGCAGATTGTTCATTTTAAATATTGCATAGAGTTGAGTTATAAAGCTCCACACGCAGTATATTTTTGTTTTTCAACTATTTTTCTGGTTGTTGGTGTCATTGAACACTGAGGACGGTGTTCCCCTAAGGGGGATGGTTCTGTAACAACGCGGGTTAAAAAATTATGTAATAAATTTAATAAAGGAAAAATAATACCATGTTCATATGACACATATTCAAAGTTCAATGTTGGGAAAATTATAGTGATGAGGATCACTGGTGATTAATAAATTGCTATGGAAACTAGCAAAGGAAATGGAAAAGAATTTGGAAAGGAAAAGTGGCATTTACTGGCATTTATTTATGAAAATAATGGAAAATAGGAGAAAAGGAAGGTGAAAGGTCACATGTTGAATATGGAGAAAATTGAAGGAAAATAATGGAAAATGAAGAAAATAGAGGCCTCAGTGATAAAAAGGCTTCTGAGGATCAATTCATATATTTTTTCAGTTTTAGCTTGGAGCTCTCTCTCTTATATTCTCTCTCATACCCTTGGACACTTAGATTTTTATTGGAGCACTCTTGGAGGAGTGTGGCATACTTGGGATTTGGAACAAGAAGGAAAATGAAAAGTAGGAAAACACAAGAGGAAAATGGGATCAACAACTACAACATATTTTCTTTGCAAGTACCGAGTTTCATGTATGATTCCCTTGCTAGTTTTGGCATGCATGGCACATGCATGTGGTTTCTTGGTTATGATATGTCATTGGCATGGAGGATTTACTGGATTGATAGTGGTTTTTCCTAGCCTTTCCATTTGCTGGATAGTCATGGTGTTGTGGGTTTAACTTTATGTTTTTCATTGGTGCTCATGTTCCTTATGGCTATGGGTTGAGTTACTAGTGCCTGGAAGCCTTGGTTGGACAAACGCTCTAGAAGCCCTATAGCAACTTGGGTTGAGTTACTATTCATGTATGCCTTGGTAGGAAAAACAATCTGGAAGCCCTAGCTGGACAAACTCTCTGGAAGCCTGATGACAACTATGGGTTGATTTACTAGTCCTAGAAGCCTTGGTTGGAACAAATGCTCTGGAGCCCTGGAAAAATTGGGTAGAGACAAATTTGGTGATGGTTAGTGATGTTCGACCATGAGGTGGAATAATTGTTTAAAGGTTGAGGTGGTTTGGCCTCTGGAACCCCTGGTTTGTTTTTCTTGTGCTTATTCCACAATATCCAACATTCATGCTTGGAATATGACATGAGGGTGATTGGATGAAAGATATATTTGGTTCAGCCCAATCTATGGTTGGGGGGTACGCGAAAGTCCTAGACGTGGTTGTATTTTTCATAAGTTAATAAGAGCTCTTATCCTCTTGTATTTGATGGTTAAATGTACTTGTTATTATGAGATCTTAATGGTTGTACTATCATTGTTATTTTTTTGGTTATATGTTGGTTATAAGCATTCTTTATGACAATCCTGATGTACAACTCTCATCTTTTTATTATTATTATTGTAGGTTTTAACCCTGTACAGAAATTGTCTGCAAAGGAATCTTATAAATAGAAAATAAACAATAGCGAGAGCATAAAACATAAAACATATATACACAGAGATTTTACCCTGGATCCCAAATCGGGATGACCAACTTGATTTTTCATTATATTCCTTTTAGTGTTACGACACATATATATACATGCTAAAGCATACATAAACCCCAATCTATTAACCCTGGATTAGAACATAACCGTAGTTCCCTTTACCAGACCTACAAAATACCAGGGGCTGAAAACCATCACGCCCCAAAACCATGTGCAAACCCATGCACAAAACCATGGGCGGGTCCGCCCACTGAAAAACACCAAAAAAGAGGTCCAATTTTTTTTTCTCGGGGCACTGCCACCCCCCTTGTGACCCCCCTGCTGCACCGACACAACGTACAGGGGGGAATATTGCCCCCACTTTGAGCCCCCCATGTGTGACTAGTTGTGGAAAGAATATAGCACATACCTAATGTTCTCCCACTTGTTGTTTTCTTTCCACAGGGGGCCACATGAGAGCTTAGTCATTAGCCCATCTCTGCAAAACCAATTGTTTCTCTACAACAAGAGAAATTTTGAGTGCTCATAGACTTCATCAATGCATCTGTAACATTCTTCAACGTGTCCACCTTTACTAGAAAAACCCTTTTAGCCTCAACCATATATATCACGAAGTGATATTGAACATCAATGTGCTTTGTCTTTGAATGATAGGCAGGGTTCTTAGCCAAGAAAATTGAAATTTGGCTATCACAGTCTATCCTTATAGCTTGTTGTACCAACCCCATACTTGAACACAATCTCTGTAACCAAACTGCTTCCTTTCTTGCATGAGTGGTTGCCATGTATTCTAGCTCTGTAGTTGAAAGAGCCACTACAGATTGTCTTTTACTCATCCAAATCTCTGCACCTCCAAACAGGCTAAACACATACCCACTTGTAGATCTCCTTTGGTCCAGATCTCCAGCCCAGTCTGCATCAACAAAACCATAGATTTCCAAAACTCTGTCCAATCCTGGTCTTCCCTGGTAGCATAAGCCATAATCACTAGTGCCATGAAAATATCTAAAAACTTGCTTCACTATTGTCCAATGCTCCTTCCTTGGGTTTGACATAAACCTGCTCAATACTCCCACTACATGTGCAATGTCTTGTCTAGTACAGACCATTGCATACATCAGGCTACCCACTGCACTTTCATATGGAACATGAGACATATCCTCCTCTTCTTCTTATGTCTTCAGACACTATTCAGCAAACAGCTTTACAGCTACACGAATCAGAACATTCACCGGTTTACTATCTTTCATATTGAACCTCTGCAATATAGTCTCGACATACTTCCTCTGGTTTAACCAAAGCTTCCTCTTTGCCCGATCTCTCCTAATTTCCATGCCCAAAATATAGTTTACAGCACCAAGATCCTTCATGTCAAATTTGGAGAACAGTTGGGTCTTCAAATCTTGGATAATTTCTTTGTCATTTCCAGTTAAAAACATATCATCCACATACAAGACGAAATAAATAAAACGGTCACCAATTAATTTAAAGTAAACAAAATGATCCTCCTTGCTTCTGGTGAAGCCAATTCCCCATATATAGGTATCAAATTTATGATACCACATCCTTGGTGACTATTTTAACCCATACAAAGACTTATTTAACCTACATACCAGTTCTTTCTTCCCCTTCACCATAAAGCATTCAGGTTGTTTCATGTAGATCTCCTCTTCCAGATCCCCATGAATAAATGATGTCTTCACATGCATCTGTTCTACCTAAAAATCAAATGCAGCAATAATAGATAAAAGTAATCTAATAGAAATAACTTTGGCAACAGGAGAAAAAATATCACCAAAATAAATTCCTGGCACCTGGGAATAGCCTTTTTCTACCAATCGAGCTTTGTATTTCTCCACCTTGCCTTCTACATTCATCTTCTTCTTATACACCCATTTTCTCCTATTGGGCTTCCTTCCAGCTGGCAACTCCACCAAATCCCATGCCTTTTTTCTATGCAAGGATTCCATTTCATCAACCATGGCCTCCTTCCAGAGTTTTCCATCCTCTGAATCTACTGCCTCCCTGACAGTTCTAGGATCATCATCAATTATAGTTAAAGAAAAATTTGAACATAAAGTAGATGGACTATACCTTTCTGGCTGCCTTATTTCCTGAACTGATCTTCTCACAACTGGAGTTTGTGGTTCTTCCTCTTCTGAGTCTTCTCCTGTAGAGTCTGATTCATCCTCCTTTAGCTCAAACTCTATCTTCTTAGGTTCCTTTTGTATGAATTCATTTTTAACAACATCTTTCACCTCTCTAAGCACCACATCTTGGTTGTACACAACCTTCCTTATTTCTGGGTTCCAAAGCTTGTAACCCTTTAAACCATCCTTATACCCAATAAAGATGCACCTTTCATATTTATTATCCAACTTGGTCCTTTTATCCTTTGGAACATGTACATATGCATCACACCCAAATACACTCATATGTGAAAGAGAGGGTTTCTCACCAGTCCATTCCTCATGTGGAGTCTTATCCTCCAATGTTGATGAAGGTGATCTGTTAACTAACTAACATGTAGTATCCACTGCCTCTGCCCAAAATTCTTGTCCTAAACTGGTACCACTGAGCATCCTTCTTGGCTTTTCCATCAGCGTTCTGTTCATTCTTTTTGAAACTCCATTTTTCTGAGGTGTGTATGGAGTATTATTATGCCGTGCTATACCACACTTCTTACAGAACTCTTCAAATTCCTTCTTGCAGAACTCCCCACCATTATCTGTTCTCATCACCTTTATCTTCTTCCCTATCTGGTTTTCTACTAGAGCCTTAAATTCTTTAAATCTGTCAAAGACTTCAGAATTATTTCTTAAGAAATATATCCATGTATTCCTTGAGAAGTCATCTATGAATGAAACATAGTACACAGACTTACCCAGTGATGGAATCGACACAGATCTAAACACATCACTGTGCACAAGCTCTAATATTTTGTTTGCCCTCTTAGCACCAAAAGGAAAACTCACACGATTCTGATTCCCATATGCACAATGTTCATAGAAATTGAAATCTAGAGAGCTATTAGACATAAGTTTTACCATACCATTTCCATGCAGTATACGAAGGCCCTTCTCTCCAATATGTCCAAGCCTTTGATTCCATATCATAGTCTTTTCTCCAGAGACCGCTAGGCTTTAAGCTCCACTTTTGGGAACCACAGAACTGTTGCACCCATCAATAACAGTGCTGCCCTGAAGCTTGTACATAGTTCCAATCCAAACTCCCCGCATTAATACCAGTTCTCCCCAAACCATCTTACAGGTATCTTTGTCGAAAACTATTTTTACACCTCCATCATCCATCTTACTTACAAAAATCAGATTTCTAGCCAATGCAGGAATGTGCAGAACATCAGGAAGTGTTCTAATCCTTCCACCTTGCAGCTTCAGCTTGACTTTTCCACGTCTGACGATTCTAGCCTTCCTATCATCCCCTAAGAAGTCATCACTTCCATCATGTTTCTCATATTCGCAGAACCACTCCCTATGGGTAGTGAAGTGAAAGGATGCACCCGAGTCAATCAACCATGACTCATGATCTACATGTGTATTTGAAGATGAAGCCAAATACACATCCCCACCTTCATCCAAGGTGGTTTTTGCCTCTGTAGAAGGAGCATCATCAGATCCCTTTCCTTTCTCAAGAGCTTTAGATCTACAGTTGTTTTTGTAGTGCCCGTCCTTTCCGCATTTCCAGCACACCTTTACAAAATTTCCAAGAGATTTAGATCTCCCTCTAGATTTAAATCTCCCACTCGAAACCTTATTCTTGTTTCTATTGTGGGACCTTCCTCGTACTGATAAGGCATATCCATTCTGACCCTCCATATTTCTCCGTCTCATTTCCTCCGACAGCAAGGCTAAGACAATGTCATCAAAATTCAAGGGAGTTGTATTGCTACCTATTGCAATAACCAGACTGTTCCACGAGCCTAGTAGAGAACAAAACAAACTGATGCACTTATCTTCATCTGAGATTTTAATATCAACAGATGATAGCTGCCTTACCATAGTATTGAAGGCGTTCAAATGCTTTGTCACCAAGTCTCCATCCTTCATCCTCAGGTTATACAGCTTTTCTGCAGGAACAATTTATTCACCAAAGACTTAGATTGGTACAAATTCCCAAGTTTGTCCCACAAATTCTTCGTCGTAGCTTCCCCAAATACATTCAACAATATTGAATCAGAGACACACAACCGTATTGTGCTCTTCGACTTCCGATCCAACTTCTTCCAGTCTTCAACTGAAATTGTCGTTGGTTTAGTACCTAGATCTACCGCAATCCACTGGTCTTTATCCACCAGCAGATCCTCCATCTTGAGCTTCCAACACTCAAAACTCTGACCATTAAATTTCTCAATCTCTATCTTTCCACTGCTTGCCAACTTCTTTCACCGTAAGAATCGATCCCGCAGATCTCCCACTGAACAGGGTCTACTATAGGCCCGAGAAAAAAACCTCAGCAGCAAAGGTGACCCCTTGAAGTCGAAACAGCTCCAATACCAAATCTAAGTTTTAACCCTGTACAAAAAGTATCTGAAAACGAATCTTAAAAACATAAAATAAAAAATAGTGAGAGCATAAAACATAAAACATATATACACAGATATTTTCCCTTGGATCCCAAATCAGGACGACTAGCTTGATTTTTCATTATATTCCTTTTAGTGTTACAACACATATACATACATACCAAAGCATACATAAACCCCAATCCATTAACCCTGGATTAGAACATAATTGTAGTTCCCTTAACTGTATCTACAAAATACTAGGGGCCGAAAACCATCAAGCCCCAAAACCATTTGCAAACCCATGCACAAAACCATGGGCGGGTCTGCCCACTGAAAAATAAGGTCCAAATTTTTTTTCCAGGAGCGCTGCCCCGGACCTTGAAGAGGGGGCGCTACTACCACCCTACTACGCCCAACACAACGTATAGGGGGCTATCGCCCCCCCTGTGACACCCCCACACGTGACTAGTCATGGAAAGAATATAACACATACCCAACAAGGATATGAAATTTTAATCAATGAATGACATAATAGACAACAATGCAACTATTATGACAGGAAATCAGTCCTTTTTTGTGATTCTCAGATAAGTATGAAGTCTCTATGCTCATATGTGTTTATATTACCTATAGATTACATGTTCATGATGTGTTTTATGGAATGTATGTCATGGCTAGGCCTTGTCGAATCATGTACTTGTTAAAGCTTTACATTATAGGGCTTTTCATGTTTTTATTTATAATTTCTGGAAGTTTCATGAAGTTCTAGGCAGTTCCTTGAGACCTATCCCTCAAAAAGTGGCTCAGAATCTAGGGTCGCTAGCACCAAACTTACTAAAAAAGGATAAAATCGCATGGATTCCTTATTGTGCATGCGACTAGAGGTTTGAGTTTGCATGGAGGGGTTTTGATTAGTGGGACTAGGGATCCAATTCAAAAAAACAATAAGTTGTCTTAGGGGTTTGTCACCGGGAAGGGTTGGTTGGCTCCTGAAGGTTTTGTAACATCTGTGGAAGGTCAGATTGGTATTTTCATGTTGGTTCCACTTCCTCAACTATACTTGGTAATCTGAATAATATCATAGTAACTCTTAGTCACATGTTTACCCCAGTGGGTCGGTTAGCTTGGGTTAATTTTGGAGGAGGCGGTTATAAACATATCTTCCCTAATTGAGAGAGAGTTTTTTTGGGTAGTTATTGTATTTATGTGTCATGCACTAGACCAAGAATAACAGCCATAAGTCTTAGTGAAGGCCATAAAGAAACAATAGATTTTGGAGGGTTGGATAAACATTTTAGATTGAGACTTCTTATGGATTGTAGAATCCAGGGAAAATGAAGTTATTCATAGATACTCTTTGAGGATGAAGTAGGGTATCAAATATGAGAGTAATCGAAGAGGACCAATATCTTTGAGAATTTGGGTTTTGAAATCTAAGATAAGAATTGTCCTAAAAAGACATACCCGTTGAACATCCAGATGGGGTACGTGCCTTAGAGGTAGTGTGGCAGCTCACGTAAAGCCTCCAAACATAATGCTCTTGAATAAGAATTAACTTTTCTATTGAGGGCTTCAAGGATAGTGTTGGTTATGATAAATATGTTTTTAAAAAGATGGATTTTCAATCAGATTCTTCTTATCAGAATGCTTCAATATTTATATTCCTTATACCATGCTAAGGGATTATGAATATCTCCCTAGTTAAGAGGGAGTGTTGAAAATTTTAACTAGGTTTGGTCTTCATAATGACCTAATTGTAATCATAAAATTGTATATTCTTTATAAATAAATAAAAAAATAAATAAAGAGAAATTAAATTGTATTTTAGAGTATCAGTTTCATACTCAATTTTGATTCAAAAGCATGTTCTACGTGCGTTTAGGTTTTCTTTGTCTTTCTAGGTCTTTCTAGGATAAAGAATACTATGGATCATGTGTCATAGTCCCATTTTGAATCATTGTAATAAATAAATATATTTATTTTATCAATAAAAATCCATCTTTTATCCCCATACCAAGTCAGTCCAAGAGCAAGATCAAGTTGGACTAAAGGAGGGTTATCTGACCCCTCAAGGAGGTTATAAATACAAGGAGCTCTACCTCATTTGAGACACTCATCCAAGTCAAGTTCGATATGAAATAAAAAAGGAGAAGAAGAGATGGAAATCACTAAGGAAGGAAGGAAAAAGTGAAGTTTCTTGGGCTAAATATATATCTCTCTCTCAACACACGTGCAAAGCTAGGGTTTTTTTTTAACTGCAGTTGCAGGAGGATGAAATTGCAGGGAAAAAATTTTGATGGGTTGCAAGAAAAAAATTCTGGGACAAAGTTGTAGTAGGTTGAATTTTGGAAGTTTCCTTAGAGAATATCTTGTTGGGGGATGACTTGGTTCTTGGTATGGTTGTTGGATTTGGTCTTTGGGTCTTGGAAGTCTCTTTGTAAGTAGGTTCTAAAGAAGGAGAGAAGCATTTTTCTAGGTTTTCCCCCTTGGAGGGGTTTTCCTTAGCTTGGATCCTATATCTTGTGTACTTTTTCTCGTTGTGATATTCATTATTTTGGTAATTACTTGATGAACATAGATCTAATAAAGTAATAAAATGTCAACACATATCACAAGTAATCATGAAATTAAGGAAAATAATCTATAATACATAAGTCTCCTGATTTTTCAACACATTTGACTATAAATGGAAAAAGCAAGTTATAAAATACAAGCTGTTAGGTCACCTATTGTCATTAGGAGTCATGCAGACACTCTCCCTGTTGAGACTTCTGCTAGTTCTCAAACCCAACTTGAACAAAAAAAAAACAAGCATACCACTTCAACTTAGACACACAAATGATGTGAAATTGATGAATTTATTCAAAAATCTCGTGAACTTCTCTCCCGAACTCAAGAAAAATTGGAATGAATTAGCTTTATCCAAAGAAGATTATCTCACCCTTTGGCCACTCCTCTATACCTTTGGTCACAAGAAACCATAGTACTGGATCAATGTTCAAATATCCCTCATACTACCATCACTTTCAATGGTATATCGTGTTAGAGTGAATTCTAATCGCAAGTGTACGAAAAAAGCTCACTTTAGATGTGAATAAAAAACAACCCTAACATCAAATGTGGTTATTAATTTCCTTAGATATATAATAGGTGATCAGAATAAATGCTATAAAAATCCATATATATGCATTTAAATACATTAAACAACAAGAATAAACAATATTTTTCTCCATACATCCAACAGACAAGACAAGAATTATAAAGAATTTTTTTGTATTATAACACCTGGGAAGGGAACATAGAAATATGTTACCAGTCCCCCTCAATGGGATGGATTCTTATATGTCCTCAATGCTTCAGATCTAAGATATCTCTCTCTTGATGGTAAAAAAAACCCAGATAAAAAAGGAACTCAAAGGGAGCTCACAAGCAAAAAATAGAAGAATATGACAACGATGGAGGATCAAAGTCAGACCAAAAGTATAGATCAAAAGGTGAACTCAAGGCAAAAAAATGTAGTGAATGAATGGAAAACCCTTCTATTTATAACAAAATATTGAGTTAGTCTAGATATTGGTGCATAATTAAAATATTATTAAACAAATCTAGATCCAACTTACATGGAATATTTTGTTATTTTTGGTGGAGGGAAAAGGAATTTAAATTTGGTCAAATCCCTTTATTTAGAAATAATAAAAAAATAAATTATTTATTTATTATTTTAAGAATGTGGTTCAGGAATAATTAAATAAATAATGATTTATTCAATTATTTATAAATGGTTTAGTCAAATTTAGCAAGGAATATTATTAAATAATGATTTAAACAATTATTCCTAGAAAATAATAAGATAAATAATGATTTATCTAATTAATTTTCCTATTTTGAGTTAAATATGACTAGGACTATTAATTAAACAGTGATTTAGTTAATTATCCCTAGAGTAAAATCAAACAAATAAGAATTTATTTAATTATTCCTCATGGGGTTTCCTATTTAGACCATAAATAAATTAATAAACTATGGGTTATTAAATTATTTCTCGTAGTGAAAGCAATTTTACTATGGTAAAATTGGTCTTACATGGTGTACTTTAGTCCATCTAATAATAACATGCTAGATGACCAAAAAATGGTGTAACAGATTTCCCCACAACGTTTGAGCATTAAGAGCTAATCATATGACTGAAGTATGTTGTAATAACACAATCACTAGACATTGAAGGTGAGTCAGAGAGAGAGAAATATAAGATGGAATGAAGCGATAGAGGACAAGAACCTAAGGAGGTGAGACTTACAGGTGTGACAAGTCTCTTTTGTGAGTGAGTAATTGATATAAATGAGGCAAGGGAGGCATACCTATGCTCACCGAGATAACAAAGTACAAAGAATAATGGTGTGCCCAGAAAACATGGGAGTGAGCTATATAGTACATGCTAGCATAAACATGGGCCAGATAAAAAACATAATGGATCCCACATACATAATGTGCCTGGAACAACAACCAGGACTTATACAATAATATCTAAGTACATGAGATATAAGTACAACCAGAGAGGCCCTGTAAAACAAGAAAGGGCTCTAAAAATCTGAATGATATATGCAAACTAAAAAGGCGCTACAAGCGGCCGAGGCTAGAAACATCAAATCTATAGAGTTGCATCCAAGGCTATAGGAAAGAGGTTAGCCAAGCATGTGGGGGGATACCTAAAGGGCCACCCCCTCATGAGGTCTGAAAACACATCAAACACACTCAAGAATCGTCGGTACCATCTACTGCATCACTAAATCATCAAGTATACAGATATCGATCATGCCATAAGGATATCGAACTGAGAAATAATCAAGTCAAAGGAAAATAAAGGGTCCCTTTGCCTGATTTGAGGCACTGAACAAGAGTGGAAGCTGGAACCAAGCCACACTTCCCTCTAGACCTGTCTTCTGGAATGAATAATCTGATGTCGACAGAAGGAGGTCCGCCCTAGGTGATGCAATAAGGGATCCTCAACTAAGGCATGAGGGATAATAGTAGAGCGACTGATAGCCTGACACCAAGGATGATGGTGGAATGGGGGGTATTGAGTAGCGGGCTAATGACTTCCCTTGTTAGAGCATAAATGGCATGGATGATCTGGCAGCTACTAACTCCACTCCGGAGGGGATAGGGGAAAAAATGACTGAAGGAAAAAATGTGCAACACGAAGGAGGTACAAAGCAATGAAGGATGGAAGACTATGGAGGGAGACAAAAGGGACTCGGGACAGACTCCATGGATGGGATGATGACAACTTGGATGCTCTAAACAAAGGCAAATCGATGATTCTTCCACATAAAAGAGGCACGGTACGGACCATAAAAACATGAGTACAAGATTGTTACTCACAATGAAAATCAACACGAGAATCGAAAAGTATGAAGGAAAAGTAGTGCCCCTTCTTGGAAAAACGGCTTCTGGGTGGAGTATCAAATCACCAAAAATGAAAATCTAGCTACCTAAAAGAAATAAAATGTGCATTTCAAGAGGGAAATGCTAAGCGTAAAATTTCTCATAAAATTTCTTAAGGTAGATCGCGTTACGAGGATTAGGAAGAGGGTTCCCTTCGAAATCCTCTAGAAGGTATGCCCCTTTACCCAAATCCTTAATAATGATGTAAGGGCCTAGCCATAATGAGTCAAACTTCCCATGACCGAGGACATCATGGGCCTAGTCATACACTAGAACAAGATCACCTTTGTGAAAAGTATGAGGGTGTAATTTTCAGTCATATTGAGCCTTGGTGTGATTCTTAGCCACTTCAGTGGTTTTCAATTCAACACGATGGTCTTCGGAAGCGAGCTAAAGCATTATAAGTCTTTGTTCTAATGGTTGGGTGTTAGGGAGAAGTTCGAAGGCTAGGTGAAGGGAAGGGATTTCACACTCCATCGGTAAGACTACCTCCTCGCTAAAAACAACATGGATAGGAGTAAAACTGGTGGCAATTTTAACATAAGTTCTATAGGCCCACAAAGCATGGAAGAGCATAAGGTTCTAGATGGTTTTTTTCTTGTTCACCATCCATTGAAGCATAGTTTTAAGAATTTTATTGACCGCTTCAACTTGGCCATTACCTTGGGGGTAATAAGATGATAAATATTAGTGCTCAAAGCCCAATAGATAGGATAGCTCACGCCATATCTAATCTTTGAAAAATTGGCCATGGTCAGAGACTAATTGTTTCGGAACCCCAAACTGAGCGATAACATGGTTAAAGAAAAAGAGAGATGCGGTCGCTACTGTGTTGTTGAACGTTGGCATGGACTCAGCCCATTTGGTGAAATAGTCAACCGACACAATGATATACTTGTGGTTACTAACAAATGGAGGTCGACACTACATAAAGTCTATGACCCACTTAAAGAAGGGACTAGCTAAGATGACAGGATGGAGGGGATCCAGAGCGGCTCGAGCCTTTGTGGTAAAATGTTGGAAATTGGAATAGTGTTTGACTGCTTCACTGCAATCATCGATAACACAACATCCAGCTAGCCAATTCTAGGACGGAGGGAAGTAGCGAGACCAGAGAGGTGGCCACCATCAGCACTGCTATGGAAGGCATTAAGGACTTGCCCAGCTTCATCATGCGTGAGACAATGATGAAGGACAGTATCTACACCGCGACGATAGAGGTTGTCACCAATGAGAAGGTAGCGAGGGGCCTAGTGTCAGATACGTCGTCAAGCATCACGATCAAGATGGAGGGCGAAATTTTGGGTCCGCAGATAGGTGAGGATGTCCCCATACCAAGGGTCATCTGAAGTGATGGTAAACAAATGTTTGTAGGGAAAATCATCATTAATTGGTGGATCCTGCATACGGGTAGGTAATTCAGAAATGAGTTCAGTGAGGGCTAAACCTTTCTTACTCTTTTGTGCGACAAACTCAAGATCGAATTCCTTATGAATAACCATCCAACGACCATAATTCCTATTTATGATCCGTCGACTCAATAGGAATGCCATAAGGTTGGAATTAGTCACAACCTTGGTGGAATGATGAGGATATAATGATGAAGTTTTTGGACCGAGAACAAAATAACCAACGCCAATTTATCTTCATGTAAGTAGGACACAAGGGGGCCTACAAGGTTCTTACTGAAATAATAGATAACATGCTCGATTCTGTTGTCATCTTCTTGAATAGAGACCCCAACGACCGAGTGGGTGGAGGATGAGATGTAGAAGATGAAATCTCTATCAAACTTAGGAGGAATAATCAAGGGAGTAGAGGTGAGAGCATGTTTTAGGGTATCAAAGGACTCTTGAGCATATTCATCCCATATGAATGGAATGTGAGCTCTGAGGAGCCTAAGGAACCCATGCGCAGTGGTGGCATAGTCAGGTACAAACTGATGAAGGAAATTAGCTTTGCCTTTGAGGCTTTGTAACTTGCATAAATTATGAGGAATAGGAAGCTCAAGAATGGCTTGAACTTTCAAGGGTTAAAGTGTTATACCATCTTTAGCAAGAATGAAGCCTAATAGATGGCCGACAGGAACACAAAACATGCACTTCAGTGAGTTGAGGCGAATATTATACGTGCGACATCAGAGAAAGATAGTACACAAATCATGGAGGTGTCACGCCCGATGTTTAGATCGCACAGTGAGGTCATCTAAATAAGCAAGGATAATATGAGCCAGGTCATTAAAAAAGTATGCCATGGCCCATTGAAAAGTGGCTCTGACATTCTTAAGGCCAAACGACATGACCCTATAAATGAAGGTTCCCCATGGACTAATGAGCGTAGTTTTAAGCTAATCAACATGACGGATAACAATCTAGTTGTACCCGGAGAAACCATCCATGAAGGATAGAATCTCGTGCCCCACACACTCGTCGATGATTTTTTCAATGAACAGTGTGGGGAAGTCATCTTTGGGAAAAGCTTTGTTCATGTCATGAAATTCAGTGCAAACATGGATGGTGCCTTGTTTTTTGAGAACAGGAACTAGATTGGAAAACCAAGTGGTGTATTCAATGGGATAAATAAAATCAGCCTGCTTGAACTTATTTATTTTGGCTTTGACAACCTCTCATATGGAAGGATTAATGGCTCTCAACTTTTGACGGAGAGGATTGGCATCAGGCCATGTATCGATATGGTGTTCGACACTGGGAGATCAAGTCTGGGCATTTCTGAATAGGACCAGGAAAAAACATTGTGGAATTCCTTGAATAGCTTAGTGTAAGCCTCAATTTCTTCCGGGGTGCATTGGGCGACCAAGGTAATTTTTTCTTCTACCCCTGGTTTGTCACAAATGTTATTTTTAATGGTAGGAGAGATATTGGCCATATTTCCTTCTTCGAAAGCATCTGGTATGGGGATGGGATTTTTAAACCAATTGACTTTATCGGGAATGAAGTCTTTTGATTCCACAACATATTGGTCATGGGATTATTGTGGGAGGAATTACGCACGGTGGTGCATATCATCCCACGAAAAGTCATGGGTGGTCATAGCTTCCATAATGTCTTCATTGGAATGGAAGATGGGGTGTGTGGTGGAAGGATGGCCACATGACTCGGAAAAACTAACCTGTTCATCATCATGAGAAGTGAGGTTCACATGCACATCGTCACGGAGGGTGACAGAAGAAAAAGTATATGAAGGATCCACTAATTTTGAGCCCAATGAGATCGCTCAAGGGAGGTCAGGAAAAACAGAATGGGATGCCCTAGAGGGGTCTTCCACGGTGGATCTAATAGATGATGATAGGTTGAGGATAGTGGTCGAAGGCTCTGTCATATCGACATCGGGAGGGGGAATGTCGATGGGAGTGGATGTGTCCTTTGGTTCTGCTGAAGTAGAACTCACAATTAAGGGATAGGTGGACTCATTGCGCTTGGCCTCGAATTGGCAAACCTCTTCCAAGGAGGTGCAAAAATATTTGAGGTGTGGACATAGGTGAGTATAGTGGCCATGTAAATCGCACAAAGCACAAGGATTATTTGTGCGCAAAGTCTTGAGTTTCAAGGCTGAATCAAGTAAAGTAACATGGACTTCTGGGATATCATACTCAGGAAATGCTTTTTTGACCATGGGTTTGATACGAGACAACTCAAGACAATGATGGGTGGCATGACCGTCAACATCGCACAAAGCGCACAAAGGTGTACACTTTGGAGGCTTAGGAGGAGCAGGATTTTTCTGGGAAGCCTTGTCCTTAGGTGATTTTTTGCAGGATTTTTCCCCCTCACCCAAGGCTTTTGCAACAAGAGTAGATTCCTATTGAGGTGGCTAAGGCACATAAGCAAAGGAAGGGGTCATGGTGACCAGTTGGACCGGGGTCAAAGCAATCTAAGGTTTCAGCTGACCAGGCAAGGTATTGGCTGGGGGATCAATGTACCAGATTGGGATCCCCAGGTTCATGTTGGGAAGGGTCAAGGTATCCATAACAGGTACCGAAAATACTCCAGAAGGAGGAGCAAGAAATGGTATCTAACCGGAGGGGTAATGGCCAGGCAGAAAACTCCTAGATGGTTAAGGCCAGGCAGAACCATTCCAGGAGAAAAAATAGGATTAGGGACACTAGCTACAGGTGGGGGGCCTTGAGGAGGAGGTCGTGAAGGCTGAGTCAAATTTCTAGAAGCAGGTTGCAAAGGGAAAGACTACTGACTAGTCGAACCAGACGTTTGAGGTTGGACCAAGATGATCGCATCATGCAAACATTCAACGAGATAGGTTTAGAGATAGGAGGGCTAAGACCAAGGAATGAACCAAGCAAAGAGGAATATTTATAGACTCCATGTGAGACACTTGTTAGAGGTTCAAATACTTGTTTATTGGCCAACAAAGAAATAATGGACTCTAGAGAGGTTGGGGACTTCGGTTCATAATATGTCATCTAATCAATTATGATGATATTTCCATTGTGAGGAAAGCACATATTATGGTGAACTACAAACGGGACAACAAACATCGTGGAAGTGTAGCTATGACCCAATAGAACTTTGTATTCTAAGGGGGCATCAATGACTTCAACCTCAACACAAATAGTTTTATCCGCAAGAGTAATAGGACAATTGCGGAACATGCCAAGGGGCTTGAAAGAGTGGCCATCCCATGCACGAAGGGCGATAGTGGAACTGGATAACTCAGGGGATCCGATTTTTTTCCAAACAAAAGTGGAAATCACGCAGGTGGATGCCCCCACGTCAATGATACATCAGGAGACATTGGTATTCTGAATCTTGACATGTATTTGGAAGGCGACGGATGCAGGAAGGGATGGGTGCTCTGACTTGTCAACATTGAATACAATCAAGTGATCAACGGAAGGATCCACATCACCCATATAAGTGAGTATATATTTTCATTGTGAATTGCATGACTGGAGGACTTCCAGAGTTAACATGGCAGCAGGGGATTGCGCCAAAGCCATCTGTTATACTGTAGGTGTGGGCGGCTTTACCAGAAGCAGAATTTCGGCATAATGATCCTTTGGGGATCTTAGTATGTACCTCTACCTTAGCTGAGGGATCTGTAAAGGACCATTGGGTGTCAAAATTTTCTCTGTGGGACCTCAAGATGAGGGCTCGATTGAGGAAAAAGCGGGAGGCTTGTTGTACTGGAGCGACCAAGTCTGAAGGTTAAGATCAACAATATTGGCCTAGTCAGAGTTAATCATGAGAATCTAGTAATCAGAAGTACTAGATGGGGGAGGTTGATTGGCCACCTGACTTTCAGGGGGTTGGGCAAACACATATCCTTGCTGAGGGAAAGGATTGGTAAACACAGCCAGTTGGATAGGCGCAACATTAGGAGGAACCAAAGAAGAGGCTTTCTATCCTTGAGATGTTGCTTGAGCTTCCCACATTTGATGCATCTGAGGTAAAAGGGGACAATCATGGGTATAGTGACCATGGAAACCACAATAAGAACAAGGATTATTCGTATAAAGAGGCCTGTCCTGCCTGGGCTGAGTGCCCTGTTTTTGGGATGCAGTGTTGGATGTATTCCCTTGGGGATCGTTTCTTAGATTACCTAGAGCAGTTTGGTTCTGGTTGACTTTCCTCCTATTTTTGGAAGTTGGAGGATTAGTTTCACTCTCCTTTGCATACAACTGACCCTGGGGGGGTGGCTGCTACTGCGGAGTTTGAGAAGGCATGGGAGGCTGAGGTGATTGTGCTAGAGGAGCTGGAGCATAGGGCTATGGATACAGATAGTAAGGAGGTTGAGAAACATTGGGGTAAAGAGGTTGGGAAAAATTAGGCCTTGGCAATAGAGGATGTGGTTGGGCAAAGGCATGAGGCATGCCATGTCCTGGATACATGCTGTCGGGAGGGGGAGAAGTGCTGGAGGAGCTGGCCCCTCCCTGAGGGAAACCATAACCCATAGGAGGATGAGTGTTCGAATGTGAAAGAGATCCAACGACACCGTCAGCGATGTGAGATGCCCCCA
This sequence comes from Pinus albicaulis, assembly GCA_034641835.2. Classification (NCBI taxonomy): domain Eukaryota; kingdom Viridiplantae; phylum Streptophyta; class Pinopsida; order Pinales; family Pinaceae; genus Pinus; species Pinus albicaulis. The sequence continues at coordinate 152,620,201 of CM076580.1, forward strand.
GTGCATTGGCACCACCAAGTCTAGGGATATTAGGTAAGATGGTATAAAAATAACTATATTGCGTGTAGATCAAGTCATATTTCAACACAATTTGGAGGGCTTATTCCTCAGTCTAAATAAAGTGAGATGCAACATATTTACCAATAGAGGGAAAAATGGATCTGAGAAACTATTCCATATAGACATGGCATTTGAAAACAGGGGCTCGATATAGGCTTTTCATTTTGCTCCATTCTTGGACATGGTTAGATAGGCGACAGGCAGAAGTCGGGTGAAAAGCGGTCAAGAGTTCAGTACCAGTGTCTTAGTGAAGGGGAAGCTGGAAGTAGGACAGAAACACCTTTGCAAGAGTCGCAAAAGTAGTATGAGAGGAAACGTCATGGTAGACATACCACTTAGAAGATTCTCCAGTAAGCGTACACTGGAATAACTGAAGACGGACAGAGTCATCAGTGATAGAGTTGGATGAACACCACATGTGCAAATAATGAACATGGTTGGTAGGATCCTCTCCAACATTTCCTTCAAACTTAGGGATGTCTGAAGGAGTATTGGTTGGAATAGCAGGACAACATGGATCATGGTGTATAGGGTCATTAATCAATTGGTTGAAATTGTGAAGGCTTAGGCCTGCCATATAAGGAAGCAAGGGAGTAGTTGGAATCGTTCCTGTTGCGGCCCCACTAGTAGCGATTCTAGCATTAGATCCAGGGCCACCACTAGGGGTAGGTCTTGCACCAGACATGATGAAGGTGAAATGTGGAGGAGAACCGGGGATAGAAACATAAGGGGAACCCGATGAACCATAATCAGAGTCAAAATGGGGACTTGGTGGAGGACGAACGCGAACCCTACGCGGTGGGGTAAGTCTTCCTAACAGAAACTGAAGATGAAGGCCTTTGAGCCTCTAGGATAAACACCTTGGGGGCGCAATTATGGCAAAGAGACACAAAACCCAATAGGGAAGAGAGGTAAACAAGGGCAGGGAGGTGCAGATCAATTGATTACAATGTTTAAGTCTTGGTCTGGCGGTGTAAACTAGGCACCCTTCGCTTTAGGTGTGCGTGTGTGTGCTAAGCATGTTAATTTTAATTAAGCCCATACGTGTGTAGAAAAAATAAAAAATATGTTGTATAAATATAAATAAAAGTTAAAGCGACAGTAAAGGAAACTGAAAGCAACAGTGAAGGAAACTGAAAGCGATAGTAAAATAAAAAGCTAAAGATGCATTAAATTAAACCCAAGGAGGAGGGCTTCCCAACAACTCGTCTAAGTGTGGGTGAAATCTACTCAAAACACACAAAATTTCCAATGGATCTAAGTTCAATATGGATAGGGATCTAAAGGTCAAATCTGCTAAAAAGAGGTGCATAAAACAACAAGAAACCAGAGGGAAAAACGCTGAAAAATTGGTGGCGAAAGGCTACAACTGAAAGGGAAATGGAGGGGACCCTAAAGGAGGACCAAATAAAAATTAAAAGAGGTGTTTTGGATGGATAAATAACCGATCTAAAATGGATATGAATCTGTATGTTCGGATCTAAAAGTGGCTGAAAAACACTAAAATCTCAGAAAACATGCTTCAGTTAAACTCCCCCTAAAAAGGTTGAAGCGTACTAAAGCCCTAGGGGGCTTAGTTCCTACTTCGACGAGTAAAACTAAGCAAGTATAGTTCCAAGACTTGTAAGGACATAGGTCAGACAACCCTGAACAATTTCCTATTCAAACCTTGAAAATCACTGAAAAATCCCACAAAAAAGTACAGGTTGCAGGTTATGACCTGTTTTCCGCTGAGGTCGCATTTTTTGGGAAGTTATTCGCTACCTGATGGTTGAGGTCACAAGTTTTGGGCCAAAAAGTGTGACCTGCACTTCCGGCTATCTCAGGTGAAGGTTTCATAAAAAAGAGTCATCTCTGTTGTGGTTGATACCTATTACCTGCGCAAAAGGCCCAGAAACACACAAAAGTTAGAATTTTTATTGTTTTCAGGTAAAAAAGGTTAAAAAAAAACATCAAGGAATGAAAAATAAGAAGCTAAAGAAAAACCCTAGGGGCTGAAGCAATTGGTCATTCAAGGATCTAAAAAACGACAGCGATCGTAATTAAAAACCCTTGTGGAGTCGCTAGTTGTTAGAGTGAATTCTAATCACAAGCGTACAAAAAAAGCTCACTTTACCTATGCATAAAAAATATCCCTAACATCAAATGTGGTTGTCAATTTCCTTAGATCTGCAGTAGGTGATCAGAAGAAATGCTACAAAAATCCAGATCTATGTAGTTAAAGACACCAAACAACAAGAATAAGCAAGAATTTTCTCTATACATCCAACGGACAAGACAAGAATTTATAAAGAATTTTTTGTATTATGACACCTGGGAAGGGAACATAGAAAGATGTTAGTAGTACCCCTCAATGGGATGGGTTCTTATATGTCATTAGTGCTTCAGATCTAATATCTCTCTCTCTTGATGGTACAAAAAATCCAGACAAAAATGGTACTCAAAGGGAGCTCACATGAAAAAATTAGAAGAATATGACAATGACGGAGGACCAATGTCAAACCAAATGTATAGATCAAAAGGTGATCTCAAGGCAACAAAAGGTAGTGAATGAATGGAAAACCCTTCTATTTATAACAAAATATTGAGTTAGTCTAGATATTGGTGCATACTTAAAATTTTATTAACCAAAGTTAGATCCAACTTACATGGAATATTTTATTATTTTTGGTAGAGGGAAAAGGAATTTAAATTTTCTCAAATCCCTTTACTTAGAAATAATAAATAAATAAATGATTTATTTATTATTTTAAGAATGTGGTTAAGGAATAATTAAATAAATAATGATTTATTCAATTATTTATAAATGATTTAGTCAAATTTAACAAGGAATATTATTAAATAATGATTTAAACAATTATTCCTAGAAAATAATAAGATAAATAATGATTTATCTAATTAATTTTCCTGTTTTGGGTTAAATATGACTAGGAATATTAATTAAACAGTGGTTTAGTTAATTATCCCTAGAGGAAAATAAAAAAAATAAGGATTTATTTAATTATTCCTCAAGGGGCTTCCTGTTTAGACCAAAAATAACTTAATAAACTATGGGTTATTAAATTATTTATCATAGTGAAATCAATTTTATATGGTAAAATTGATCTTACATGGTGTACTTTATTCCATCTAATAGTAACACGTTAGATGACCAAAAATTGGTGTAACATATTGCATGAAATTTTAACTAGTAGAATCATTGACCTCAATTAGTATACATCTGAGCTATCTACTAATGGATCCAACCAACCAACTCTGTTTGGAGATTCTATTCTCCTCCTTCCATGCCTATCTCACCTTCTTCCTTGTGAGATATTTCTAGCGAATAAGGCTCTTATGATTCATTGAATCTAAAGATTCCACAAGGATGGAAAACAATCAAAGCAACCCACAAAATAATCCTACAACCCCTTCGATTGATCATGATGTTGTTTTTCTACCTGATATACAACATCCTCTGCTAAGGAACTCACATAATTTTCTCCCAAAATTTGACCGTGATTTGAAGGAGCGATGTAAGGATCACATCAAGGCATTTATTTTGGTGATTATACAAAATAATGTATGACATGGGGACATGGTTTTCTAATTTTTCGCAAAAAATTCATGGGGAAGGCCACTACTTGGCACTTTTCTCATCCTCCCAAAAGTATTGTTTCTTAGGCACAATTTGGAACTATGTTTCTAGAGAAATTTGGAAGGTAAACCACGAGAGATTTTGGTCACGTAACTGTCTAACATGGAAATAGAAAATAAATAAAAGGTAAAATATTTCAATGTTATATTTCTTTCATTAAAAAATAAAATTCATATTGAATCTAAACCTTCTCAAAATCTAATTGTTTCCTACTATGTAAAATCTTTACCTAGCGATATTTCCATGTGGGTGAAGAGAGCTCATAAAACTACGTTATAGGAAACCTTTAAGGAAGCCTTGCATGTAGAAAATGATATCCTTATTCATAAATCTAATTCTAATAAACAAACTAATACAATTTCATATTTTGGAAAAAAAAACTTCGGAAACATCAAAACAACCCTCCAAAAATAACAAGTGTTCCCCTTTTGTTTTGGAAAGCCTCCAAAAGGCTCTCAATAAAATATAAAATATGGAAAATAATTCAGTAGAAATTTCTTCAAACTAATCAAACCTTAGAAATCATTATAGGAATTCTTCTAAAATTAAGTCTATTCCTCCAAATGACGGACTTACTATTGAAATTTTACTTGATATTATACAAGTAATCATTTATAAAACTATCTCTCATGAAAATGATTTAGAGGAGGATGAAATTAGTACTGAAAAATAAATTGATCAGCCACCACATGATATAGATAAATTTTTAGATGTTGTATTTGAAAAAGACAATGATCCAATTATTTCCAATAAACACTAGTACAATACACACAGTAAATGTTCAGCTGAAAAACAAGATCCTCTTCCCATTGATAAAGCCAAAATCACCAAAAAAATAACCTGTAAGTGTGCAAAAAAATGTTCTCATAAGCTTAGAATATGACCCCATTGAAGAGCTAAAAAAATATAAGGCTAACATTTCATTGTTTGAACTACTAAAAATTCCTTTAATACTATAGAAATTTCAACAACAATTGCTAAAAATAAAGCTATTTCAGATAGAGATGTTGCTAGTTTTGAAATACCTCCATCTGATCATGTCCATATTTTGAAATGTTGGTTAGAAAATATTCCTACTAAAAATAAAACCACCCTCATTTTTTCTTACTTATGAGATATTTAATCACAATATACACAATTGTATGCTATATTTGGGGGCTTCCTTGAATGTTATGCCACTCTCTGTTTGCAAGAAATTAAATTCTCAGACACAACCTTATCAAGAAAAAATCATTCAACTTGATAGAAAAAAGGTAAAGGTAGTAGTAGAGATTATTGATGTACTTACTAGATTGCCATCAAAATACATGGTTCACCAAACCATTGACATAAATATTGCAGACATTCCTGAAGCATACAATTTATTCTTAATCGGGAATGGATGACACATTTAAAGGGTTACATGTCTATAGACCTAACACATTTATTGTTACCTTGGAAAGTAGAACCCAACAACATTATACTTAACAGAGATAAATATATGGAACATGTTGTAACTAACATTGATGGAACTAAAAAATGGGGAATGTTTCCTGATTCTTTAAATGTCGATTCATTCTTTGGTAATTTTTTTGTTGATATTTCTCCTTTTGTAAATAGGGAACGACAACTTTAATTGTTGTTTGTTAATAAATTAGTAACTCTGGTTGGCTCTTTTCATTTTCTTCATTATTAATGGCCTAAAAATCCTTTCTTTCAATTCTTCATTCAAATGTCCTAAAGATGGATCCCCATTGGGATTTGAAACGTCGAAAAAATTTCCTTGATACTGTGGATAATTCAGGAAGCTCTTCAATAAATTAGTAACAATAGATAAAAAATTGATTGAAGTTAATTTTGATCCTAAATATGAATTATGTTCTTTGTATTTTGACGTGTCAAAATACAAATAATGTGTCGGTGTAGGTTGTCTCCTCTTGGATCCTAGAGGAAATAAAATATTTATTGCTTGTAGGTTAGAGTTTGAGGGCACTAACAATGTTGTAGAGTATGAGGCATTCATGAAAGGACTCAAGAAGACCTTATATCTCAAATTTCAATATATGAAAGTGTATGGTGATTATGAAATAATCATCAAATAGGTAAAAAATACCATTCATTTCCTTTCAAGTCATTTGAAAAATTATGAAGTAGAAATAGGGTACTTGATTTCAAAATTTTCTACATTCAATATAGTTTCTATACCTAGATGTTTAAATCAAGAAGCTAATATGTTATAAAATGCGTCATCTAGATTAATTCCAGCTAAAATTTTTGAGCTTAATTATTTTTCTATTGAGTTGATGTTGAGACCATCAATACCTAATAATGTAAATAATTGGCGGGTCTTTTGTCATGATCAACAAATTATTGAGTTCTAACATTTAGAAGATAGTTTTCGTGATACCTTGACCGACGAGTTTACTCATGAGGAGAGCCTACATGACTTTTCTCAGATACCTAGTCAACAATTAATGTAATATTCAACTGATCTGGTAAACTCTATCCCTCGACCTATTATTAGGCATGAAAATTTTTAAGATTTGCAAGAAATTTTTAAGAAAACTGTGAATTGTAAAATTAATTTGGGAACTAAATATAAACCTCAAAACACAAATTTTGGAATTAATTGTTGTTGGGACAATTAATTGATACAAAATATCAACTAAATACCACACATTAGATTATCAACGCGAGGTTTCGTATTGTTATTTCAAGGTTGTCTTAAAAGTATATGCAAGAGGAAGTGTTGCAAAATAACTAAAATAGTAACCAAAGGAACAACAATAACAAAATAAACTCTTAATTTAAAATACATATTAAAAGTTATAACTAGAAACAAACTGGTAATTTCCAAAAATCATTTGAAAACATTAAATTCTAATTACTATTTGACAAGAAACAACAAAGAAAATGATATAATACTAAGTTATTACTTAAGGAACAACAATCTATAAATCATAGAAACAACACCAAGAATCTGTATTCTAAAAAATGGAAATAAATAGATAGCCGAAAATATGTTATGCTACAAAAAAAATAGCAATGATTTAACAATAACCTCCAAAGCACAACAACAAATCAACATTGATTGTAAACTAAATTATTGAAAAATATTCTCTATAAACCAATATTGTGATTATCAATTAAACCATTCAATCTCAAAATTAATCTAATGGAATAATAACATCAAATAGTAAAATGTGAAAGCAATGATACATCTGAAGACAAAGCTTCTTCTAGAAGCGGGACCAATCCACTAAAATCAAACTGTCTTGAAAGAGATGTTAGAATATAAACCAACTTGTGGCGACAAGAACTTGCATTGTATTCATAAGAGGGTGATTATAGTGCTGAAGGAGTTTTTCAAAATATGTATCACAAATATTACATTAAAAAAGTTTATGTTCGGGACATAAGTCCCCATATTTATATTACAATAATAAATGATAAAAGATTAAAATCTTCTCAACATAGAGAAGTCCTAAGAATCTAAATAGTCTCAAATTTGTTCTTTTTAGTTACAAAAGGATTAATATCGCTTGGATGAAAGAACCAAGGATTTTGTCCCAAACAATCTCTTCTAGATAGAAATCAACCTCACTGATTTTGCTAAAGTTAGAAAAGGCAACATCGCATCGTTAAATTCTATTGGGAACGGATTAGCCAACAACACCAAATTCCAACTCTCACAGATTCCATGTTTTCAATAAAAATCTAAACATGAGAAAATCAATGCTTTTATAATTGAATCGATTTATCAAAAAAATGAAATCATAGAAATGAATCAATTTCTTCAAGAGATTATATTATGTAAATTAATATATCAAAAACATAGGAAAAAGATAAAAAATAAATATTAAAATTAAGAAATGGGACAAGGGAATTATGGTATTTATGAGGCCCAACATCACCCCACAACTGACCTTTTTTCATGTCCTCATGCAAACAAATTATTAACATGTAAATCAATCAAGGAGTAGGCTACATAGGGCTCTTCTCCTCTGAGATTGAACCCGTTCCTACTTTTGATTTCTTGAAATGCAACATACTTACCTACTTCTGATAGCTCATAATTAGTCTTGTAATAAGGTTAAGGGCACAAAATCATTGGACACCTATTCTTGCATCCCATCCATTTAACCCCAACTTGAATTGTAATGTTGATATAATCTTGCACTATGGCCATAGCTTGCTTGAAGTTATACAGGCCAAAAAAATCCCTTTTTTTTATCTCCCTGGATGTCACTTTCCATATCATTTTGGATCCATGGATAGTTGCATCCATTATATCCTCTATTTGTTCCATATTGAGTGAAATAACTCATTATGAATGCGATCAAGTGAAGAAGAAACATTGGGTTTTTTCTATGAAATCATTATGAAGCAGAAGTGTGGTGAAGGTTTTTTCTAGTCCACCCCTAACTCAAAGGTCTATATTATGTTCCCTTATCTAAAAAGTATGATATTTTTTTTCCCACTTAATATTATTTAATGAGAATGAAATGAAGGACTAAAATTGAACGTACCAAATGAATGGGACAACATTCTCATTCACATGTTCTTCCAGAAAAAAAATTGTGCATTTATATCTCAAATAGAAGGTATATGGTTTTATCGTCTTGCTTGTGGAAAGCATTGATGAAATCCAGCATAGTTAAACTCATGTGGATGGCCACATTGCATGGCCTTGGCTTTAAGTAACATGTTTTGTTTAATTAAAAATATGGCATAATTTCTAGTTGGAGACCTGCACGATAATGCATCATCATAAATAAAGCTAATTTTATCTCTATGCTCTAGGATTTTGTGAATATCATCTTTTAAAGCATAAAATTTTATTTTCAGTTGCCCTTAAATTTTCATAGGTTTCATCCTCTATTGTAGATAATTCCTAGAATCATCAAAATATCTTCCGGTATTCTGTCTGAGGTACTACTTCCCTTAGATATCTTTCTATGGCCTCCTTCTATTCTCCCATAGTTTTTTTTAATACCCTTATTGTAGCATCCCCAACCAGTGGGGTCACTAAGGAGGCATACGATCCATTTATGTTCCCTTCTCAATAGGCATAGGTGGAGAGCCAGTTTGAGTTTAAACTTCAGCAGAAACAAGGACAAAATCAGTCTGAGTACTTGCTTCGAGGAGAACATTTTCAAATTTTTGTTTCAGCATCCTGGTCTTCTCCCTTCCTATCAACAATTCATTTTTTCTCTATAGCTTTCTTTCCATGAGCTTTAGGAAATTTTATATTAATATAAATCCATATTTTCATATTTTGTACTTTTCTATATAGTCAGTCATTTTCTCTCCTTAGTACAAGGAATTCATCAAGGAGTTTACTTTTCACCTTACCCTTCATGATTTTGGCACCTTTGGTTTTTCGAGAAATGTTTCTAACCAACAATTTTGAAGGAAGAAGGGGAGGAAAAAAATTTGTCACTCCTTCAGTAATATTCCTTTAAACAAATTCACCTATTAGGGACTCAATAGGTGAATTATCAACTTCCATTGGAATTCCACCAACCACACGTTCTAATAATTTGTTAAAAATAAGGTCAACTTGTAGCCCATCTCAGGGAACAACATCAAATTATTAATTCTCATAATTCAGGTTTCCATAAGGAAATTTTGGGACTATATTTTCTAGAGCAGAAGGTTCCAACTCGATATTAATATAATCCCCATAATGTTCTTGAGTAATAACATGTTTAGAGTCATTAGAGGATTATAGGATAACAATGGCCATGGATTCAACAGAAAGTGATACGATTGGAGAATTAGGAAAGGTATTATTATTGGAACTAGGAGGAATTTCTAAATGATTTGGATTATCTTCCATTACTGTTTCCACTAAATTGTCCAATATTGATAATACTTGAGCTGTGTATATTCCTTATTCCTCCGGACTTACATATGTTTGCTCTAGATTTGATGGATTCTGAGTTAGATTATCCTGAAGGTTTATTTGTCATTTTTATTCCTCACCAATCAATTATTGAATTTAATTTTCTATTTTTGATTACTCAGGATTTTGAGGAACTTTTTTCTTGCTCGAATTCAACCAATCTGGCTGACCTTCTCCTTTTCTTAAGCAAGGAGGCTAAGAAATATGCTACCTACTTCTCTGATGAATTAAGTTTCGAAGGAGTTTATTTTTGGGTTGCATTGGTTCCTGTTAAGTATATCCTATAATTACGGTTCCATATTGATTATTATTAGTGTTTCTTCCTTCATGTCCATTTTAGAGTGAAGGATTTTTAAAAGTTCCCACAGTTGCTTCAATATTTTATTTTTCACCCCTAGATTCTCATAAGAATTCACCCTGATTCTATTGAATTTGACTCAAACCCCTTACTTATAACAGTTTAATAAGCACATGATGGAAAAAAATTGAGGCTTGGTCCTTAGAATTCCTTAGCCTACTAAAATTTGTATCTAGTAGTGAATGTAAGAAACAAGGAAGGTTTAGAGCTACCTTTTGTCTTAGGGATGCAATTAATTTGAGATGATGGCCTCACACCATATCGTACCTTCCATCATAGGTGATATACCACTAAGTGGTGCCTGCTAATTCTATCCAAAGGTCTAGCAGTGAACTAGGTTTATAGCCTTTCCCATTTTTTACCAATTCTTCTCTAGGTTTTGCAAACAAAATAGTTTCATTCTGAAGTGAAGTGTGCACTTCATACCATTTTTTGCCTTCTAAAGAGAGATCTGTTACTTTTAATATTACTTCCTTGTTCACCTAGATTTTCACATCACTTACCATTGCAACTCCTTCATTCAGACTCTGCATAAATTCGAGTGCAACCTCCTTATCGAATCCTTGTAGACGCTCGAAGGATTCTAACCATATTTCCTGATTTAAGATGTTTTGAGCCTCCTTTAAGGCCAAAAACTGAGTTGGGGCATACTAAATGACCTCCCATCTCGGTTTTTCAACAAGGATCAATTCATAATTGGAAACAACAGAGTTCAAAAATAGCAATGTTGCACAGGATATAGAATTTTAGTGAACATGCAACAATGTTTTATCAAGAAATCAATGAACATACCATGCAATGACACCTTCTCCCTCATCCAATAAAATTTTAGGGTCATATGTGACTATCGATAAAGTTTATGAGGCGACATAACTTGTCATAATTAGCGAATAAGGCCATATTAATTAAGTACAAGATGAAAAACATCGAAAATAACAGCGAGAAATAAGAGACATTGGTAACACACCAAGAAATGATTAAAATTGATCGTCAATCATAAAATGAAATAATTGTATAATAATGGAAATATCTCAAAATATTAATGTCAAAAAGGAATGAAAGTGTGCAAAAATTTAAATGAATATTTGGAAACATGGGTGAATTAAAAATATCACATAGAGAAAAAGAATAGGAGTCATTAAAGGAAAATGGTAGAAATAATCAGATTCAGAATAAACTATAGTTTTTTCCTTGATTTATAGAATTTTTTTATTAATCCACATTAAAAATTAATGTTATCATATTATAGGGCTATTTTAATGATATTCCATAAAATATTCTAACAATTCTATGAATTTTCCTTTGTTGATTATTGATAGTAGGGAACCAAGCTAGCCAATTTGATCGTAGTATTTTAAATCAACTTTAATACCATAGGAATACCCACTACTGCCAGCAGGCTTCCATAGCTGCGACAAGGTTTCCTTTAAACCATTTGAGATTCCTGTGTCCCATCTATTAGGATTAAACTCATAACTTATAAATTTATTTTTATTTTATGAAGTGTCTACAAAATGCCATTGTTTTGATGTGGTGACCAATTGATAACAATTCCATTCACAGGAAATAATAAAGTGAACAAGTCATATTATGATGAGACCTCTTGCCCTACATCCTTAAGACTGAAGGCCATCACCCTGGCTTGGTGACGATAAATGGTAATGTCGCTTCACTAGGTCATATGATCATGGTAGGCCAACTTGTGATGAGACCACCTATCCCATGTTGGATTTATATTTTTAGTTTTCTCTTATTCTTGTTAACCATAAAATATTACTTAATATATGGGGTGTCATATCGACTCCTTAAGAGTTGGCGATGGCGTAAATTTTTTTATAATAATTACCTTTTTGGTTAGCTATCCTTTTCCCAAAAAGATAATTCCTCCAAAGAATTGTAGAGTTATTTGAAAAATTGAAGGAATGGTTCCCTAGGTAGTGATAAAAGAAATATATAATGAGGATTTTTATGTATTTCTTACAAAGTCAGGGAATTAAATATTTTAGGAAGGTTCATTAATCCATAGAACAAAATCATATTTTTAGAAAATATTATCCTTCAGAAAGTCAATCCTCATGTGATAAGTATCAAATAACCCAGTGATCCAAACATCTTATTAGAAATGATTCCAAGTGTTCCTTTTCAGAAAAGAAATAAAAATATGGGTAAACAAATCGTGAAAAATACCATATACAGAGAAACAACAATTTCTTTTTAAAAAAACTGCAATTGTGACCAAGGAAACAACAACCATGATAATGATGTTGTTACTAAGGAAACAACAACTGTGATAACGATCTTGTGACTAAGGAAACAACAACTATGATAAAAATTTGTTGACTAAGGAAACAACAACTATGATAATAATGTTGTGACTAAGGAAACAACAATTGTGATAATGATGGTGTGACTAAGGAAACAACTACTGTAATAATGATGTTGTGACTAAGGAAAAAACATTTGTAATAATGATGTTGTGACTAGGGAAACAACAATTATGATAAAAGAAAGAACATTATAACTTAAACACAACTGTTTACAGTAATCATTAGAGTAGCAGTGTTTTTATAAGAAGGTATTCATGATGTTTTCCTTAAATAAAGAAAATTCTCACACAAAAAAAATACTATTTACAGTATGTACATGAAAATAAGAGGTTTACAAAAAACGTTTACCTGATTTTTTTTGTGAGGATATTCCCCTGTTCGGCTGTATCATTGTGAACTTTGTGCAAAAAGGACTCTCGTGAAAGTGGTTTTTGATACAAGAAGATTCTATGACCATTGGCAAGGAAAGAGATGCCAGAATCATTGATCGTAGTGAGGTGTATTATCCCATTATCTTAGACTTTGATAATTTAATAAGGGCCCAACCATCTCATTTGGAGTTTACCTGGGAAGTCTTGGAATGTAGAATCATATAAAAACGCCCATTCCCATTTTCGAAAGGTCTTTTTTTTAATCAAGCGGTCATGCCACTTAGCCCTTTGTTGATGAATAATTTTTGTGCCCTGATGAGAAACAGGGAGAATTTCTTCCATTCAATTGATCTATTGAATGCTCTAGTTTTGTGCTCTTGAAAGGTCAAGGTCGACTTCCTAAGTGGTCCTGAAAGTCTTAACTTCAAATTCGATCAGAAAAATGGGATCCTTACCAAAGACAAGGTAAGAAGCTGAGAAACCAATAGTATTGTGCCAAGTAGTCTTGCAGGCCCACAAGGTTTCAGAGAGTTTGGTAGCCCAATCTCGGTGATTTGTAGATAATGCCTTGGTTAGGATCCCTTCCAAGGATTTGTTTGTGCATTCCACTTGTCCATTTTCTTGTGGAAGGTAAGGGGAATTGATTCGATGCTTGATATGATTTTTTTGCAAAGTGGCAGAGATTTTTTGGGTAGTAAAATGTGATCCTCCATTAGTTACAACTTCTAGAGGAAACCATATCGAACAAATAGTTCAAATAGGAAGTTGATGTCTACTTCCTCTATAGCCCTTTCAACTGCTACTACCTCCACCTATTTTTCTACATATCCTGTATAGGCTAATATGTATGATTTTTGGTTTTCAGGTGGAATAATAGGACCTACAAAATCTATTTCCCATCTCTCAAATTTCTCTAGTACTAGTTCTGGCTGGAAAGGTATTTCATCGGTTTGAATGGGATCAACCATCCGTTGATAGATATCGCAGCTCTAAACATATTTCTTGTCATATTTGGATATCATGGGCCAAAAATAACCCTTATGTAATACCTTTTACCTAGTTTTTCATTCGACAAAAATTTCCCTACAAGGTTCGTTGTGGCAAGACTTGAGGATGTCATAAATTTCATCCTCCCTAATGCATCTGCAAACTTGTAGATCTACTCTCATATGGAAGAGATAACCATTTATCCTTGAGAATCAGGAACTACGCTGAATAATGTGCTTCCGTTCCCATGGTGAAGGATGTGATGGTAGTTTTCCAGCCTCTAGATAATTTGCAATATCATCGTACCATAGTGTTTTGACAGTCAAAGAAAATAGGCGTTCATTTGGGAATCGATCTTCCACTGGGGAATAATCGATTGTAGGTGGAATTCTTGATAGTAAATCTACAATGTGGTTCTCATTTCTTAGTCAGTCCTTTATAGTGATATCAAATTCCTACAACAATAGTAACCAGTAAGTTACTCTGCCATTGGTAACATTTTTATTAGCTAAATATCGAATAACATAATGATCGGTATATAAAAAGAAACAATGCATAGCATGTTATCATTATTTTTGTAATTTTTTTATAACATAGACAGAAACCAAAATTTCTTTCTCTATTACAGTATAATTTAATTATGTAGGTGTTATATTTCTTCTAATATAATAAATTGCATAAGGTTTCTTATCCTCTTCCTATCCCAGAACTGCCCGTATCATTTTTTCCAGATGTGTGTGAGGATATGTGGAATGGAAGGCTCCAATTTTGTCCCCTCAGCACATGGGTCGTTGAAACCATTTTCTTCAGCTCTACAAAAGCAATATCGCACTTGTCAATCCACTCAAATTCCACATGCCCAGTTAATGCATACAATGGTGCTATAATTTTTTAGAAATGTGATATAAATAAATGATAATTCCCAATATAACCAAGGAAACTACATACCTTTGTTGGTGTTTGTGGAATAGACAGTTTAATAATTACCTCGATTTTAGCTAGATCTACTTGAATATCTGCAACACAAATGAAGTGTTCCAATTCTACACCTTCTGTGATGAACATACGGAATTTCTCATTTCTGAGGCATATTCTAGTGGCTATACATAATTCAAGAACCTTTTCCAAGTTTTCCAAAGCTTCATCAAATTCATTACCATAAGAAGTGAAATCATCCATATAAAGTTCAATTTCATAATTGATTAGATCATAAAATATACTTAGAATTACTCTTTGAAAAGTGGTCGGTGCATTGCATAGTCTGAATGGTAAAACTCTCTATGCGAACGTTCCCCATGGACAGGTGAACATAGTTTTATCTTGATCTTCATGAAAAATCTAAATTTGATAGTATCCACTAAACCAATCCAAGAATGAAAAGTATTTCTTCCCAACGAGTGTATCAAGGACTTGGTCTACAAATGAAAGAGGGAAATGATCTTTCTGTGTTCCCTTGTTTAGTTATTTGTAATCTATGCAAAGCCTCCATTTCCCATTATTTTTAGGGACTACCACCAATGGTGAAACCCATTGGCTTTCAGATATAGGATATATATATAATTAACATCGAGTAGTTTTTGTAGTTTCTGCTTCATTATCTCCCTAAGAGGTGGATTCAATCTCCTTTGTGGTTGAATAATTTCTCTAATATCCTTCTCAATGTAAATGTGATGTGTACACAACTGTGGATAAATACCTTTAGTATCTATGTAGTCCCTAGAAAAATCTTCTTTGTAATTTTGAAGGATTTGAATCATTTTCCTACATTGGAGATCATTAAGTCTAGCAAAAATTTTCAATGTTTTTCCTGTTTCAATCCCAACTGGGAAGTTGTTATGGAGAGGCATAGTATATGATCATTATTTGACTCCTCCAGTGGATCACCCTAGGCTTTGTTATTGAGTACTTATTTTATCATTCGACATGTGGGATAGGCTATAGTAAAAGGTTGGTTGTTGAATCCATTGATCATATCATCCTCAGTTTTTTCTTAAAGATAAGATATTTTTCAATGGTAAGGGGATATCCTAGCCTACCTTCTTTACACTCGAGAGGAAGCCACTTAAGATTATCAGATGACATTCTAGGTTCAACATGTGGATATAGGATGAGATTCTTAATGGCAGTTACTTTAGCAATAGTCATACTTCCAGTCTGACACCCATTGTACAGATCTAGAGTGGTGAGGCATGGTCTGCCTAATATAAGAGGGTGTCCTTCCAGTTTATGTCTATGATTAAAAACAAAAAATTCTACTGGATATTCCCAGGATTCCATAGAGACAATAACGTCATCAATAGTTCCTTCTGGTTTTGACATTCATCTATGGGCTAGCTACAACATGCTTGGGAATGGATTTAACATAGTTACTCCAAGGAGGGCACACATATCAAGTGTTATGATATTTATAGTAGCTCCTAAGTCAACTAAGGCATTTGGAAATCTAATTCCATGAATCTGAACAGTGACCACTAGATTTTTAGGATCATTGTATTTGATGGGTATTGACTTTCCTAAAATAAGATCAGAGAGTTACCCAAGGACATGGACTGTCGGAGAATATTTTGGTTCTCTTTCAGGATTTTTAAAAGGATAGTTCTTTGATGGTCTTAGCATAGATTGGTATATCTCTAATAGCTTAAAGAAGGGGAATTTTAATACACAAATTTTATATTTCCCCTACAAGATCAAATTCAGGATATGTGGTTTGCCTTACTATGAACAATATTTTTGGAAATGGAGGAGAAACATCTAGAATTTTTCGAGGCTTTTAGTTCTTAGTCGGCCTGCTAGGTGATTCTCTCTCAATTATAATTACAATAGAGTGAGGTGTTTCTAATTGATGTTTCTCTTTACCAGAATTTTCATCTTCTAGCTATTTGAAATTAGTTAAAGGGTTATCTGGAAAAATGGTCCACCCCGATCTTAGACAAAGTTCATTGCATTCTAAAAATGGAGGACAATAGTCATAAGTTTTGAGTATTTATAAAAAATGCATAGGCCTATTTTTTGGGTTTGGTTTTGGCTGTGTATGTAACTAGGGGTGTAAAGAAGGTGGGGCACTCAGAGGTAACTGCAATGTAGGTTGTAACACATATAGAAATGGTTGTGATTGTGGCATCATTTCTACTAATTGGTTAACAGGTCCTATAAGGTGCAGCCAATTTTGGGACCATATTATTCCCTGGGTGGGATGGTTTGACCATTGCGAAGGATACATATTACCGTGCGTATTCTACTATGAAGGTACAAAATATTTTTGATTTCTCCATAAAGGTGTAATAAATGGCTGGTTTTTCCAAGGTGATGGGGGATATGACTGAGGCTGCCAGGCATGTTGCTGGCCCTACCAGGCTAGTTTGGGAAATTTTTGTTTGTTATACTGTCTGGAAAAAAAACATGGAGGGGTCTTGAGTCATACCTATAGGGTGATTTTTCCATTGTCATCATTGTTCCACGAAGAATGTCAGATCTGTCTCTTCCTCGAATTATTTAAACATGTCTTTTAACCCATGGGAGAGAGGGATAACAATCGATTGCATTATCCTTTGTGCAGATAGCACAAATTTCAACTATATCCAATGGGCATTCTTTACATCCATGTTTTTTTCAACATCGAGGAAAAAATATTGCTAATGCCTATTCTGATTCATCCTGCTTCTATTTTACCTGTAGGATATTCAATTGTGTAGCCAGTGTGCTTAATATATTAGTTTTAAATTTTTCTAACTGATTACCAATTTCTTCACACGTGACTCCTCTGCTTGCAGTCTTGTTGGTTCTACTAAGAGTATAAAAAACACCAGGATTAGTTCGTGTACTCCCATGTGAGAACCAAATACACAATTTCACAATATCAGCATACTCTTCTTTAAAAATATCACCCTTCCCCATTAGCCTTGAGTGTTTCTATCCATTCATCCTTCATCCCCGTAATTAGAGCAGTTTTGAATACTTCCATAGGTAGATTAGTATAGGGTGATCTCTGCAAGTTATATTGGAGCCTCTCAATATATTTCTATAAAGTTTCATTTTCCTTAAATTTTATTTTAAATATTCCTTCCCTCAAGTCCCATGATCGACAATAAGCTTGGTATTTAGTGAGGAAGGCTTGTTTCATTTGGTCCTATGAATTAATAGTTCCACCCCCCAATCCCACAAACCAACATAATTTTTCTCCCTTCAAAGTAGAAGGGAACACAATTATTTTTGTGGGGTCAATAGTGTAATCATATCCCCAACATAAAACATTGAACTCAAGCATAAATGTGTCTGAGTCTTTAGAGGCCATTCCATGAAAAATTGGAAGATTCTGAAGCGGACTAGCCTTCATAGGTGCATTATCTTTTAGATCGAAAATGGGGTATTCTATATTTGAGGTTTTTGTACCTGATACTTGTCATGCCATTTTGTTAAAAATATACCACTAATCTTCAGGAATTCCAAAATCAAGAGATAATAACTGAAAATGATTAGTATGGTAATGAGACACTAAACCTAGTTTAGGCATTACAACACTACAAAAATCATGAATTTTAGTTCCTTATTTTACAATGGTTGTTGCAGGATATTATTGCTCAGGAGGTTGAAGATATGGATTGCTTTTCTCGCCTCACCCTTATTTTAAATTTCAAGAGTTCCCCTCTCTCTTACTGAAAGGATCAAGGTGCCTTTTTGATAGATATTGGAAGCTCTATTCTGATCCTATGGTTGTGTCACAAATCTCAGCATTAGCCGTAGCAGAATATTATGATACTCATGGGGCAATAATAATAGATCCTTTTTCAGATACCATTCGAGGTGCTACCAAGGCCTAAGATTCTTCTTTTCAAATGATCTCGTCTATGAAGGTCATTCACCCAAGGAGAAATTGACCTTGGATTTTAATACTTTTTGAAGTGGGTATTGGTATTTTTTCTACTTGGTTCCTACCTTTAGTACACTCTTAGTCATACACACTACAAAAGCCTAGATCTGTCGACTAAGGGTAGACACCACCACAATTTTCTATTTAACAAGGTGAGTGTGTAGGTTATTAACTTCTGTATTCAATATCCAACCCTCAAAAAATCATATCCACAACTAAATACATTGGCACTCTCTTTTGACGACTTCTCCTGCAACAACACCAAAATGTTGGGACAATTAATTGATCTGAAAGAGAAACTAACTACCACACATTAGATTTTCAACCCGATGTTTTGTCTTGCTATTTGAAGGTTATCTACAAAGTATATGCAACATGAAGTGCTTCAAAATAACTAAAGAAGTGACCAAAAGAAAAAAAAAATAACATAATCAACCCTTAATTTAAAACACACATTAAAAGTTATAACTCGCAAGCGACTGGTGATTTCCAAATATCATCTAAAAAAATAAATTATAATTAGTATTTGACAGGAAACAATAAAGAGATTGATCTAATACTAAGTTGTTAGCTAAGGAACAACAATATCTAAATCATAGAAAAAACGCCATGAAGAAAATGCATTCTAAATAATGGAAAGAAACATATAACACAAAAATATTTTATACTAAAGCAAAAATAACAATGATCTAACCATAACCTCCAAAGCATAGCAATAAATTAACAACATTTGTAACATAAATCATCGAAACACAATCTCTATAAACCAACATTGTGATTATCAAGTAAACCATTCAATATCAAAATTAATTTAACAGAAAAATAACATCAAATTATAAAATGAAAAACTAATGATACAACTAAAGATAGTTTCTTCCAGAAGCAGGCCCTGACCAGAGAGATCAAACTAGTAAACTAACTTGTGGTGATAAAACCTTTCATTGTATTCATAAGAGGACGATTACAATTTCGAAGGAGTCTTTCAAAAATATGTATCACAAATATTACATTAAAAAATCTAATGTTCGAGACATAAGTCCGCATATTTATACTACAATTATAAATGAAAAAAAAAGCAAATATTCTCAACAAAGAGAAATCCTGAGAACCTAAATATTCTTAGGATGATCTTTTTAGTTACAAAAGGGCTTAATAGCACACAGATGAAAGAACCAAGGATTATGTCCCAAACAATATCGTCCAAATAGAAATCATCCTCACTGATTTTTCTGAAGTTTGTAGAGAGAACATCACATCATCCGCTTACTCTAGGAATGGCTCAGGAAAAAACACCGAATTCCAACTATCACAGAGTCCATGTTTTCAATAAAAATCTAGACTTGAGAAAATAGGCGCTTTTATAATTGAGTCGATTTATCAACAAAGAAAAATTATATAAATGGATCATTTTCTTCAAGATACTATATTATGTAAATTAATATATCAAAAACATAGGAAAAATATAGAAAAATAATATTAAAATTAAGAAATGGGACAAGGGAATTATGGTATTTATGAGGCCCAAAAATTGCACTCCTTAGGAAAGGTGGATTTTATATGTCTATTTAGAAAATTTAAAGACATTCACTTGGGAATATCAAGACCTTAAAACCTTTGATCCCAATATTATACAACATAGAATTCCCATTAAAGCTAGAACCAAGCCTTTTTAGCAAAAGTTGAGAAAATCCATCCCAACTTGGGGCTGACTATCAAGAGTGAGTTGAATAAACTCTTAGGATCTAGTATAATTTTCCTTGTGTGACATACCTAGTGGGTTGGAAATTTAGTTCCAATGAGAAATAGAAATGAAGACATTCATCTTTGCGTTGAATTCAAAAACCTTAATAAAGCCTATGATAAAGATAAATATCCATGTTGGCTTGAGGGGTCCTGGCCCAAGTTTAGAATTTATCGTGCAACCAAAAAACCCTCCAACTACTGGCCCTTTCGGCAATGACCTGCTTGTGCAGATCAAAGTCTCACTCGAAGCAATATGGGGGGTGTTGGAACCATTTTTTCACACCCTGAGGAATAAACTAATGTGGTGGCCCTAAACAAGTCT
This sequence comes from Pinus albicaulis, assembly GCA_034641835.2. NCBI lineage: Eukaryota > Viridiplantae > Streptophyta > Pinopsida > Pinales > Pinaceae > Pinus > Pinus albicaulis. The sequence continues at coordinate 152,640,760 of CM076580.1, forward strand.
ATAACAAACTTTGTTACAGATTGGAAACAGATGCGTGCATATAATAATTTTCAGATCAACTTTTCACAAATAAAGGTAATGCATATATAGATGAATCGTAGATCGACTTCATCGCAGATATATAAGAAAAGAACCAGATCTATGTAATGCACAATCACTTATGCATATCTATTATTGTATTCAACCATCAACATATATTCATGCATAAAGAACAGAGTTACTCGTGCAGATATAACATAAGTAAAGCGATCTCAACTAATAATGGTAAACAAATAACACATATACATAACAAAGTGCATCGCCAAAACTAGTCTTTGTATTATATTCCATAGTTCAGTCCAAACATCATTTTTCCTTACATTTACCCCTTCCACGCACACAACCAATGGAGTCCACACAAAGCCAAGAAATGTCTCCGCACATACAGCCAGCAGGAGCCTTTCTACCCAAAAACCCAGAATTAGAAAAAAACACTTACACAATGTTCATCAACATAAGCATAACCAAAAAGATATCTCTTCATGACTCGACCCTTACATATTTATACTAGCTTAGTGTGTAGATATTATGGTCTCAAACCTTGGTTTTAGGCCCATAGTTTTATCCTTACAACCCATTTACATAAAATAGGGACTTTGACCCACCAAAAATCCCCTTGACCTTTCCATGCAGTGCACATATGAAAATTTATACAAAACGTTGCTAGAAAATGTACCCCAGGGGAACCTGCTCCAAGAGGCCCCCAACAGAAACATGTGACTCGTCCCGAGTCACTATGGTGTCTGCACCTTTATCTTGGCTTAGAGTGCAGCGAAAAAAGTTTTCAGTGGCAACGCCACCTCAAGACTCTGTGCATCAATTCCTTGTGCTTCAATTATTAATTTCTCTGTAATGGGCCATTCAGTGGCCATTTCAATGCTTTGCTGAGTTTTTTGTAGAGCCTTCAATGTGCCATCCAACGTCTGTGACAATTGCAAAGCCTCCTTGGCCCACAACTACATCCTTGCCTCAAGCAATTGTTCTCTTTGGCGTAGGTCCTCAATTTCATTCTGAATTACTCGGCCCTCTTGTAGGCGGGTGAGGCACTGTGCAATTACGAGGGTGGGAACCACCATACGAATATCAACAAATTGTTTCTCTTTGATGCACAACTCATTACACAACTTCTGTACCATAGGGTCATTCTGAACCGAAGTCCAGAAACCCATGGCCTCATTCAAAAGTTGACCACACTGTGTGAATGCAACAGAGATGCTATAATTAGCCTGCTTTACCTCAGAAACCCTCTTTTCTCTAACTTCTAATGGGGTTTATGGTTGCAATTTTAGTTGTAAGTCATCAATCTAGTGTTCAAATTCAGCTCGGATATTTTGAACTTCTATGCATGAGGCCTTCAACGCAGTATCCAACCCTTCTAACTTCTCTTCGGGTGTTGTTGGCACGTCACTACAAACTTGGTTGATCTTTCATTAGAGTGTAGCGCGTTGAGCCTTGGCCGCTCAGCATGCTTCCTCCATGGTCTAATTTTTCTAATGCGCTTCAGCAACCTATTGTTGCGACTCTACTGCAGCGGTGTGAGCATGGGCTTCGCGGAACTGGATCTCATCCACAATCATGTTGTGGAGCATATGCAATTTTCGTGCAGGAAAAATAGATAAGTTAACATTTATATCTCTGCAACCCCGTATTTACGCGTGCTGGCTAGTTGATTCTACATGGATGACCGACTCAGGAATTTGAATCAGACGACTATCTTTGGTTGTACGTAGGACTGTATTAAGCGGCTACATGCTAGTTGCAGACACACTTGCTTGCATCTAGCTCGCTTGTTCAACACTCGCCTTAATCATGCTCACTTGAACTTTGAGCTCACGAATACCAACTTGTACTTCATCAAGTGCAACCTTGTACTATGTTTCCATGTCCCTTCACATATCCTCAGTGGCTGTTGTGACCGTCGTAGCTATTTTGTTGAAATCATATTCAGTCAATGTTAGTTATTCCTTTCATGTGGCCTTCGAGCCCTTTTGTTTCTTCCTCGATCCTACTACGACCTGAGAACCGTGCTTTTTTCCCTTGGAAGTCTGAAATTCCACCTACATCTCTATCTCTTTGGGTGTGACACCATTCTTCTCAGGTGCAATGTTTGTTTCTATATCAATCATCTCGCCGGTTGTAGTCGGTGTGACCTCTTTTTCTGTTGTCTTCTCAGTTGTCTGCGTACCAGTGTGAGGCTTGGTCGGCATATTTGGAATAGAATTTGATGAACCTGGCATGCGCAAAAAATAATCCTCAGTGATGAGATAGGGAAATTCATACCTTCAATTGTGCCCTTCACGCGGATGTGAATATTGTGGAAGGTGGCCTTAAAATCTGCAATCATCTTGTACTGGTCATACAAATTTGGAGACAACCTCAACTTGGATTGTACTACCTGAAAGAGTGAGGTGTCGAACAATACCTAGAATATTTTGTTCTCCATGATGCGTGCGGGATGGAAAAATTCCATAATGTGGCGTACCGCGCGGCTTCACACATTTGTGGCTCTATCTCAAGAAACTATGTTTCCTTTGGGGTCTTCCAACCAATTAGGACTATCAACAGTAGGAGCTAAGCATAATAAAAGTGCTTTCCATCCTCTTGTGCTTTGCACACGTTTTCCAAGAACTCTTTGCATAAATACTGAGACCAATTATAGATCACTCATTTTTCGCATAGTTCTGCAAGTGCAATGACGTGCGCACGAACCTACTTAGGTATACACTTCTACATCATCTTGCAGGCAAATATGAATGTCCCAAACTGAACAGTTGGATCATTGATCTCACTTACGATGAATCCCATACTATGATGTGACACTTAGTACTTCATTTTGATTTTGTCAAGGCTCCCCAATTGTTCTTATTTGATGAAACTTCTTCTCGGGAGACTTCCTCTTCTTGAAAGTGCGTAGATTCACTAGAGGATTTGGTCTCTGGTTTACCATCACTATTATATCTACACTTGATAGGACTATAAATAAATCCTTTTTCTACGTCTTCATGGTAAAGTCTTCCACTTCACGTAGTCTGGCCTCTTTGGGACATTCATGCAATATGTGGCATAAAGAGCCATGTTCACATAATAACATATTCAACAATAACTTCAAAGGGCGCAAGAAATTACCTCTAGGACCCTTGAAAAATATTCTTTCTACTTCAAAGTATGACACAAATTGATCAATAGAAAATTTAGTCAAAAATCCTCCCAAGATACGATTGATCCAATGATCTATCATGCGAGTGATCTTATTTTCTGTATTTTCTAATTGTTTAATTAATTCAGGAGTCCACTCAGTGGATACGTCATCCTTCACACAAGTATTGAATTCATTCAATCGTGACAACCACTCATGCATCTCAATTGAAAAGGAAAAAAGAATATCTTGTGAACTTTTGTATAGATGTACTTCTGAACCCACTTTTCAGGTGATATCTTAGGACTTCGATTCTCTTGGATTGTGAATTTAAGGATCTTTCTATCTAGCAAATCTTGCAATTCATTCTACGTAAGGTGCCACAACATTAAATCTCCCTCAAAATGATCCCTGTCCCAGAAATCGAACCATTTGTTGGATTGAGGGGTCCTGAACCAGGTTCAGAGTTTATCACGCAACCAAAAAACCCTCCAACTACTATCCCTTTCGGCAATGACCTACTTGCGTAGATCAAAGTCTCACTGGAAGTAGTATGGGCAGGTGTTGGAACCAAGTCTCTGCACCCTGAGGAAGAAAATAATGTGGTGGCCCTAAACAGGTTTATAACAGAATTTGTATAGATCAGAAATATATGCGTGCATATAATAATTATCAGATTATCTTGTCACGAATATAGGTAATGCATATACAGATAAATCGCAGATCGACTCCATCACATATATATAAGAACAAAACCAGATCTATGTAATGCACAATTACTTAAGAATATATATTCATGTATTCAACCATCAACATATATTCATGCATAAAGAAAAAAGTTACTTGCCCAGATATAAAATAAGTAAAGTGATCTCAAATAATAATAGTAAACATATAACACAGAAACATAACACAAGTGCTTCGCCAAAACTAGTCTTTGTATTAGATTCCGCAGTTCAGTACAAACGTACTTTTCCCTTACAATTACCCCTTCCATGTGACACAACCAGCTAAGTCCGCACACAGCTAGGACTAGGTCTCCACACACACAGCCAAAATGAGCCTTTCTACCCAAAATCCTGGACTTACACAAAATCCGTTACACAATGTTCACCAACATAATAATAACAAAAAATATATCTCTTCATGACTCGAACCTTACATATTTATACTAGCGTATCGCGTAGATACTATGGTCTCAAACCTTGGTTTGAGGCCCATAGTTTTATCCTTACAACCCATTTACATAAAAGAGGGACTTTGACCCTCCCGAAAGCCCCTTGACCTTTTCTTGCATCATGCATATGCAAAATTTATACAAAAAGTTTCCCAAAAAAGTTACCCCAGGGGACCCTGTTCCAACAATCCAATACCTCGCATGGAACAAATCCTACAACGGGTTTCTGGCTTCGAGATGTTGTCCCTCTTAGATGATTTATCAAGATATAACTAGGTTATGGTGGCTCCCTATCACCAACTAAAAACAACCTTTAAAAATCCAAGGGGAACATTTGCTACAAAAAACTTGCCTTTGGCCTCATCAATGTTGGGAAACTTTTCAATGGGAAATGGATATTCCCTTTCAGGGTTTAATTAATGAGTCTATATTCATTTACTTCCATTATTTTACCATTTATTTAAAACATATATATGATAAACTTTCCCATCTGGGAATGATTTTTTAGTGTTGTAGAAAATTTGACATTTCATTAAACCCCAAAAATTCCATTTTTGCGGTCAAAAAAAGAAAATTACTAGCTTGTATTGTATCAAAAGAAGGTACAATGATTAGCTCATAAAGCACATAGGCTATTGATAGTTTATTTCCCCTAATTTAAAAAAAACCATGGTATTTTCTTGGTAAAATAAACTTTGTTAGATGATTCATCCCAATATTTTCCAAAATAGTTAAACCACTTTAGGATATTGTAAAGAAGAATATTGTTTATAAGTGGTATGGCCTAGAACAATAGCCTTTTATTACCATAAAACAAGATATTTCTGAAGCTTGTATGCTAATGAGCCCTGCCTTTTTTAAGGATTTTATATTGTGTACCTTTGCTTCTAATTCTTCTTACGCTACTATCCTTACACAAAAAACAAAACATGATAGTGAAATTCCCATTGCATTTATGGGTTTTTATTTTAAGGGAGTTGAATTAAATACCCAAACGTAGATAAAAAATCCTTTTCAGTCTTTAATTTTGTAAAAAATTTCATATCATACATGCTTAAATCTAAAACAAAGGTAATAATTCCCTACAAAGTAGTAAGAAATCTACTTGTGCATAAAGAATTGGGAGAGAAGCGGGCCCACTAGATGAAAACTCTCTAGGAATGTGAATTGCAGATTAACCTACTCAAATAGTGAAAGGTCAAGGTCTCTGCAATATTTTTTTGAATCTATTAGCTCACCTAATCCAAACCCTTATTCTAATAATGAAATATATATTATGTAAAATGAATTTTTTTGTCTTCCTGATAATCCTAATTCTTGGTATACTAACAGTAAATTCTATTTTTGCAATGGTACAAAAATCATCACATCTTGAACCTAACAATATAATAGTGTTAAGGTTGAAATCTCCCCCTTATAAGTTTATTAATATTTTTTTGTTTCGAAATAATTATGACGGTGTGTTTCTTTGTTGTCTAGAACAAGGTGATGCCCAACAAGTACTCCACGAACTTCATTTAGGTCCTACCTGATGTCATTTTGGTAGAGATACTAATGCACACAAAGTGCTAAGGATTGGTATTATTGGCCCATATTATTTAAGGATGTGCATGCCCTAGTACGTAAATGTGAAACTTGCAAAAATATTGATAATAGGGCTAAGAAACAAACTTTTCTCCTTCATCCTATTATTGTTGAAACTCTATTTCAGAAGTGAGCCCTTGACATTATTGGTATCATGAATCCTATGTCCTCTAAACAACAAAAAATTGTTTTTACAGAAAAATAAAAATAAATAAAAATTATTTTATGAGGTGGGTAGAGGCGATACCTTTATTAGTAGTCAATACCAAACATGTGATTACATAATTACATTTTCATATTGTTACTCATTTTGGTGTTCTAGAATCATTAGTGTTTGATAATGCATCTTACTTTATTTCTCAGAAATTGGATACTTATGATTCTAATAAAGGAATTAAAATTAAATACTCCAAAAATTATTAGCCTCAGGGGAATGTTCTTGTTGATTCATCAAAAATAATTTAATTAAAGTCCCAAAAAGAATTGTTTCTAAGCACCATCAGAATTGGCATACTGCCCTTTTCAATGCAATTTGGGCTGATATGGTCACCCCTAAAGCTTCCATTGCTAACTCCCCATTTTTTTCTTGTTTGTGGCAGAGAACCCATCTTACCCCCTAATGTGTTCCTTCCTTCTTTGCAATAGTTCCAACAAGTACAGGAAGTCATGTCTTTTGCTTTGTTGAATAAGATATATGCCTTACTGAAATTAGAAGAAGGAATAGATTAATCTAAATGTAAACTACACCAACACTAGTAGACTGTTAAATGTTGGTTTGATAACAAATCTTCTTCTGAAAAAATATAGAAGTAGGAGACTTGGTTTTAAAATGGGAAAAATATCACGAAGATAAAGGGGAATATTCCAAGTTTCAGAGGTTATGGCTCAAAGCATTCATTGTTACATAAAATATTGGTCCCAATACATTTTGTCTACAAACTTTGGAAGGCCAGGTAGAACCTCTTCCGGTCAAGGGTCAACTTTTGAAGAAGTGTTTTTCTTGGGTCCCTCTTGGGATTCTATCTCTTTGTAAATATTATTTTTCTTTGCATTTTTCAATGCGCTTTTTTTAATTTTCTTTTGGATTGTTTGATGTATTCCACAGCTCGAACATCAATAATCCTATCTGAAATTTGTTTCAAGGAAATATTAAAATTGATGTTATTTATTCATGATTTAATTATCTGATTTTTTTTGTTGTATCATCAACTGAATTTTTTGTTCAAATTTCTTGAGTATTTTGACTATCATTACATAAACTCTCTGTGTTATTTGATCATGTTTTATTAATATATTCTTTGATATTTTCAACATATTTCTTTTACTGAAAGAGTGTAATTAATATGAAGTTCGTGACTTTTCAGAATTTTCAAGCCATCCCATCTCTTAAGGACATTTAGATATTATTCCCTGTCAGGTAGACTATTCCAGTAAGGAATAACAAGAAATTACTCATAGTGTCATTTTTCTTGTGATTTTTTTTCTTTGATAAAAACGCTCGAGTAAAACTGGTGAAAAATACATCCTTGTCAAAGATATAGACACTTGCTCGCAATAGTGGCTCTGTCAGTTTCATCTGATATTCCAAATTTAAATTGTTACTAAAATTGTAATCAAATTATTTAGGATGTACATGTAATCCATGAATTTAAGGGGTTTCTGAGTATATTTCTTCAACAATTCAAAATCATAAAGTTGAACCAAGAATCTATAATAAGCCTGATGGGATTCAAGCAGCTAAGTCGGATTAATGAGTATCAGTGCTGAGGCTATGGATTCTTGTGGGAAGCAGAGGAAATTATTATGGTATTAAAGTCAGATGTACATCACCAAATTGGTTATCTAATCTATCTTTTACTCTGTTGGGTATATGGATTCTTTGAAAATTCATATAAGTTTTGTTTGTAAAGTTTCGATTTTCTATCATATTTTAACAGGTTTTTATGAACAGATTCATTGTATTCAAGAGGGGATACAAAAACCATTATCAAATTATTGTGGGCATTCACTTTCTTAAAGCATTTGATCTTTGTCCTTTATATAATCTATTTCAGTATATAGATAATTGGTTTTTTTAGTGAGTCTCAAATTTTTGGCAGCCCAATGAACTCCCCTCTCTTTTTTGGAAAATGATATGGCCCCCTCTGTTATGAAACCAACTCCAAAAATAGAAGAAAAGAGAGATCAGCACCAAGGGGGAAACCTCCTTTACATTACATAAATGAATAATTATTGGATGATAAAAATCACAAAACCTCATTTCTATAGTCCACGGGGTCACAATATAATCCTAGCCGACCTAACAATAATAATTTAAGGGCATAATAATAACAATATGGGGGTTATAGGGGTACAACAGTAACAATAAGGGGGCTACACTAACAGCAATAAGGGACTACACTAGTAAAATAGGGACCTAACATGCCCCTCTCCTTCAAAAAAGTGTTGTCCTTAATGCTTGAGTAGATTTGGATGCTTCTATATAAAATTATAATCCTCCCATGTAGAACCTTTAGTGGGTAAATTCTTCCACTTGATGAGATACTCTGAAATTGATCGACTTCGTAGCTGCCAAGTTCTTGTTTCCATGACTGCTTTAGGTTCCAATATGATGTTTCCTTCCTCATCAAGTTCTGACAGTATTGTTTGGACTCGAATTTTGTCACCTATAACCTTCTTTAAGCATGAAACATGGAAAATTGGATGCACTCGAGAAGAAGAAGGAAGCTCCAATTTGTATGCCATAGTACAAATATTTTGCAACATCTTTTAAGGACCATAGTACTTTGGCGATAATTTATTATCCTTCTTATCTTGCTTGAGGGAAATTTGTTTGTGTGGTTTTAGTCGTAAAAATACCGAGTCTCCTACATCAAAAATTCTTTCACTGCGATGTTGATCTGCCTGTTGTGTCATTGAATTTTGTGCCAAATTTAGGTTATCCCTTAAGGGTTGGAGAACTTGTTGTTGATTCTCAATGTGATATTCCATTTCTTGAACATTAGAATTTTCTCTTAAGGATGATGTGATGGATGGTGGATGATATCCATAAAGTGCCATTCAGCCATAGGTAACCACTTGATCCATTGTGTTTGTTTATCAGATACAAAACAACGAAGATATACTTTCAAAAATTTGTTCACTATATTAGTTTTCCCATCGAATTGAGGATGATAAGATGAGTTATGAGCTAGTTGAGTACCCAAAAAAGAAAATAATTCCATCCAAAAATTTCTAGTAAAAATGGGATCTCTGTCACTTACAATAATCTTTGGGTTTCCATGTAGTTTCTGAATTGTTTCCATAAATTCAGTAGCAACTATACTTGCTTTAAATGGATGAGATAATGCAAAAAAGTGTGCATACTTGGTAAGTCTATCAACTACCACCATGATGACACTCTTTCCTTCAGAATTAGGTAAACTTGCGATAAAATCTATTGAAATATCCTCCCAACATTGACTTGGAATGGATAAAGGTTGTAGAAGACCCGGGGTCTTAATTGTCTCAACTTTATTTTGCTGGCAAATCAAACATTCTGCCACAAAATTTTGAATATCAGATTTAAGGCCATCCCAAAAAAATTATTTCTTCACCTTGTGGTAAGTTTTTAAAATTCCTGAGTGTCCTCCTAAGGGATAAGTGTGCAATTCCAAAATAATATTTTGTTTTAGTTGGGAATTCTTACAAATATATAAGCGATCTTTGTACCATAAGGAATGATTTTTCCAACTAAATGTATCATATGTATTAGGATCTTGCTGCAACTTTTGGATGAGTGTCCACACTTCTTCATCAGTTTTCCATTCATCCCTTTCTTCGGTTATCCAATCTAGTTGAATAATAGAAATGGCACAAAGAAATGCTTCCACCTCTTCATCCTTTCTTGAGAGTGCATCTCCAACAACATTTAGCTTCCCTTTTTTGTAGATGATTTCAAATTCATAACACAAAATCTTTGTGACCCATTTTTGTTGCTCTTCTGAAGATAGTCTATGTTCCAAAAAGTATTTAAGACTATCATGATCATTTTTTACCTTGAAGTGTCTTCCCATTAGGTAAGGTAGTCATTTCTTTAGTGCATGTAGTATTGCCAACATTTCCTTCTCATAAATAGCTTTCTGTAAATACTTTCCTCTGATTGGACGACTTTCAAAAGCAACGAGTTTTCCTTCTTGCATTAAAACAACACCAATTCCATTTATTGAGGCATCACATTCCACAATAAAGGTTTTTGTGAAGTCTGACATAGCTAAGACCGGTGCTAAGCACATTTCCTCTTTAAGATGTTCAAAGGCCTTCATTGCTTCAGGAGTCCATGAAAATGCATCTTTATTCAATAATGTTGTTAGAGGTGCTGCTATTCTCCCATAATTCTTAAAAAACTTGCGATAATACCCTCTTAACCTGAAAAATCCTCGTAGTTGTTTTATGGATGTGGGGACTTTCCATTCCTTAATGGATTTAATCTTTTTAGGGTCTAGCTTAACACCTTCGTCAGATAAAATATGACCCAGATATTCCACCTCTTGTACTCCAAAGAAAAATTTGGGGGTTTTTGCATATAATTGTTTCTCCTCCAATAGTTTGAGCACCCTATCAACATGTTGAACATGATCCTTCCAAGACCTGTTGTAGATTAGTATATCATCAAACAATACTAACACAAATTTTCTAAGGAAGGGTTTGAAAATGGAATTCATCAACCCTTGAAATGTAGAAGGTGCATTGGTAAGGCCAAAAGGCATGAACAAAAATTGATAATGACCCTCATGAGTTCGGAATTCTATTTTCAAAATATCATCAGTTTTCATTCTAATTTGATGATATTGTGAATGAAGATCCAACTTGGTAAAATAAATTGCTCCATTTAATTCATCCAATAATTCATCAATCAGGGGAATTGGAAATTTATCTTTAATAGTGAGCTTATTGAGCTCCCTAAAAACTAAACACATGCACCATGATCCATCCTTCTTGTGCACCAATACTATTGGAGCATAGAAAGAACTTTAACTAGGTTGAATTATACCAACCTCTAACATTTATGCAATCATACGTTCAATTTATCTCTTTTGGACATAAGGATATCTGTAAGGCCTGATGTTTGGAGGAACACTTCCTAGAATGAAATGAATATCATGATCATGATCACGAATAGGTGGAAGTCCTTTGGGACTTTCAAACACCTTGGAATGATTGTCCAAGTATTTTTGGAGATATCGAGAAATAAATGATTTTGATGTTGGAACTTCTAGTGAGCATAATTGTTCATTTACGCCTCATTTTTCTTTCTTCAGAAGCGTTTTCATGACATTAGATCTTATTATCTTTCCTGGCTTCCCTACGATACCTAGTAATTTAACTTCCTTTCCTTCCAAAAAAAAAATCAAGAAAAGTTCTTGAAAATTAAAAGCTATCATCCCCAAAGATTGTAACCATTGTACTCCTAGTACAACATCAACACCTCCCATTGGAATGGAAAGCATTAGACTATTCAATACATATTCCCCCATGGTTATCTTGATATTATGGAATTTTCTAGAGCAATTTATAGTTCCTCCATTTGCAACTATCACTTGACACTCTGGTGTTGGGTATAGGAAGCAATTCAATTCCTTGGATACCTTACAATGAATGAAATTATGGGTACTACCCGAATCAATCAACACTGTTACCTTTTTCTTCTTGATATGTCCTTCTATCTTGAGAGTTTTAGGAGTGGTAATTCCTGCCAATGCATTACATGATATGGTCTGACTCATTTTTTCTTTCTCTAGGGTTTTTACCTGGTGTATATCCTCTTATTTTGAAGTTTCTTGTTCATTTTCTTCCTCCTCTTCACAAACTATGTAAAATAATTTCTTCTCAACACACTTATGACATTTAGTATATTTATTATCACAATTGCAGAAAATCCATTTTTCTCTTTTTTCTTCCAATTGTTGTGGTGTAAACCTTGTAGGTTGTGGAATTCTAGGAGTAGCAACACTTCCATATTTATAGATGTGGGTGGTAAGTTTCCTTGTGGCCATAATTTTACATTCATTTTTTCTTGCCAACCTAAATGCCTTCTCCAATGAATAATGTTCCTAAAGGTGAACCTCATGTTGGATGTTATCCTTTAAATTCCCTATGAAGGCATCAATCCTATGTTCCTATGGAATATCAACTGCCCTTATATTGAATTTTTGGAAGTCCTCAATGCGCTCCACCACTGACCCCTTTTGTTTGAGATTTTCTAATTGGCTAAATAAGGTTTTTATATTTGTATCCTCATAATATGCTATCAATTCCTCCATAAAAACTGACCAAGTGACAATTTTTTTACGAGAGCAAAGCCATCAATACCATACAAATGTATTTTGTTCTAAATATAATGTTGCAACGCATACCTTTTGTGTGTTTTGCACATTATTGAGATAAAAATATTTCTCAATCTGTAGTATCCATGTTACGATATCCTTGCCATCAAAATTCCTCATATCAATCTTTGAAATATGGTGGGTCTTCGATCCAACATTAGAGTTCATGAAATCATGATTAACATTTATTTTTTTCTCATCATGAGTTTCCTCTACTATCTTTTTTCCATTAGGAATCATGTCTTGTATCAACTTTGTCAAACCTTCCTTCAAACCTTCTATGTCTACTTTTAGATCATTCTTCGTGTCTTCCATGTTGTCTTTCATTTTTTCTTCCATGTCTTCCATGCCATTGTTCAAACAGTCCATCTTAGCTTCCACGCTTTTCTTCAAACCCTCCATATTAGCTTCCACACATTTCTTCAAACCATCCATATTAGCTTCCACTCCCTTCTTTAAACCATCCATCTTCGCTTCCATGCCTTTCTTCAAAACTTCCATTTCATTTTATTTTGCTCTTTGCGAGAGCGAAATTTGGTGCACTTTCTCTTGTAATTTTTATATATCATGTTACGCTTCTTCATCTTCATGAGTCATAGTAGAGTATTCTGAGGTATTAATGGGTGTTGAATTCTTTTTAGGGGGGATTTTAGAACCCAATACTGATATCTATGCTTCAATATTCCCTTGGAATCACTTCAAACTGATTTTTCAAACAAGACTTGTGCAATTTGAAAAAAATACACACCTTTTTCTTGCTTTTGAGAAGCTCGATATTGAAGCTCAATTATCTCTATGATTTCAGATCTTCAATATCTGAAATTAGGTCCTTTATTATCCCTCCAAATATTGTTTCGAATGCCATAGGTCTTACTTGATTTGTATGCTTCAAGAAAAAGTTATGCCCAATATCCCACAATGACCTAATTATGGACTGGTTTAGTAGAGCGAATTTTTATGGTGTGCCATTTGTCACTGTTTCCTCTTTTGGCTCTGAAATTGATACACAGGAAACTACAGTCTGTGTACTTTCAACCACTTGTTTTATAATTACAATCTGATGCTTAGAGAGAGAGCTATGGTGATTTTCCCAAGGTCGCCTATTTTAGATGAAATTCTGGAACCTGCAAAAACCCTAACGCCCACAGATCATATCTTCGAAAATATTGCGAACCAAGATTTGAAATTTTTACATGAATTTCCTCAGGATTTCAGCTTCGCGTGGTAAAACTTTTAGTTTTTGAATCTCCATATAAAATAATTATAGTGAAAATGCCACGATGTCCTATTTGGAGCAGTGAAACACTAGAATCCAAAGCTCTGATACCATATGTTATGAAACCAGCTCCAAAATTAGAAGAAAAGTGAGATCAACGCCTTGTAAATAAGCCACTTCGAGGAGGAAATCTCCTTTACATTACATAAATGAAATTTGTTTGGATGATACAAATGACAAAACCTCTTTTCTACATATAGGGATCCATGGGGTCACAATATAATCCTAGCCGACCTAATAATAATAATGTAAGGGCACAATAATAACAATATGGGGGTTACAAGGGTACAACAATAACCATAAGGGGGCTACACTAATAACAATAATGGACTACACTAGTAATGTAGGGACCTAACACCCTCCTATAATTTATCTTCGGGTTTTTATTTATCTTCTTTCGCTTTGATTTTATATGACTGTAACGGCCTTGATATACAACTTTATTTTCTAAATGATTACATGACATATACTTGGTTTCGTTGAAAGGTACGTTATTGAACTTTAATTTATTTTCAAGATTTATTTTCAGTGTTGGCTTGATGGTCTTGTCTCTCATTTATAATTAATATAAAAACCACGTATCTTTCTCCTATTCCAATGAGTTATTGGAGGCATATTACTCTATATTTCATACTAATGTTAGAATGAAAAGGTTCGCTACATAATCTTGATTATGTAGAAACCCTACCTTATTTAAATTTGAATATCATAATGTCCTTCTAACAATTCATTTCGTATTTTTGGTTGAATTATGTATATGCCTCAATACTTACATTTGGTTTAGGTTAATGGATGGTTATCATTTTATGGATTATAAACCTTGTATCACATTTGTGCTCGATTTCTATTAGAAATATTTATTTCCTATATGGGCCATACCATGACCTTATTTGGATGAAAAACTTATGATTATGAATTTGATTATTGTATATGGTGATATTTTGAAAATTTTCAATCTGCAATTTTGAGAAATGATATTATCATGCCAAGCGTTGTTCCTTTAATATTTGTATGAAGGTTTTATTGGTGATTTGGCATTCTTTTTAGGGACGTTAATATCGATTTTTGCTAGCTATTTCTAATCTATTGCTCACAATTTCTCGTACCTTGATACCATTATTCTCTCTATACTATCCTCCCACTTATCGATGTTTGAGTTAATATCTTTAGGATTTAAGGACACCAACTCTTACTTGTTTCATTATTTCTCTCATCCTTCTTAGCCTCCTTTATGAGCTAAGGTTTGGTCACTCGCTTGTTGTGTTCACTTTCTCTGTTTCACCTTGATTCTTGGTCGAAACCCTCTCATATTTTAGCCATGGCTCTAATTATCTGGCCAGAAGCCATTGGGTCATAAATGGAAGAGGAATAGGACGAATTTGCAAACCTGATTCACCAAATTGATTAGTGAGATTTCCTTAAATTGGTTTAGGGTTACAATAATGGGGTTGTCAAATATTTTTCCTCATATTTTTATGGAAATAAAACACCAGTGGATGATCTGGGTTTTATGTTGATTTTAATTTTATTGAAACGACTACCCATCTCCCCATTGAGGGAGAGAAATCATCCAGAAATGTGAAGTGCATGATATCCCGTGGAAGAAACTTCTTGTCAGTAAAGACTATGTGTACCATATGGAAGGTATTCCAATTTACTCTTTGAAACCTAAATGGCAGAATTTAGTTCTTTTGTTGTGTTAGTATGTTACTTGTGAAGGGAGATACAATATGGTTTTCATATATCATATATGATTTTTAATGGAATTTCTCAACCATAAAATTAATTTTCCTTTTTATCGATATAAAAAATTAACTAAAATTTCACACACATACCATTCATGTTGTAAGAACTCTATAATATTACTCTTTCATCACAGTATTATTTTCATTATAGTTAGGAACCATTTGGAAAAGGAAAGGAATGAACAAGATCGTTTCCAAGAGTTAAATGGTTATGATAAACCCCAACTTCCTGAAGCCTTAAAACCCTAGGTCTCTCTATGCCTAATCCTCATTTGGATAGTATTGTTCAGTCACCATCTCATCATTTGTTACAAAATTATTGTGAAGAATCATTTCATAAAGCAAACCCTTATGTTTCAGATGATAATTGGGGTGAATCGCTCGAACCTGCTCATGTTCGTTAAACCACAAGCATGGTCAAATGTAACAATATCCATCATACAGAATTAAAATAGGAATTGAATGATAAAAGATACGTGAAACCCTCCAAGGTGAGTCTTCATCCCAAATCCGTACCTACAAAAGATACACATGGAAAAGAGATCATTCAAGCACAAAAAAATCCTAAATTTAAGGTTAAAATTAAATAAATTGATCAGAGGAAAATCGCTTTAGCAAGTAGAAAGAAGCATATGAAAACACTTGTAAATGAAGAAATTGTCAATTTGTAAGCTTTGATCGAGCCTTAAGCATAGAAAACCAAACATTAGGTTTAATATTATGTATATCATAGTAGGTTTGAGTCTGATGTCAATATCAATACTCAGAAGAATTCTCATAGTCCTTCTGACTCCTGGCCCTAATTTGTTGGACCTATATTGGCATCAACAATTCTTATTTACCATACCGCACTTGAATGGTCATATTAATTAACTAATGCAAGAGAATTCATACCTAAGGGCTTCATGTCGAGCTAGGGAAACACATAGGGAATGAAAATATTCCAACATTAAAAATAAATCACAAGATAAAGATACACACATTATCATCAAGTCATTAAAGGTCAAATTAGTTATATATTATGATATAGGTGACTTCAGTCCAAATAAGTAATGATTTTATTGTTATCTATAATCAATATTTTTGAGGTTTTCAAGGTATGTGTTTATGTGATTTATTTTACTCAATTTAAAAAATGAGTTGCTATAGAATCCTTGATTTTTTAGTAGCCCTATCTTGTTGTCAATATAGTGTCTAATTATGGTTTGTTTGTGGCAACATGCCCTTCATGTTTGGTAAATGTTTTCTTTGGATCCTATAAATGAGGATATGCTTGATTGGCCTATGCCGATTACGAGTTGTGTGTGGATATCCTGTCAGTCATTTGTCTTCTTCTTTTACTTTTTACAATTTGGTCAACAACCAATAATACAACTTCAATTATTTTTGTAATGCCGTAGTCTAACTAGCCGGAGGAATCGCCCTGAAAATCATGACAATTCCGGTAAGATTTTCAGAAAATCCGGCAAGAATTTTTCTGAATCCATGTTATAACTATCAAAGTTTAATATTTTGGGTGTCCTACAGGTTTTTGATGGTGCTGAATCCATTTCCAATGTTAAAATCAAGATTCAAGCACTGTTTCTGCAAGATTTTTTTAATTTTTTTGGCCCGGATTCCGGCCAATTTTGACCGTCCGGGCAATTCCTCCGGCTCGTTAGACAACGCCGAAATAGAATAGTTTGAGACCTTTTAGGAATATTTTTTGGATACCATGAGGTCTCTCAAACTACAAAAAAAATCTGAATTTTCTATAGTGGGGTAGAGGGATTTGTAGGAGGAAGTACCTGTAGTACTACAAAGGGAAATTTTTGGGAAAACAAATGGTTTTGTTTTTGTTTTTTTAAGGCTCAAATTTATATTACTGATTCAAAAATATACATAGATTTTTTATTTGTGTTACTAGCCACCAATAACAGAAGTTAAGCTCCTTCAGGTTTCAAATGTTTTTCTTGACTAGCTTATCAAACAAAATGAAAGAATTATTTAGACCAGATCTATTGCGCTTTTGATTACAAAATTGTTGTCTCTACTCCAGAGAGCCATTTAAAATAAAACAAAATTTATCAATCTGCTCCATGACTCGACAAATTCATTACATAGAATAATAGTATGACTGGTGACTAACCATATGCCTACTTTCTTTATGGGAGTTTGAGCCGAAGGCTTGAGAGGAGCTAGTGGACACCAATCATCACCAAAACTGATAATTTTGTTCAGGGATGAACCTATGATCGCCCTCCAACCACCAGGGACAAAATTAAGTGCGTTAGGGGTTACCTTTAACCAACCAGAGGAGGCGATCATATGGGACGAGATGGGCGATTAATTTATGGATTGGAAACCTGCTACTAGGGGTGGTAACAAAAGATGTTTTAAAGGCTACTTAAATGAACTCAAGGCAGAGACATTTTATGTTATTAACGATTTTGACACAACAAAAAACTTGCTAAGGCACATCTCGGGTAGGGGAAACCCCATTATATAAGTAGGAACCTGAATCAAGACCTTGCGTATATGAGGTGTAATTTCCTTTTATTGGAGTGAGGAAGAGACCCTAAGAACTGCTATAAGACTCATTTGGTTGTTTTTATCTGACTCCTCATTTTTTTTTCTTAATGGTTGCTCATGGTAAGTGTTGCTATGTCGCTCATCATGGTAAGTGTTTATCTCTTAATTTCTACTCTACAATTCACCCCTCATTCTTTTTGATTGCATACCATTGCACACTGCTGACTAGGGCCGCAGAGAAACCACAATAAGTCGTTGGCCATCTTATCGCGAAGAACCAAAAACCACATGTTATTTCAATTGAGGGGAGATACTCTAGACTTCTGGGAGGTGATGCCACATACTGAAAAGAGTTTGCATACCATTTTTTTCCTACACATTCTTTTCCTGAGATGGCCGACATAAACCCATAGAGAGGCAGATTGAATTGCATTGGAGCTATATTTTACAGACTGCAATCCAAGGTGGCTTGTGAGCCATGAATTGTGACTTGTACTCAATTGAGAGGAACTCTCATGTACTACTGTGAAAGTTCCCCATTAGAGAGAAACCAATCGCAGGGGCCATGTTTACACTCCATGTATCGCCAATAATTTTTCCCATACAGAGAGAAGAACGTTAAAGGCATAATTTTTCTACATTAACAGAAACAATTATATCATGATATGAATAGATTTTGTTAGATGTTGCAGGTGACAGAAATAGGATGAAGGTGGGATGTCGTCTCACCATGACGCCACCCTCGTCTGGCTGAATAATAAAATTATGTAAACAATGAGGAGGAAATGATCCTGCAGGGCGGACTAAATATGGATTATGACGACCAAAGTATAGCTGGTGTGGGAATCATATGAAGGTGAATGAATGTGTGCTAAAGTATTGAATGTGTGGCAAGATGTATATTAGCCCTATGTGGCCTTGAAATTATGCCTATATCCATCAGCTCAAGCACATGTGGTCGAGGAAAATAAATGTTTTTTTAAACTGTATTTTACTGCGAATATTTTTAATTACACTCTAAGTTTTGAGACTTGGTTTTATTCGTCAATTACTTATTGTGCCTTCAATCGTTCCATAGTCATTGGTATTTATCATCTTATGGCTTATATGTAATTTGATTTCTCAGAATACAGTAGAAAATAATTACCGTTTATGTGATTTTATTCCATAAACAATTAGCAATTTATTACATTTCTTTTATGTCTTACACTAATTTGATTTTAAAAGTTTTTAGATGATTGGTATCACTCTCCAATGACTTATGTCCTGTGATTGATAACAGATCTGGGCATATATATGGTCTAGGTTCCTGTGCTTTTATTCCAGAAATTTAGAACTTAAATAATGTCATCTTTCTCATACAAATTGAATTGATGTTTATGTTATAACAATTTCTGAGTTTATATATTCATTTAAATTATTTGATTATTGGTTTGATTCATAAACAATTAATTGGATCATTATCTCTTCAACAAGATTGTTATAGTAACCCTTCATATCTCGACTAAGTAATATATAATAGAGTGTATTAATTAGAACAATTTGCATTGATTCTTGATGTTAATCATAAGAACATAAAAAATTTGATCTACATTCATTCAAAAGATAAGAGACTTACATTTTAGTAGTTGTCTATATTTTCTTTCGCACTAAATATTACTTTATGGTTTGAATTTTAATGTATAATTTTATATATAAATTAAAATGAGGAATTATATTTTTATTGTTCTTGTAGATAATTAGATTTCATTTCTTTTTTACCATTTACATTTAGATCTAGTCTTTATAATAGTTTTATCTTTACCTTGTTATTATTTGTACATATCTTAATATATTCTTTAATATATTGATATTTTTATTTTTTTATTACATAACTTTTTTTTAATTTTTTTAACTTAATTGGTTCTTACAAAGTTTCTTTTTTTTTTAACATTTTTGTTTCAAGATTCATTTTTTACCTCAAAATTTCTCTAATGAAATAAGTTGTCCAAATGAGGATTTATTTTACCATGGTTTCAGTTCAACAATAGAGCACTTTATTTTAGTTTGCAGTGTGCATAGTAGTTTTAATATTAGTTTAAATATTGTTCTAGTTCATAATAAGCATGGTTTTTTATTAGAGAAGAAAGTTACAAAGGATGGATATGGGATTTTGGTGAAATTTTCCACCATATAATTCCTTTTTGTGCAAGTGCTTCCTCAAGAAACAACTTGATAATATATCCTACTCCATCATCTAACCTTTCTTTTACCATAGGAGATTGATTGGCTTAGCAAGAGCATTATTCCCAAGTGAAACTATCTTAAGACCAAACTCTCTATATGTTGACCTCATCGAGGACATGCACTGAGAAAAAACAATAAGTACATTGTTTTGGCACCACTGATCTAGGTTTTCAAGGAATGAAATAAAAGGTAGGAAATGAAAAGAAATACATACACACAAAAATAGAACATAGAGCACATTAATATAGCAAAAAAAACTTCTACTAATGTAATGAACCTCAATATTTACAATAACATTCTAACAATTTTCTTTTTTTGAAATAGTATGCATAATTCATATCTTATGTAACTTTCGTCTACAATTTTCAATTCTTGCTAAACATTACTTCATAATCATTCCCAATGATTGTTATTGATGAGAACGTAAACTTTCTCTATAATTTATTTTTTACTATTAAATAATATGTTTAGTACTTTCCATTTTCAATTCTTTTATATCAGTATACAATTGTATTTGCCTATATATATGTGTGTATTAATTTATCTTCACAAGTTCTCCCTAATTTCATTATAATAATGTCTCCATCACCAATTACTTAACTTCACTTATTACAATTTGTGTAATTAGAAATTGTACTTTGAACATGTAATGATTTCTAATTAAAATACTTTAATTTCTCTATTCTTATATTACAAGGTATAAAATGTTGGTCTCACACCCCATACATATAATGTGATTTGAACCCAACTCACAGATTCATTAAGGTTCTTTCCTTATTATGTTACTATTCATTTCTTCTCTTAAAAATGTTTTTATAACCCTTAGGCTCATTTCTTCAATCTTTGTATTTGGTTAACTTGATGACCATCACTACAAACATATATATAGATTACATATGCATACATTACTTAGGATCCATGTGTTTTATTGTTGTTATTCCATTAGGGTTTGTACCAAACCCTTCAATCAAGAGTTGTCGGTGTTTTGTGATTGATCAACGGTGCTTATTATTTTTAGGGTTTAATAATTCCCATTGACTACCTCCTTTGTCAACATGCGAACTTATTTCTCACTTGTCTCTCGACAACACTCCGACTCATTCAAGTGTGGAGTATATTATACTCCTTCGATGGTTTTAGGCGATAGCTATGGTTTAATTCCTTTGTTATTCCGAAGAGGTTTGTCTGATATCCTTGTGACCATGATTCACATTTACTCTGACGGTATTTTTCGCTCATTTACCAAAATTTTATTCAAATATAATATTTATCGTCATTCTCCTCCCTTCCATACCAATGGTTTAACTTCGTGGTATGTTTATTTATTTATTTGTAGCTTCTCTGTCTGGCCATATTATCATAGGTATGAATCATATTTCAGTTAATTTTTTCTTGCAAGGTTCCTTTTTTGGTTTCAACATTTTTACTCACTTCTCAATGTTATTTTTCAAGGTCACTATTGTCTAGAGTTATACTTAGTGTTTTACCTTTTAGAATGTTTTTGTGGGTTGAACAAAACTTGGGAAGTTTCAAATTTAAAAACCGTAACACATTACCTGAATTAATTTCTAGTGGTTTTAGTATGCAATAGAACTTTGTTTTATGGGTTCTAATTTTGTTCGGTTTCATTTTCGACATAGAAATAGTTAATTCCCTCTTGTGGCTGGATTTATTTTTTAGGTACACACACGAGTTATTTTCCCTGGAATTTTCTTTGTGAAGTTCTACATACTAACACCCTTGTCGTCTTAGACTTTTAACTCAAAATATTAGCAAAACACGTTTCTATCGAAACGATTTGAATACTCTCGGTATATTCATTGTAAAAAATTGCTTTAGCTTTATTTTATTTTGTGCTAATTTGTTTTCTATGGTTAGGTTTTTTTTTTATTGTGATCCTAGACCTTCCATGAAGTTGAATTATTTAATAACTTTGTGGTATTATTCTAAATTATGGATTATAATAGTTTATAAACCCTAACCCTTAGGGCTTTCTTGGATATTTTTTTTTCCTTGGCACAAATACATACTTTAATGTGGTCTTGGAAATTCATGCAAACATATGAACATGACTTTATTTAACTTGTCGATTAGGTTTTTTAACCCTATAGAGCATTTACCCATAATTCATTATGTAATATTGTTCAAAATGGTCTTCTTGGTTACAAATTAGAATTTGTTACATGGTTCCTTTTGTTGTTAAATTATTACAGTGCACAGAGTTTCTTTCATTGTGTAGAAAAGGAACTTTGTTTTCTGAGTTCTAATTTTGTTCGATTTCATTTTCGATATGGAAATAATTAATTACTTCTCATGGTTGACTTTTGTAGGTACTTACAAGGGTTCTTTTGCCCGAATTTTTCTCTGTGAAGTTCTAAAGATTGCCACTGCTGTCGGCTCGATATTTTGACTCAAAATATTAGTGTAACATGTTTCTATCATAATGATTTGAATACTCCCTGAGCTATATTGATTGTAAACAATTGCTTTACCTTTATTTTCTTTCGTACTTATTTTTTTCTATGGCTAGTATTTTTATTTCTTGTAACCCTAGACTTTCTATGAAGTTGAATTATTTAATAACTTTTTTCTACTATTCTTAATTATGGGTTATTATAGTTTATAAACCCTAACCCTTAGGGTGTTTTTGGATATTTTGTTTCCTTTTCACAGATACCGACTTGAATGTGGTCTTGGAAATTCATGGAAACATATGAAAAAGGCTTTAATACACTTGTTGATTAAGGTTTTTAACCCTAGAGAGAATTTACCCGTAATTATTTATATAATATTGTTCAAAATTGTCTTCTGTGTTACAAATTAGAATTTGTTACATGGTTCCTTCTATAATTAAATTCTTACAGTGCACAAGAGCTTCTTTGATGCTGTAGAAATTATAATTTTCTACTTTTATAACCCTACTAATTTTTTTCTTTTGTCATACAAATGTATGGATATGAATTGTGTAACTTGGATTTTTTTCAAGCATAATTATTTGTAATTTTTTTTCTTAATTTATATCTTGTAACTTCCTTAAATATTTTCTTGTACATAGTTGTACCATTTTAATATCATCTTTGAATTTTTTGAATTTTTGACTATTGCTAGCAGGTATTTAAAGTTATGTAAATGTGTTAGATATTTAATTCGTTATAGAAAAACTAAATTCATATTTTCACTCATGGGAGTTTCAAATTATCATTTGACTAGTTCGAATGACCTGAACCCTTGGTTTTCTCCCATGTTTGAGTGTAAATGTTGTGTTCAGGGGCAAGATTCCAGGGTTTAAATTTTTTTGAATGTTTATTAATTGTCCTATTTTCTTTTCATATATTTCTCCCTTTAATGAAGTAATTTCTTTTGAAGGCTTAAATCATGTGATGTAATAGTTTTTATGGCACAAACATGTCCCTTGTTTTTCGACAAACATGTATATATTTTCTTGTTCAAAATTTTGTTGTTATCATCTATAACCCTTCCTGTAATATTTCCATAATAAATTTTAAATCATTGAATTTTAGTATATATATATATACATATACAGGTTAATGTTTTACATATATATGTGTCATTATTATGAGTATTTATATGACCTTTACTTATATTGTTTTTTTCCATAATATATCTAGACATGAATATATAAATTTCCATTTCACTCTTAATATATTCGGTTTTTAAGAAATAAGAAATTTTGACTCTAAAATATCTTTATTAACTTAGTAAATACTCAAGCTTACTTAAAGCAACATAACTCCACATATATATATATATATATATATATATATATATATATATATATATATATCACTTTGCATGTATAAACACAACTCAAATTATAGACTAGGTTAATATCATTCAATTGCAAATAGACTCTTATATATATTTAACCAAAAGGATGGGTGAGCACCTAAAATCACAATAAAAACCATTTATCACCAAATGAGATGAAAAGTGATTGAATAAAAAAAATACAATAATAAAGGGGATTCTTTATTAGAGAGAGAAGACAGGGGACCGACTAAAACTTAACAAATATTTTATGTAGAGATGATGTGAGGATTTATTGGCAAGAAAAAAACCTTCCTATTATAATAAAAACGAATAAGATGAATGTTGACACCTAATCTTTGAAATTATGAAATTATTGTAAATACACAAATGAGAAGGTATCCCTCTCAATTCTTATATCAATAATTTCTCTTAATGCAAAAGCACTCATTCGTTGAGTTACCCAAACCTGGATTGACATAGTATCATAGCAATGGGTCCCATTTAGCCCTTTTCTACTATGTAACTCATATCCACTACCATATTCCATGCCATTTTCCTCTGTCACGGTCATTATTATTTGGATTGTTTTTTGCGTTTGACAGTGTGTATGCTCTGTCCCTCTGGTTGATTCATAATTAAGAAAATTTATTGGCTTCTCGATTGTTTAATTCCTCGTATGTGAATTTAGTTGAGCATTGGATTTTTGTACAAGGATTTATAATAAAATATTGTATATATGCATTGAAGATGTGTTTGAACCCTTGGTTTTTTGGTAATAAAATCCGCTTGCTGATAATTAAAAAAAAACCTGCATTGAAGACTGTGAACTGTGGTTGAACTTTGAGTTGAGAACTGTCGACTTTTTGTTCAAGACCATGAACTCTGATGTGTTAATCAAGGGTTTTTCATTGAAAAATGTGTTTGGATGGTTCGTTTGAACTGTACATTAAAATAGTGTGGGAATGCAGCATAGTTGTTTGAGTTGCAATTTTCCAAAACCATGTGTACAGTATGTTATCTATTACATGCTACGTTTATCTTTTCTTCGAAGTTCGTGTGGTGTATGGAATGCATTGATGTCAATGATATGCATTGATTAATCCTGGTATGCATTTATTAATGCCTATATATTGAATGCAATTATATGTTGGTGCTATTACATTTATGCATTGATGTTTTGCGTTGGACCTGGTATGTTGGTGTTGTCACATATGTGTTGGTATATTATATGTGGTGGAGAAATACAGGGGTTGATAGGGGAAAGGAAGAGGAATAGTTACAAATAAGAAAACTAATCACTAGAACTAATATGAGGGACGAGCCTAAGGCCTTTGACTGAACTAAAAACCTAGGAAGCTTGACCATTGTCCTGGGAGTTTTGGGCATGGGGGATAGAAGATTTTGATCTTGAAGTCTTCTTGGTTTATGAGACGAAGAGGTTGATCCTCAATAGGCAGGCAGGAAATAGTTTGTTGATAACAAAATCACATGGCTCAAATTTACACATGGAGCAACATCATCGAGAGATCGACATCATATGAGAAAACTAGGTATGCACATATATTCAAATTGATAGGTTTAACTATTAATTTGGTTGAAAGAATTATATTGCTTTAAATGTAATGTGATGATATATTTTACATAAAATTATGCTTATCGAAATGAATTATAATTATAGGCCTTACATGAAACTAACACATACAAAGCTTTACACAACTAATCAAATTTATGAAAATAGAAGCTTACCATCATTGTCCATGATAGATCCCCATAACTAAAAGACAACTGAAATAGACATAAATAAATGATAGATGGAAACCACATAGCTCCACATTTTCAACTCTAACTAGAGAGTTTCTCTACAAGGGGAAATCTATCTAAGCACTCACAATATTACAGTGCATGATATTTTGTTCAGTTTTATTTATACATGAAGAATTAGAATAAGATAAGGAGTCGAAATTTGTGGGGATACTTGATCTCTATAACTAAAAATACCAGTGATTGAACTTCCTTGAAATTCACAGTGAAAATCAATTTTTTCCATTGTTTTCAAGGTACAAAAGCCTCACATTATGATGGGACTTAGGCATTTGTCTATATGTGAGACATTTTCGAGTTTTCTGCAGATTTATGGCCAGAATCTGGTGAAAAAATGTGTGGTAAAATATTGATTTGTGTTGTTTAAATCATTTTTTTGACTACATATATGCATTCAATACCCTCCAAAACCCCTAGGGCACTTCGATTCTAAAGAGTTCACCTGTAAAACTTGTGATTCGAAAAATAAATCGAATTTTTTTCCAAAAAGTCCTACTTATAAACAAAGTCGAGACTTAGTTAGTGGCGAATTGGTGATAATGTGACAAGTCTCAAAATATATTGTGGTTACCTTTAGAATATTGATATAAGGTATTAATTTTTAGAAAATTATATATTATAGAGCAATGCAACACATAAAATATGCGGAAAACACAAGCATACAAAACACATAAAACTAGAGAGACACAGATATACGTGGTACACCCAGTCTGGGCTACGTCCACCCAAATAGCTTGTCCTTCCTTTCTATTATCCAGCAAAATGAAGAGACACAACCTACAGTAGATCTGTCGTAATGTCCTTTGTTCTCTCTCACAGTCTCCCTATATGTTTCTCGCTCTGAGAATACACATACAGTACACAGCTGCAATACAATACCCTCATACAAGTGAGGGGTTGCCTTCTAGAGGAAAAAACCCTAAACTAAATGTAACTTCTACCGTCATATCATCTGCCTAATGAACGACCCAGATTGACTAGAAATTACTATACTTTACAAGGAAATTTTACATTTTTTTTAGCTTTGGGGGCGCTGCCCCCAAAACCCCCCGCCAAGGAGGGGGCTCCATAAATTCGTAGCCCCCACCCCCCTGGATCCCATAGGCAGCGTTTAATTACGGGTGGTATTGCTGCCCCCATTAAGGTACAAGGGTCCAACGTTGTGATACAAAATAAACAAGATAATCAGGCTCCACGCCCAACAATCTCCCACTGGGAGACTGATTGTAGAAACTCCATCACTGCTGCATTTGCTGAACAATGACTCCACTTTGGACTTGGTTGTTTCTCATCTTCATCGTCATTCTTGAAGACCAATTGAAACTGAGCATATTCTCATTTTCTCCCTAGTTACAAATTTTGTTAGCATATCTGCAGGATTTTGGCTAGTGTGTATCTTTTCCAGCTTCAACTTTCCATCTTCCAATACTGACCGTATGAAATGGTACTTAAGCTGTATGTGTTTAGTCCTGGAATGAAATGTTGAGTCCTTTGCAAGATGAATGGCACTTTGGCTATCATTGTATAACATGCCCATATCATGATTCTTACCCAATTCATCCATAAACCTCTGTAACCAAATCATTTCTTTACTAGCCTCTGTAGCAGCAACATACTCTGCTTTTTTTATTGAAAGTGCAACAACACTTTGGATTTTTGAAACCCAACTGACAGTTTTTCCACCTACAGTAAATACATATCCTGTAGTGTTCCTCATGTTATCTCTGTCACCTTCCATATCTGCATAAACATATCCCTGTAGAGCAATGTTTGAACCACCAAAGCATAATTCTTGATTTGTGGTACCTTTCAAATATCTGATAATCCATTTCACTGCCACCAAATGTTCTTTTCCTGGATTGTTCATGTACCTTCTTACAACTCCAACTGCATGTGCAATATCAAGCCTTGTGCAGACCATCGCATACATTAAGCTTCCAACTGCTGATGCATATGGAACTTTAGACATATAATCCATTTATTCTTGGGTCTTTGGGCACATCTCCTTACTAAGTTTGAAATGGCTAGCAAAAGGTGTACTAACTGGTTTTTCATTCTGCATATTAAATCTTTTCAACACCTTTTTTATGTACTCATTCTCAGACAATGTTAATTTGCGATTTTTCCTGTCTCTAGTTATTCTCGTACCAAGGATTCTTTTTGCAACTCCCAAATCCTTCATTTCAAATGAATTTTCCAATTTTCTTTTGAGCACATTTATTTCCTGCATGTTAGACCCTGCAACAAACATGTCATCTACATACAATAACAATATAATATAGCTTCCATCATTTTACTTTTTCAGATAAACACAATGATCAAAGTGACATTTAGTATAACCTTATTCAGACATAAACTTGTCAAATATTAGATACCACTACCTTGGAGCCTGTTTTAAACCATACAAGCTCTTCTTTAACCTGCACACTAATTTTTATTTCCCTTTGACCTCATATCCTTCTGGTTGCTGCATATAGATCTCTTCCTCCAAATCTCCATGGAGAAATGTTGTCTTTACATCTACCTGTTCAAGATGCAAATCTCCCCTTGCTACAAGACTTAAAATAGTTCTGATTGAAGTCATCTTAACAACAGGAGAAAATATTTCATCAAAATCAATACATTTCTTCTGTGCAAACCCCTTCACTACAAGTCTAGCTTTGTACCTCTGTTTTCCTCCATCTTCTTCCTTCAGCCTGTAAATCCATTTATTATATAATGTTGTTTGACCTGCAGGCAACCTGAATAAGTCCCAAGTCTGGTTATGTATTAAGGATTCCATCTCTTCTTCCATGGATAGCTCCCACTTCTTCTTTCTTTCAACATGCATTGCTTCTTCATAACATTCGGGTTCACCAGAATCAGTCAAAAATAAATAATATAATGAAGGAGAGTATCATTCAGGGGGTCTACTCATCCTGATAGATCTTCTAACACCACTTCCAGGTGTTTGAGGTGCATGTTGTTGTTTTGGTGGTTGTTGTTGTTGTGGCTGTTGATTATTTTTATTTTCATGCACCTTTACTTTTTCTGTGATCTCATCAAGAACTGTTTATTCTTTATTTTCTTGTTTCTTGTTTCTTTTCCTAATTGATTCTTATACAATACCTTTTCATTGAATATTACATCTCTACTCCTAATGATTTTGTGATTTTCATAATAATTGTTGAGGAGGTAAATCCCCTCTACGGACAGAGGCGATCCCTACTAGCCCAGATCGGGTCTAGAAACAATCAAACACGCTATAGTGTAGGTTCCTAATTGTAAATAAACCGACTTGCGAGGAAGGCTTACCTGGAATCCAATGCTGTCGTTTGTAGAAGAGGTGGTGCTCCCGTTCCTTTGCCCTGGCAGATCACAATCCTCACGATCTTCGTGATAGGACACCTGCACATGCAAGAAACAACACAAATGCAAGCATAAAACCCAGAATATACAACTATATGTCAGTCGAAGAGGACATAACTCATGAACATGATCAAGAACAAGAGTGGAACCATAACCAATAGTCGCTTAATATTAATGAGTCAAAAAGAAGAATACAACCAAAGCTTCAACGCCGAATTCTCCTTTGGCGGGTCGTCAGCAGAACATGTCTCGATAAAGCTTGTCAAGGATGGGACAAGCCTCTCTCTCCGGATACTTGGAAATAGTCTCCTTGCTTGGATTTGGCCTTAGGGAATCAAGAAGGCTTTTGCAGCATGAAAGCTCTTGGGAACTTGGAGATTCTGGAACTAGCTTGCAAGGGAAATGGGCAAGCTTTTATAGAAGGAGGAAGGGAAGTTGGGATCCCTATAATTATGGGACTGGCTCTATCATCAAGGAAGCTTCCATGAGAGGTGGCAAACCACTTCCTCTCTATGGAAATCCATAGCCAAACCACCCATCTCAAGATAGATATCAGTCCAGGAATTTGTTAGGATGAAACTTCCGCCTTTTATATTTAAAAAACACCTCTTAATATGGTTGGCGCGGGTGCGGCTCTATGACAGAGCGCCAATTGGCGCGCCCTCTTTGGAGGATTTTCCCTCTTGGCGTGAGGGCTGAATTATGGAACCGCACCAATGGAAAAAGAGCTATTTTTAGGGTTTTTTGCAAGGAGATGTCTTCAGGGCAATAAAATCTCATCTTCAGAGGGATGCAATGAAATTATTTTCAAGTCTTGTCTCTGCTCACAGGTCACGGAATGAACCCTCCAATGTGCGGGATGGGGATTGCAGGGATGGTGACAAATTGCTGTGTAACAGACAAAATTGTTGAGGAGGTAAATCCCCTCTGCGGACAGAGGTGATCCCTACTAGCCCAGATCGGGTCTAGCAACAATCAAACACGCTACAGTGCAGGTTCCTAATTGTAAATAAACCAACTTGCGAGGAAGGCTTACCTGGAATCCAATGTTGTCGTTTGTAGAAGAGGTGGTGCTCCCATTCCTTTGCCCTGGCAAATCACAATCCTCGCGATCTCCGTGATCGGACACCTGCACATGCAAGAAACAACACAAACGCAAGCATAAAACCCAAAATATACAACTATATGTCAGTCGAAGAGGACATAACTCGTGAACATGATCAAGAACAAGAGTGGAACCATAACCAATAGTCGCTTAATATTAATGAGTCAAAAAGAAGAATACAACCAAAGCTTCGACATCGAATTCTCCTTTGGCGGGTCTTCAGAAGAACATGTCTCGATAAAGCTTGTCAAGGATGGGACAAGCCTCTCTCTCCGGATACTTGGCAATAGTCTCCTTGCTTGGATTTGACCTTAGGGAATCAAGAAGGCTTTTGCAGCATGAAAGCTCTTGGGAACTTGGAGATTCTGGAACTAGCTTGCTATGGAGATGGGCAAGCCTTTATAGAAGGAGGAAGGGAAGTTGGGATCCCTATAATTATGGGATTGGCCCTATCATCAAGGAAGCTTCCATGAGAGGTGGCAAACCACTTCCTCTCTATGGAAATCTATATCCAAACCACCCAACTCAAGATAGATATAGGTCCAGGAATTTGTTAGGATGAAAATTTCACCTCTTAATATGGTTGGCGTGGGTGCGGCTCTATGACAGAGCGCCAATTGGCATGCCCTCTTTGGAGGATTTTCCCTCTTGGCGCGAGGGCTGAACTATGGAACCGCGCCAATGGAAAAAGAGCTATTTTTAGGGTTTTTTGCAAGGAGATGTCTTCAAGGCAATAAAATCTCATCTTCAGAGGGATGCAATGAAAGTATTTTCAAGTCTTGTCTCTGCTCACAGGTCACGGAATGAACCCTCCAATGTGCGGGATGGGGATTGCAGGGACGGTGACAAATTTCTGTGTAACAGATGCCCCCTAAAGCATGAGGCCCGAGAGAGAGAGAGTGGTGAAATGCTTTACGAGAACATGCCGACTGAAAACACTGCCATCAGAAAACCTGCGGAGTGAAGTACAACTGATGTCTCAGATACATGATATATATACGTGGTATTGGCGCAACCATCCATAACAGAGTTTACAATAATCTAGATCCAAGGCATGGACGTAGCCATCCAGTGAGGATTGATAAATAAACTCAGGTATGGTCGTAGCCATCCAATCAGTGATTCATGTAAATAATCATAATAATCCACAATATCGCAGCCTGGATTACAATAGACACAATCCAGGGTCTTGCACTCCATCTCGACCCGAACAAAGTACAAGTTCAAGCATGCGAATATGTGAGCTGAAGTCGAACATGCAAGAACATCGCCTGATTACCAGCCAATGATGAAATATGTTAACAGACGCGAGAGGAACCACCAATAATGACAATGTCTCTCAAGGTACTATAGGTACAATCTACGGCGTGCGAATCAATGAGCTGGTGTCGAACATCCGTAGAATCACTCGATCGGAGGCCAATAATGAAAACCTCACGTCGAATGCGACGAACCTACCATTGAGGCATGCAGGCTCCAAGGTACCATAAGGGAGTCTCTAGATCAGCTTCTTGGATAATGAGCTGAAGTCGACAGGAAGTGACCTTGATCGAAGGTGGGCCATAATGTTTCCCACATCATCGACACAAGACAGAGGAACATGATGTTTTTTGTGAATCAGAATAAAATGAGAATCAGAGGGAGGTTGATACTTTGCAGAGGTCAACTTCTCTTGAACATGTAAACGGCACTACAGTGGACTTGGCAGTATTTGACATCAACGGGTTAGAGGTCATGGTGACGAGACAATGAGCAGATGAGAGGTAAAAAGGGATTATCCAAACCCACGGAGGCAAGTGAAGAACGAGATGAGATGTCCCCAACTCGACACGAATGCAGACAAGTGCCATGCTCAAGAGCGACATACTGCCAACACGACAATGATGCTGGTTCCATTTTCCCCCACCATTTCTGGCAAGTACCCCAATTATTTTTGATAACAAGCTTGAAGGGGATAGCATATGCTTGTAATATAAGTGCGCCCTTCGGGCGAATCCATCGTAGTACATTTAACGAGCCCTAGGAAGGAGAAACTCGAATAACGTCATTACGACTGAATCCGATGTCATTAGAGTTTAATGAGTCTGACAAAGGAAGAACTCGACGTCTTTTCATGTTTAGAGAGTTTGAAAAGACAGCTGAAAAGTAAAATCCAGAGGTCCCTTTTCGTAAATAGTTCCTCAAATCCGAAAAGGTAGAAAACTATGTCTGAGAAAACCTCCTAGTCGTGATAGGCTAGGGTATTCCTTTTTCGTAAATAATCTATCCCAGCCCGAAAAAGGGGTAAACGTATACTGGGTAGATGTCATTTCGTGTCCACTTTAACGAGATCGAAATGACAAGGGACTCGGCAATCTTTTCTTTTTTAGAGAGTCAGAAAAGAGCTGAAAGATAACTCCTCCTAGAGGAACGAGTGGTATAAAGGGTAGCAACTGGTTCCGGTAATGGTGGAACTGCTCAAAAAAAATAAAGGTTAAGAGGTTGGCTAACAAGACCACTCATCGCAGCGCTTCCTCAGGAATGGGTAAAACAACCAAGTGAAGGCATATGATCGGCCAAGCAGATAGTGACGATGGAGTGAGAAAACCAAGGCTCATCTGGAAAAATAGGCTGATAAAATGGCAATCACAAGAGATAAAATGGGAAAGGTTTCATTTTTACACAAGCTTGAAATCAGGAAACTTTGCTTGAAGTTGGTTTCATTTTTACACAAGCTTGAAACAAAGATAAACTATGCTTGAAACCGGTTTCATTTTTACACAAGCATAAAACGGAAACAAACTATGCTTGAAAAAAATAAGCATGCCCCTAGCATGGTGACTCAATTTGAGGTACATGCCCCCCAAGCTTCAATCCATATGAAAGGCAGATGGAGTGAAGGTTCAAGTTACGAGATCTAAGAAAGACTCGACTGAGATTTTACGATATCTGATCAAAGACTCGAATTGAACAGGAACATTTTTCATTATTTTAACGAGGTTGACACATTAAAAGAACTATCCTCGGGACACCTTGTTTCATGGTTTAAGGAGCTTGACACAAGACAAGGAACTCTCCTCTGACAACCTTGTTTCATTTTTTAAGGAGCTTGACACAAGAAAACGAACTGTGCTCCGGCAGACCTTGTTTCATTTTTTAAGGAGCTTGACACAAGAAAATGAACTGTGCTCTGACAACCTTGTTTCATTTTTAAGGAGCTTGACACAAGACAAGGAACTCTACTCCAACCAGCTTGTTTCATTTTTTAAGGAGCTTGACACAAGAAAATGAACTGTGCTTCAACCACCTTGTTTCATTTTTTAAGGAGCTTGACACATGAAAACGAATTGTGCTCCGACGAGCTTGTTTCATTTTTTAAGGAGCTTGACACAAGAAAACGAACTATGCTCCGACCGACCTCATCATAATGAACAAGAAGTCATCGCTTCCAAGAGTTCCACTCCCGATGGAAGGAAAACATCCTGGAAGTCAAGACCCAATGCCCCCAGCACCTGATGCACAACGACACTTTCACTGGGTATAGGCATGGGGTAGGTAGCCACATAGTTGACCTGCGGTGGGGCAGATACAACGAGTGGATAAAAACCAGCAAGGGATGATGGCGGGCCAGCTGCCACATCAGGACCAAAGAATGAAAGCTGATCAATGGTCATGATCCGTCCTTCATGTGGAAAACAAACCACACGAAAAAGGGAGGAGACAAGCGCTCCCATGGCATAGGTGTAATCGCGCCCTAAGAGAAAATTGAAATCCAAGGGGCGTGGAACAACCATCACGTCCATATGGATGTTTTTACCTCCCAAAGTAACAAGTAACCTTGGAAGGATCCCTAAGGGTTGACTCGTTCTTCTGTTAAATGCCAACAAATTCTGCGTAACAGGCGCAAGCGGTGGTGAACCCAAAGCTTGCCAAGTAGTTGAGGATAGAACACTAACAGACGCACCTTCGTCTATAATGGTTCTGGGTACAACCAGACCAAAAGCCTATACTGTGATCTCAAAAGGCACATAAGATGGAAGGCGGTATCCTGCAAATCGACTCCAATCAAAGGAAGCGACCAAACTACTTGGAGGGGCTACCATCGAACCGAGATGGTCTTCCCCTGATGTTACGGAAGCAGGAGCCTCCTCCATGACCTCCATCTTGAAGGCGGGAGGAGTATCCTCTGGAACCTCCATCACGGGAGGTGGAGGAGCTGCTTCTCGAGGTGTAGGGACAGGAGAATCTTTCTCTAAGTCTGAAGAATCTGAAGAAACAAGAAGAACCTGAGGGATGTGAGGTCCACTCTCAACGGAAAATACCTGGTGCACTGTAGACGGGGCCAGCTCAACCGATCCCACGACCAATGGTTGGTCGAGAACGGATTCTTGAATTTGAATTTTCGAGGGAGTGGGATCTACCAAGGATGACTCTTGACCAATCGTAGGATCAACTGGTGGAGGACTCAAAGAAAGCCGATTATAACCAGCTAGAAGGCATGGTGTAGAACCGATTGAGTTTTCCAAGACTCTCTTGGCTTCATCCATATACAGACAAAGGTGAATGGCATGGTGTCCTTCACACAACTTACAGGGATTGGTAATCTTACCCTTCTTCTTAAGAGTTTTACCAGCACCAGTTGAATACGTGCCCCCAACCTGACTCCCAAAAGCCAAAGGCAATGGCGGGCGACCATTGGACCATACTTTGAGCACCTTGGGAATGCCAGGGCAGTCTCGAAGAAGATGGTCTCCCTTGCACAACATGCAAGGGAACTTGACTTTCTGGGGAGGGTTGGAAGTTTTATCAAGAGAAGGCTTCTTAGGCGCAATAGCCGCAGAGCTAGCCTCTCCTTTATCAGACTTCTTCTTCTTTGTCTTCTTCTTCTTTTTCTTATCCACTTGGTTACTTGAATTGAGACTTTCACCAAGTGAAGTAGAAGGGGAGGACACAAAAACAGGCGAAGAAGGGGAGAGGTCCACCTTGGAATCAACATGATGTTGTTCAGGTGGAGGAACTGATTGAACAGTAGCCGAGACATTCGAGACCACAGAGGTTGAGAACAACCAAACAGGCAACCCAACAGTTAACCCAAGAAGGGAAAACGTTGCCATATAAGGAGCACCAACATTTCCAAAAGGAGGAAAATGACCAGGATTCCCATCGGAGGGGATTCCTTGGTGAACTATGGAAAAGTTGCCATCAACAACTCAAAATCACACACGGGCTAAAAAACAAGGCACACAATCAAACAGCCAACAAGAAAAATCTAACAGGGCATGTGATCACGGGTGATTATTTTTTACCACATTGAAAAATAAGAAACTTCACCGTTTCATGTTTTAAGAGTCGAGAAATGGTTGAAAAGTTGACTCTATCTCTTTCAGATTTGACACAAGCATGAAAGGACAAGCGCTTGGTGATCCTTTCAAATTTAGGGAGTCAGAAAAGATCAAATGACTGCTCAGGAATACTAGGCAAAAGGGTGTACCAAATAACTGTGAACTGCAATATACACCTTGGTTTCAATAATGAAAGAGAAATCAACCAAGGACTTTTCGTACGTGCAGGCAATCTCCCCGAATGTTGTGTCCGGTGTATCACGGGTATAGGGCGGCAGACTCAGCTTCCTATGGATAAAGGTTTGAAACCTATAGGGGTCTCCCTTTATATACGCGACGGTACGGGGAGCACAAGTCCGTACTAGCGCTGTCTAAAGCCAAAAGGCGAATGACAGCTACTAGGTTTAAAGACGCCAAAACACGTCTCTAGCCTAGACCTCTAAATGTGTTTCGTTAGATTTCAATGCTGCCTTAGTGTAAATTGAGTGAATTTTAAAGTTGATCTTCAATTACGTTTCAGTTTTCAGGCCCTAACGAATGTGCTGTCTCAAAAATCTCCTAAATGCAAAACTACATGCCACAGTACATCATTTCGTTCGATGAAAACTAGCTACAGAAGAGTTGAGAGCTTTTTACACAAACGAAATGATCAGAAGACAATCAATGATATCTCTAATGCAACTAATGAAACTAAAAACTTTTCTTTTAAATTCACTAAATACTAGTAAAATCAAAAAGATTTCAATTTGCACTAATCAACCAAAAGCAAAAGAGATTTTTTTTTATTTTCAATGTTTTATAGCTAGACGCACTAAACAAACCGAAAACAAATGAAAAGCCATTCGAGAAATGATATTAAGAGAGCAAAACAAACATATTTCACTCAATGGCATGAACAATCAGATCTCAAATCGACCAAAAGTCTCTCAAAACCAAGAAAAGCCCCAAAGACACCAACGAGCCGTGTAATCTAGGCCCAGAACGAAGCAAAGCAAAATTTGAATGAAAACGAAATTAGTCACTCAAAAAGCGCAATAAGATGATAGACAACTGTCAAATGAATGCAAGGAAGCAATTCCAAAGTCGACTGAACGAACGAAAAACCAAAAACTCCCAAGGGAGGCTCGACTCACAAAGGCACCTAGATGCCCTAGGGCTCGTATGCAAAATCGAAAGAAATAGGCAAACAACCAAAGGAAATAGGTTACAACCAGTCAAACTAGGCTCCAGTGCACTCAAACAGCCGGAAAAACAAGATCAAAATCACAAGTCAGCCTCAGAAAGCATGAAACACAACAAACCCTAATAGCTCACAGGGTTGGCGCGACTGTGAGCTTGAAATTAGCGCCAGAAACGCAATGGCGCGGGTGATACACAAGCAACCTGCGCCAATGGGCGCGAATGTCACGTTGAAAAGCGCGCCAGCCAAGTTTACTATGGAAAAAATAAAAACAAGCAATCTCAGACACAGACAAGTGATGACAAGGCTAAAACAAAGCCAAACAAACAGGAAAAATCCAGCCCACAGAGCTGACCAAGCAAGCAAGACCAAGAAATTGACTGGAAAGAGAAGACAAAACTCCAAGTTGTTCAGTCCGTAAACCAAACCAAAGATTGACTGAAGCAGCGTTGATCTACTCCGCTAATGCAGAGCAAAAGCGTTTCGAAGGCTATCTGGCTGTGCTTCAGGCTCCGTCTATAGTTTACAAATCAAACAACAAGCTGAGTCTCCAGTGGAGTCACCAAATTGTTGAGGAGGTAAATCCCCTCTGCGGACAGAGGCGATCCCTACTAGCCAGATCGGGTCTAGCAACAATCAAACACGCTACAGTGCAGGTTCCTAATTGTAAATAAACTGACTTGCGAGGAAGGCTTACCTGGAATCCAACGCTGTCGTTTGTAGAAGAGGTGGTGCTCCCATTCCTTTGCCCTGGCAGATCACAATCCTCACGATCTCCGTGATCGGACACCTGCACATGCAAGAAAAAACACAAACACAAGCATAAAATCCAGTATATACAACTATATGTCAGTCGAAGAGGACATAACTCATGAACATGATCAAGAACAAGAGTGGAACCATAACCAATAGTCGCTTAATATTAATGAGTCAAAAAGAAGAATACAACCAAAGCTTCGACGCCGAATTCTCCTTTGGTGGGTCGTCAGCAGAACATGTCTCGATAAAGCTTGTCAAGGATGGGACAAGCCTCTCTCTCCGGATACTTGGCAATAGTCTCCTTGCTTGGATTTGGCCTTAGGGAATCAAGAAGGCTTTTGCAGCATGAAAGCTCTTGGGAACTTGGAGATTCTGGAACTAGCTTGCAAGGGAAATGGGCAGGCTTTTATAGAAGGAGGAAGGGAAGTTGGGATCCCTAGAATTATGGGATTGGCCCTATCATCAAGGAAGCTTCCATGAGAGGTGGCAAACCACTTCCTCTCTATGGAAATCCGTAGCCAAACCACCCAACTCAAGATAGATATTAGTCCAGGAATTTGTTAGGATGAAACTTCTGCCTTTTATATTTTAAAAACACCTCTTAATATGGTCGGCGCGGGTGCGGATCTATGACAGAGCACCAATTGGCGCGCCCTCTTTGGAGGATTTTTCCTCTTAGCACGAGGGCTGAACTATGGAACCGCGCCAATGGAAAAAGAGCTATTTTTAGGGTTTTTTGCAAGGAGATGTCTTCAGGGCAATAAAAGCTCATCTTCAGAGGGATGCAATGAAAGTATTTTCAAGTCTTGTCACTGCTCACAAGTCACGGAATGAACCCTCCAATGTGCGGGATGGGGATTGCAGGGACGGTGACAAATTGTTGTGTAACAATAATATAAGCGATAACCAAAATCATTAACACCATATCCAATAAAGGTACATTTCTTTGATTTTGCCTCAAGCTTTGTTTTATTTTCTTTATTAATATGGGCAAAGGCCTCACAACCAAAAGGCTTTAAAAAAGAGTGGTTTACCTTTTTACCTATCCATGCTTCCTCTGGAATACCACCATCCAAGGAACTTGAAGGCCCTCTATTTATTAGATAAATAGCAATATCTACAGCATCTGCCCAAAATTGTAAAGGAAATCTTGCATGCAATCTCATGCACCTTGCACGCTCCACGATTTTTCTGTTCTTCCTTTTTAACACACCATTTTCTTGTGGTGTTCTTGGAACATGTCTTCTCTCTGCGAATTACATACTTTGAACAGTACCTATCAAACTCTTTGCTGCAATATTCACCTCCATTGCCTAATCTGAGACACTTCAACTTCTTTCCTGTATCAATCTCAACCAAAAATTTCCATTTCTTGAAAGTATCAAATACATCAGATTTATTCTGAATAAAATAAATCCAAGTTTTTCTAGTTGCATCATCAATAAAAGTAACATAATAACGAGAGCCACCGAGAGATGATACCTGAGCAGGTCCCCATCCATCTATATGCACAAGCTCTAATTTTTCGCTCTTATTTTCTTTTCCAACTCTTAGAAATTTGACTCTCTTCTGCTTTCCATAAATGTAATTCTCACATAAATTCAAATCAATATTCTTCAAACCCGGAAACAAATTCCTTGAGTGAAGAACCTTCATCCCCTTCTCACTCATGTGTCCGAGCCTATGATGTCATAATGTTGCATCTGCTCCTTTGGAAGTTAAAGCATTAACAAAGTTAGATATACCATTGCATAAATATAATATACCAACCTTTTCACCTTTTCTTATTACCAGGGCTCCTTTGGTGACCTTCTAATTTTTATCTGTGAAAGTTGTCACACAACCTTCACCGCCTAACTGCCTTGTTGAAATCATATTTTTCTTCAGATCTAGAACATGCCTTACCTTCTTTAATAGCCATTGGTTTTTATTCTACTGTTTTACAAGAACCTTATCCATTCCAACAATTTTACAAGGTTTATCATCACCCAAACAGACTTGTCCAAAATCTCCTTAAGCATAGTCATGAAAATATTTCTTATCAGGTGTGGCATGGAATGAGGCCCCTAAATCTACTGCCCAGGAATCAGCAAAATTTTCGAAAGAAAGAATCAAAGCATCTTGTAACACATCACCTATCACATTTTCTTCATGATTTCTTTCTTGTTGTGTGTCTCCTTCTTTTCCCTTCCGAGATCTACAGTCTTTCCTTAGGTGTCCTTTCTTTCCGCATTTCCAGCACACTATCCCCGATCTGGACTTGTATCTACCTCTCCTTGATTTATTGCGATATCCTAAGCTTTTTCCTCTTTTCATTCTTCTTCCCCTAGACTCTGCACTCAAATCATTACCTAATGTCTCACCGGAGCTTTTCTGTTGCATTTCCTCGCTAAGGATAGCACCGACAACATCATCAAACTTTAAAGTACTAGATCCAAAGACAGAGTTACTAATGGCCATAGATGAACCATTCCAACTTTCTAGAAATGAGCACAGAAATAACAGAGCCCTAACTTCATCATCAAATTTTACCCCTACAGAACTTAACTGTCTGGTAATTGTATTAAAATCATTTAAATGGTCTGCAACAGATCCACCTTCTGACATCTTCATATTAAATAAACATTTCATAATAAATACCTTGTTTGAGGCCGAGGGTTTTTCATATAGTTTCACCAATTCCTTAATCAAACCCTCTGTTGTTGTTTCCTTTGAAGTATTGAAGGCTACT
This sequence comes from Pinus albicaulis, assembly GCA_034641835.2. NCBI lineage: Eukaryota > Viridiplantae > Streptophyta > Pinopsida > Pinales > Pinaceae > Pinus > Pinus albicaulis. The sequence continues at coordinate 152,680,855 of CM076580.1, forward strand.
GACGTCGCGAGGCACAATCGTACTGTTCCGAGTGCCCTTCTATCGAGAATCTCCCATTCTACGTCTGTCATAGCCGTCGAATTCTTTTTTTTTCCTCTCAATGGTAGGTACAGATCTTTCTGATACAGATAATCTTCCACAGCAGAAAGTTTTGGCCATTAAATTTCTTGAGCCTAAACTTACCATCTTCTGCCATTGCTCCCACTCAAACCAGGAACCCTTCTTTCCTGCAATATTATCAGCCAAATAGACCTTCGACTCTGATACCAGTTGTTAGAAAATTATATATTACAGAGAAATGCAACACATAAAATATGCAGAAAACACAAGCACACAAAACACATAAAACCAGAGAGACACAGATATATGTGGTTCACCCAGTCTGGGCTACATCCACCCCGAACAGGCAGCCCTTCCTTTCTATTATCCAGCAAAATGAAGAGACACAACCTACAGCAGATCCGTTGTAATATCCTCTGTTCTTTCTCACAGTCTCCCAATATGTTTCTCGCTCTGAGAATACACATACAATGCACAGCCGCAATACAATACCCTCATACAAGCAAGGGGTTGCCTTCTAGGGAAAAAAACCCTAAACTAAACATAACTTCTACCGTCAGATCATCCGCCTAATGAACGACCCAGATTGACTAGAAATTACTATACTTTTACAAGGAAATTTTACATCTATTTTTACCTTTGGGGACCCCCGAAACCCCCCGGGGGGGGGGCTCCATAAAGTCGCAGATGCCCCCCCTGGCCCCCCCAAGCATCGTTTAATTACAGGCGGCGTAGTCGCCTCATTAAGGTATAAGATTCCAACTTTGTGATAAAAAATAAACAAGATAATCAGGCTCCACACCCAACATTAATGAGGCTTTACGAAAAAAATACTTTAGAATTAATAAACTTCAAACACGTGACATGATGATGTAAAAATCTTGAGAAAAATTCCCTATGACATTTGTTCGGAAAATTCCAATTTTGTGTCAGTAAATATTAAAACCATATAGTAAACCAATAATATCTCAGTATTAGCTTTCTAGGTTATCAAAATATTTTAATATTTGATTAAAAAAATAGAAAATAATGTAAAAATATTATAATATTTGATGAACAATATCGAAAATACAGTACATAACATGAAGGGTCATTTAATGTTCCCTGTCTAATCAACATGATATGGTATGAGATGAATAATAGAATAAGTATGTGAACCTTGAACATAAATATATTAAGGGAAGGAATTTTCACTAGTCATTTTTCTCTCAAATGTAGTTAAATAATTTCTTAAATATGATGATATTTCATTGAAATGGTTGAAACACCAATAGGAATTATGAAAACCATCAAAGTTGGGAGGAAATTTTGTTTTTGTCTACTCTACCTAAAGTTATTGGTGTTAGATCATTTCCCCATTGTTGACCTACTAGTCATACTTAACTCCTGTGTGGTTGATGTATCAGCCATATTTCACTTAGAATCTGAGTAGTCACAGACCTAAATGAGCGATGTTCTACACAAAATTAAAATAGATGCACTCCTCCTTGTTAATTTAAATTTGTATTATAATAGTTTTGTGTTGTCGTTCTCAATTATAATATCCTTGACTCGTAGCATCTTTAGAGAATCTAATGGTTTATATGATCTCTTATGGAAACTAGAAATTTTGATGGGGAATGGGTTTACAGAGATTTCAGAAGGATAATCATGTGGTATTTTTGTTTTTGGTTTTTCTGTTTTGATGCTCTTCCTTTTTGGGTTTTTTAAAGTATCTTTATATTTTAACAAGAATCTAGAAGTAATATCTAAACTCTACGACATAATTTCAGAAAGAGCCCTATAAAATGACTGGACATTGTATCTTTTGATTTATATAATAGAAAAGATACATTTTTGTATTGAAAAAAAAATTGACTTGTCGCTATTGTTTTCTACCATGGCCAGAGACAAGGTAAAAGGATGGTGCTCTCAATTTGTGCATTGATTGCAAGGATATGAACAAGGTGACGATCAATAACAGGCACCCATTGTTGATGATTAACTACCTTTTTTATCAATTAAATGGAGTAGCATTGTTCTCAAAGATTGAATTGAGATCAGGATATCATCAGATATGCATCAAAGAAGAGGACATCTACAAGACAGCTTTCAGGACGAGGTATGGGCATTATGAGTTTGTTGTAGTTTCTTTGGGTCTGACTGATACCCCAACTACTTTTATGTGCTTTATGAATAGTGATTTGTGTCCTTACTTGGGCAAGTTTCTTATTTTATTCCTTGATGACATTCTAATATATTATAAGAATGACGAAGATCATGTTGATAAGTTAGCAGCAGTGTTGAGATTTCTAAGAGAGCGACAATTGTATTCCAAGAATAGCAAGTGTAATTTATTTTAGACAGAGGTACATTAATTGGGACATGTTATTTCCAAGGAAGGCATATCAGTATATCCAGAAAAGATAAAAGCTATCATGGAATGAGAAACTCATAGAAATGTGGATGAAGTCATATCGCTCATGGGACTAGCAGGTTACTACATGAGGTTCATCAGGTACTTCTCATGCATTTCCTATCATATTACGTCATTGCAAAGAAAAAATTAAAAATTTTGAAAGGATGGAAGAATGTGCAGCCAGTTTTCAGTAGTTAAAGAATTTGTTGACAAAAACTCCAGTTCTTAAGACTACAGATCGAGATAAAACAGTTTTTAGTGTGTACAGATGCTTGCAAGAGAGGTCTTGGTGGAGTAATTATGTAAGAGCGATAGGTGTTATTCTATGAGTCCATGAAACTGAATGAGCATGAGCAGAACTATGTGACCCGTGATCTTGAGTTGACAACTAGTATTCACGCCTTGAAGATGTGGAGGTATTATCTTCTTGGCGGGAGGTTTGTGTTCATGGGCGATCATAGTGGGTTGAGATATTTGTTTGATGAACTGAATTCTAAATTCTAGGAAATATATATGGTTGGATACCCTTAGTGAGATTTACTTCTAGATCAAATACATTAAGGGAAAGGAGAATAGGATTGCAGATGCTCTCAGCAGGAAAGTGCAGTTGAACCATGTTGCAACCATGAGCTCATATGGGACAAATTTACATGATCATATTTTAGAAGCAGGACAATAGGATGATAGGTATAGGGAGCATATGCACATGTTACAATAGGGTACATGTGATAATGATGTCAATTATTGTCTTGCAACATATGGCTTGGTGAGATTTAGGGACAAGATCTATGTGCCAAATGACAGGGAGCTCAAGAAGCTTATCTGGATGGAAGTTCATGTTAAGCCATATTTAGGTCACCTAGGATATTAGAAGACATTGAAAGTAGTAAAGAAATTCTACTATTGGACGAATCAGAAAAAGGAAGTGACAGAGTTTGTGGCTAGGTCTTTGGACTGTATATAGGTCAAAGTAGAGTGTAAGCATCTAGGTGGGTTTCTTTAGCCTATTTTGATTCCAAAATGGAAGTGGGAGGTAATTTCCATGGACTTCATTGCAGGTCTTCCAAGGACACCAAGGGAGCATGATTCTATCATGGTTTTAGTAGATAAGTTGAGCAAGGTAGCTCACTTCATTCCAGAGAAGACTACTTATTCATCTAGTGAGGTAGCACAAGTCTTCATCAGGGAGGTCATCGTAGATTGCATGGTGTTCCAAAGAATATTGTGTTGGATAGTGATGCTAAGTTCACTTCCAAGTTTTGGAAGGAATTGTTTGTAGGTTTGGCAACAAGTTTGACCTTCAACACAATGTATCATCTGCAGACATATGGACAGATAAACAGGGTCAACAAGATTCTAGAGGATATGTTGAGGATGTATGTCATGCATTAGTAGAGGAGATGGGAGGAGTACCTTCCATTCATCAAGTTTTATTACAAAAAAAATTATTTGGAGTCATTGAGGATGAGTTTGTTTAAGGCACTACATGAACGAAGTTGTAACACTGCCATTAACTAGAGTGATATAGTGAAAAAGGTACTTATTGGACCAAACATGTTGGCAGACATAGATCAAGAAATGCAGGTTATAAAGAATAATATAAAGGAAACATAAGACAAGAAAAATATTTATGCATACCAAGACATGGCATTTAAGGAGTTTCGTGTTAGGGAGCATGTGTATTTTCACATCAAGCCCAAGAAGAGCTCCTTGAGGATTGGATCATGTGAGAAGTTTGCACCATGGTATAGAAAACCTTTTGAGATCCTTGAGAGGATTGGACCAGTGGCCTACAGACTTGCACTGCCTCCAACATTGAAATTCCATGATGTTTTCCATGATTCATTGCTTAAAATATATGTAAAGGATGTTTATCATGTTCTTGATTGGTATGTAATGTAGGTGGAACCAAAATGGGAATTTCATCTAGAACCTTAGTGCATATTGCAATGGAAACAACTCTTGCTCCGGAACTGAGCAATCAAGCAAGTTAAAGTGAAGTGGAATAAATTTGGGCCCGATGAAGATACATGGTATATAGTTGATCAGATGCGTACTATGTATCCTTCATTGTTTGCTAGTGGAGGCAAATGAGTTTTGATATTTTTCAATATTTATGTATGGTTGTTATTGTAAATACCATAATGAGTTGTGCTATAAAGCTCCAAAAAGTGGTATAGTTGTCATATTGTCATGTTTGTCATGATGGTTTTTCTTTTGACCATGTTGTTATTGTAAATACTGCAACGATTTGGGTTATAAATCTCCATAGGAAGTATGTTTTAATTTTTTTTGGTTTTTTTGGTTGTACGTATCAAAAAACACCAAGGACAGTGTTCCCCTAAAGGGGAGGGGTCTGTAACAACCTGGGTTAAAATTTCATGTAATAAAGTTAATAAAGGAAAAATAAGACCATGGTCAAGGTAAATTTATTCCAAGCTTGATGTTGGGCAAAATATCCTAATGGGCATCACTTGATGTGTTTATAGATAAAGGGAAAATGGAAAAGGCTTTGAAAACGCAAAAAAAAATATTTTTGGCATTTATTTTATGAAAATAAAGGAAACTAGGAGAAAAGGAAGGTAAAAGGTCACTGGTTGCATGTGAGGAGGAAAATGAAGAAAATAGAGGCATCATTAATAAAAGAAATTAAAGCATCAATTGGTAGCCTTTTTTCATTTTAGTTTTGGAATTGGTTTTAAGAGAGGAGAAGAGCACCAAGAGGAGAAGGGAAGCAAGAAAGAAAAGGAAGGAAAATGAAAGAAAAGGAAGGACAAGGAAAGAAAAGGAAATCAAGGATCAAGAAAGAAAATGTTGGATCAAGCAATTTCAAGAGGAATACTTGTTGGTAATAGGTTGCATGTATGATTTCCTAGCGGGTTTTTACATGCATGGTATGTGCATGTTGGTATTTAGTTTATTTTTTGTCGGTGGCATGGATTTTGTTAGGTTTCAACAATGGATTTTAGCCTTTCCTTACGATTTCCTAATAGCCGTGATGTGATAGGATTATTTCTCGTTTAAACTTTGGATTGCCAAAAATATTTTGGATTCGGGTGAGGTGGTCTCAGGAAAATCTCAAGGGTTGGGGGTGGAGATGGTTTTCTCCTAAAATCCCTCAAAACGTGGGTGGAGACAAGAGAATTCCTCAAGGGATGGTGAAGGAATTCTGAGGCATCCAATCTTGGTTTGGTTTTGTGATCTTGACATCACTGTATGTTGAGGGTGGAGGTGGTTTAACCTTTGGATTCCCTTGGTTGTTTTTAGGTTTATTTATCCCATGAGATCTCACATTCATGCTTGGAATATGGCACAATGGTGATTGGCTGAAAAAAAAAATAGTTCAGTCCAATCTATGGTCGGGTGATATGTGGAAGTCTTGGACCTGATTGACCTTTTCATATGTTTAATAAGAGCTATTTTTTTCTTACTTTTGATGAGTAAATGTACTTTTTATTATGTGGCTTTAATGGTTGTTCTGCCACTTTTTGTTTATCTGGTTATATATTAGTTATAAGCATGGTTATATGATAGATCTTAGTCATGGGTCTCTTCATTTTTTTACTTATAAATGAATTAATAATTAAAACATGACCTAATTGGTGTTACGATAATTATTTTTAGACGGCATTGGTCCTTCTTGTTAAACCTCAGATAAATTTTCATATGCTTATGTTCATATATGCATTCATGACTTGTAAGTTGCATGATTACCAAGTGTTTAGCAAAATGCCAGTCCCAGTAGAGAGGTCAGGTTAAGTCATGGTTCAAGTTTTTGGTTTATAAGATTTTTTCTATGCCATTCATCATTTCTATAAGTTTCATTGAGTTATGGGCAGAGGCATGAGTCCTAGCCTTGAAAAATTGGCGTAGAATTTGGGGTCGCTGGCATAGAACTGACAAGAAAAGTCCACACTCGCTAGCAGGCAGGCCTATGGGAGAGACTAGAGGACTATAGTCACTTGCATGCCTTGGCAAGGGATAAACTGAGGCTCTAGTTCAATGAAAAATAGAGTTATCTTAGGGGTTGGACACTTGGAGGGGTCGGGTTGCTCCTAGAGGTCCTATAGCACTTGAGAGAAGTCGATAAGGTATTAAGTTGTCGACTCCATTTCCTTAAGGTCATATAGGAAGTTGAGACTTATCATAGTGACCCTCAACTCATATTTACCCTGGGTAAACTGGTTATAGAGGACAGGCTCTCTCATTTGTGCTCGAAAAGGTAGACAAAAGAGCCTGCACAATATAGACACATGGGGCTAACGTTTTCCTTCCTTCATTTATGATGCTCTCAGAAACAAACTCTCCTTCCCCTCATCCCATTCCATCTATTTCCTCAGAAGTTGTTCCACCTTTCTATACTAAATTTACTGGATACCAAGGCATATAATTTCTCACTAAGAGGGTTGTAGAGCCTCAATACTACCTCAATTTTAACACTCCCTTTCACTTATCTTTCCTTCTTTTTGTCAACACCATTAGCTCAAACAAGTGTTAAACTTCAAATTTTGACTTGTTAAGGTATTCTAATGATCTATTTTTCATATTTCCAATTGTTCCTTATTATTAGAGTAAAATTTGCATTAGCTATGGAATTAATGGAATTATGTAGCTGATTTATGTTTCTGTATCCACCGCCATGGTTTGATGGGATCTTAGGTGTTAATGGAGCAGAAAAATATATGGGTATGTGAGGAATGATCCTATCATGGATTTCATGCTATCTATCTGACCCAAATCAAGGAGGAAATCACCTAGATATGCGGTCAAAGAATGATCTACCAAATGTTGAATCAAGGGACGAGGAATCTAAAGCCATCATGCTTCACGATTTTCTCTTTCACATAGAAAATCGTGAAGCAATGAAATTATACTTTCTATTTTCGAGTTCAAGATACAATTTGCTAGTTCTAATAGGCATAAAAGCCTCAATAAAATTAATGATGAGATTTTATAAATATTGGGCTAGTAATCGTATTGACAGTGCGAATTATTATGTGATTGTAATCTCATTAAAACTATGTTTTATTTCCTACTTGAATGAAGAAGTGCTTCTAAACCTCAATGCGCAATTAGTAAATATTAGACTTGAAACTGTCTATTGTGGAGGGCCCCTACAACAGAAGAGGTTCTATTTCATTTATGTTCTTGTATTTAGATGTTTTTCCATAGCTTCATTTTTATCCTCGGTTTATGCTTTCATTGTATTTTGTAGCATAGATGTATGGTTTTGTTTTATTTTCATTCGTATGTTAGAAGTTGTAATCATTTCTAGAATTTCGTAGTGTTTTAAAATAGATGCATGTGTTTTTTTATCACTTAATGTAGTTTCAATCATTTTCTTTACTATGTTATAGTCATTTCTAGAATTTCATCTTGTTAGAATAGAATCGTTTTTATCATTGAATGTAGATTCATCTTTCTTTTTAAATGGTTAAATTTCATAAGTAATATTAGTTTTCTTTCCTTACAGGAAGTGATTTATGTAGATTAGTTTTTCCTGTGTGATCTATTTTGAAGAACATTGAAAGATTTCATTTCCAATTTCAATGAGTTCCTTTCAAGCAGTAGTGATTTAATGATTTACTTTTTGGTACAAAGATGAGAATTCTTTCTAGTTTTATAGTTATTTCTGGCCAGAACAATAAGTTATTTTCTCATTTCTTTGCTCAGCCTTAGTTACATAATATTTCATCTCTAAAAACATTAAAAAAAAAATATCAGATTTTTTTTAAGGTTTTATTTCTTATATCAGATACTCATAATCTTTTAGATACTAATAATCAATTAGAAATTTTCTTCAAGGGATTGTTTTAGCTTTTGTAACTTAGCTAAATTAGAATCTAGTTGAAATTCAATAAATATATACAAAAACAATTTTAAAAACAAACCTTGACAAACACATAATAAACTAAGTAAGAAAGGTTTTTATCATATATAGTGCATTTGCACTTCACAAGATTATCAACTCTGGTCGATAATTTATGATAGAAATTTAAGATAATTAAATTGACTAAACATTTTGACGTCGTTCCCGGGGAAGTGTAAATAGAAGCATTTTCTCTCTTAAAATAAAATATAAAATAAAATAGAAAAATAGAAAATGGCATGCATAGAGAAAGAGATCCTAGGGCTAATTTGTAGCTAGAGGAAGAATCTTAATTACAACAACTCCACTCACCCCATCAAGACCTCGTAGTACCACACCATCCACCCAAACTCCCGTACCATTTTTAGCAGGTAGACATATAATTCCTGACGTATGAAGATCGGAAATTCAACCTAGGGATTCACCAAGATCATCAACTAAAGAAGTTGTGGAAGAACAAGATCCTACATCCCCAACAAAGGGAGTAATTTTCCTAACTTCTACTAGAGAGAAAATTTTAGCTCAAGAACTAAAAATCCCTAGTGAGGAAGAGGAAATAGAAATATTATTTAATATACCATTGATAGAATAATCAGAAGAATTATAATAAGAACAAACAATCCCAATCTTGGAATTTTATATCAATTTAGAAGAATCTACAATGTTTGGGGAAGGGGAAAGAGAAGTACACAACAATTATGAGCATTTAATAATTGGATGAGGTGGACCTAGGATTGGAGGTGGAGGTAGAGGTAGAGGAAGATATGGAGGAAGAGGAAGAGGTGAAGGTAGAGGAGATAGAGGAGAAGATAGAATAGATCTAGATCTTGTTGGATTTCCTTGTAGAAATTTGCTGAATAAATCACTTATTCAATGGAGATTAACCTGATCACACATCATTTTCGAATTGCATGCATAACACATAATCTCTTCTACAATTAATTGTCACATGCGGAAAGAATAGAAGTGATAGCACATCAAATCATCACACACATTAACACAATATGTATGGGGAAAGCTTATAGCTGAAAACCCCTCAACTATTCTATATATTAGATGAAGAGAACATGCCGCAAATACATAGTACAAACTCCTCACAAGTACTCAGTACTATCTCCCAAAGCTACACAAAAACTAGCTTGGTTTTGAACAAGTCACAGGTTCAAAACACACCCACTAATTTCCCGCCTCTATTGCACAATCAAGGCTGGTCTAAATAGAGATCCAAGTTCGAATCTCACTGGCTCCAACTGCGCAATTGTCATTGGTAATTTCCTCCAAGTGTGGTGCAAATCTCATGCACAACTAATGTCGCAACTGATAGCTAACTCAACCCTTTCATCTACCTCTTTCACTTGTCGCCACTGAACTGTCCATGCACTGAGTTAAACTGATGTGTTATTTAGTTGAATAATGAGTTAATAATCTGTGAATTAAATAATATTGAATTCACACAACTCATCTCTAGTGTATTATCCAGTTAAACTAAATACAACTAGTTCAACTAGTTAACCAGAACACCATCTCCATTAACTGTCGCATCAACTCCACCGAACTCCGCCACTTGAGCTCTAACTGAAGTCAACCATGCATTAGCTCAACTAAACCATAGGAAAAGCGTAAATCCTTCTGGCAGCTGCATGCCTCACCTCCGGGGGTCAAACTGAAGTGCTCCAAGAGAGTAAACTGAAGTTTAGAGTCCAAATATTATTAAGGGTAAATAATATTTGACTGTTCTATTTTTAGCCCGCCAGTCTAAAAATAGACTTCGACCTAAATGCTAAAAATAGAGATCCATCTATTTTTACCAACATGACCAATCCTCCAAGAATAGCATACTGCAGCTCCCGGTCCATGATCCATATGTCTAAAAATAGACATAGTCTAAAAAATAGACTTTTCGACAAAAATCACATGTGTGGTCCCCACCTAGTTTAGGTGATCACTTTCCAACTAGGATCAGGAAAGATGTTTCAGGAGGCCTCCTTCACTGTTTCTTGTTGCCATCTTCAACACTCCCTCTCAACAAGAAAGGACTGTCTTTGCATGCGACATGCAACTCCATGCATTCACCCTGCAACCTTCACAAGCGCCATGCAACTCCATGCATCTGCTCTGCAACTCCTCTGAAACTGAATAGGCTCCAAACAACTCAATCAGTCTGATGCATCTAGCATCTATAATCAAATTATTCAACTTCTGCTTGGCCAATTGTACATGTCATCAGGAACCACTGCGTTGTTGACTCTTTGCACCCATGCACTCTTGCACTTGCTGTCAACTCTGATCCGCGCTCCAGTATCCGACACTGTCACTTTGATCTGCCTGCATCACTCCAATTGATCTTGCTATTGCTGCACTGTGGGCACCTCATAGCCAGGTTCAACTCATGAGATCCACACCATCTCATTAATCCTGCCCAGAAATCTCCTCTTGGGATTAATCATGCATGTCACCCCACCTCTTACCTGGTGGTATAGCTGCATGCACTCCCTCTGCCCATTTGGCACAAAATTTCTCTGCATGAGTGGTTTCTTCCACTCCATGATCCTCTTGTGGCTGCTCCACATCCCGAGGTTCACTATCACCTGCATGCAAAACTTGCTCCCTCTCAAGCATCAATTTCATGTCTTTCTCGCCTGCATGCAACACTTGCTCCCTCTCAAGCTTAAGTTGCATGTCTTTCTCCCGCTTCCCAACAATAGGAAGCTCCGTATACATCCCATCTACTTCAAGTCTATAGATATTCTTTGCTCGAATCCCAACCTTCTTGACTTGTCCCGTTGCCTTGTGCCAAAGGAAAACTTTTCCTTCTTTGAAGACAACTTCATACCCTTTATCCTCTAACATTGCGACTGAGATCAGATTCTTTGTTAGACCTGGTACATGCAATACATCTTGTAAAAGAATGAGTTTACCTGACTCCCTCTGAAAGGTTATGGTACCAATGCCGGTCGCATTGTATCATCCACCGTCGCCCAACTCAACATGCATCTCGAGACCTTTCTCCACCAAGTCACTGAAAAGATTTGCATCTCCCGTCATGTGAAAGGAAGCGCCACTATCAATATACCACCCCAATCCCAATGCACTAGACAACATGCATGCGATCAATGAGAAGTCCAGCTCAAATTGCGAGGCAAGAGCCTCACCAGCTGCAGCTCCAGCAGCCTGCTTGTTCTTCTTCTTCTTTGGGCAATTCGTGGCATAATGTCCATGATCGTGACAGTGAAAACACTTCACTTTGGACATGTCACGCTCTTTACCATCCGCACCGGATTGAGAAGCCTTCTCCTTGCCTTTCCCCTTCCTTGCTTTGGCAGCCAAAGCGCAGTCTTCTTCATCAGATACCTTTGATGAAGATCCATCTCTGGTAGTCCTCCTGATCTCCTCTTGCATGAGATCCGACCACAGTCGCTCCCATCCCGGCAACTTCTCCCGACCATTGACACTATCTTGATAGGAATGCCAAGCCTTCGGAAGACCAAGGAGAGCCAGGTCCACCATATCCTCATCTTCGACAGTCACCCCCACACTTCCCAGCTCATCTCTGCACTGAGTGAACTTCGTGAGGTATTTTGCGATGCTGTCGCCTTTCTCCATCTTGATGTTCCTGATTCTATCTTTGAGCGCCAGCTTCCTTTGGTCACTCTTGCTTTGGTATAGATCCGTCAAAGCTTTCCACATCAAATATGGAGAAGCCTTTCCATGCAGGCTGGATACAATGTGATCCTTTACGCCCTCCAACAGAATCCTTCGACATTTTGCTTGTTTCTTTCGCCAGGCCTCCACAACAGCAGCATCATTAGAAGTAGGCTTTGGAATCTCTTTCTCCACGAATTCCAACAACCCATTATCATCTAATACAGCCTCCATGCGGTCCTTCCATGCAACATAATTCGAACTGCCTTCCAAGGCATATTCTGGTCGCAACCCGATGAAAGACATTTTCGCCGCGGCACCAAGAACACAAATCTACAAATTCGAATTTCACCACTAGCTGATAACTCAATCGCTTCCGATCTACACTTGAGAACAAATTATTTCCAAATCAGAGATTGACTGCATGGGCTTTTACCAGACCTTTCACTTTCCAAAGAAAGATGAATCTGGAGGCTATCTGGCTCGTATGCAGGCTCTGTCCGAGGAAATAAGTTTGCAATCACCGTAATAGATTTCGATAATTAATATCGCTCTGATACCATGTAGAAATTTGTTGAATAAATCACTTATTCAATGGAGATTAACCTGATCACGCATCAATTTCGAATTGCATGCATAACACATAATCTCTTCTACAATTAATTGTCACATGCGGAAAGAATAGAAGCGATAGCACATCAAATCATCACACACATTAACACAGTATGTATGGGTAAAGCTTATAGCTGAAAACCCCTCAGCTATTCTGTATATTAGATGGAGAGAACATGCAGAAAATACATAGTACAAACTCCTCACAAGTACTCAGTACTATCTCCCAAAGCTACACAAAAACTAGCTTGGTTTTGAACAAGTCACAGGTTCAAAACACACCCACTAATTTCCCTGCCTCTATTGCGCAGTCAAGGCTGGTCTAAATAGAGATCCAAGTTCGAATCTCACTGGCTCCAACTGCGCAATTTTCATTGGTAATTTCCTCCAAGTGTGGTGCAAATCTCATGCACAACTGATGTCGCAACTGATAACTAACTCAACCCTTTCATCTACCTCTTTCACTTGTCGCCACTGAATTGTCCATGCACTGAGTTAAACTGATGTGTTCTTTAGTTGAATAATGAGTTAATAATTTGTGAATTAAATAATATTTAATTCACACAACTCATCTCTAGTGTATTATCCAGTTAAACTAAATACAACTAGTTCAACTAGTTAACCAAAACACCATCTCCATTAACTGTCGCATCAACTCCACCGAACTCTGCCACTTGAGCTCTAACTGAAGTCAACCATGCATTAGCTCAACTAAACCATAGGAAAAACGTAAATCCTTCTGGCAGCTGCATGTCCCACATCCGGGGGTCCAACTGAAGTGCTCCAAGAGAGTAAACTGAAGTTTAGAGTCCAAATATTATTAAGGGTAAATAATATTTCACTGTTCTATTTTTAGCTCGCCAGTCTAAAAATAGACTTCGACCTAAATGCTAAAAAATAGAGATCCATCTATTTTTACCAACATGACCAATCCTCCAAGAATAGCATACTGCAGCTCCCGGTCCATGATCCATATGTCTAAAAATAGACATAGTCTAAAAATAGACTTTTCGACAAAAATCACATGTGTGGTCCCCACCTAGTTTAGGTGATCACTTTCCAACTAGGATCAGGAAAGATGTTTCAGGAGGACTCCTTCACTATTTCTTGTTGCCATTTTCAACATTCCTATACTTGATGAAGATACTATTGCCACAATTAAAAATATTTTACCCTCTATCCTTCCAAACTTCCATGTATTAAGAAGTAAGGATCTTGAAACATTTCTTTTTGAATTAGAAATTTTATGTAGATCATATGACTACCTACTCGATTCTCAAAAATTGAAATTGTTTCCAACTACCCTTAAGGATGCAGCATTGAAATGGTTTATGGGCTTAATAACACACTCTATTAGAACATGGGAATAAATGAAAAATGCATTCTTATTCAAATACAAGGATTACTGCATGCCTAATAACCGAAAAGATGAAGTCTTTAAGATGATGCAAAGAGAAGATGAGAATCTGGAGGATTTAATTGAAGGATTCAGTTATATTATAAAAAGGGCTAAAATGGAAAATTTGGATCAAGATACTTTGAAACCTCTCCTACTAAAATTTATTAGAGATGAATGGATAGATATCCTTAACATGTTGGGAAAGGAGACATTTATCATCTATCATTACCAGAAATTTACGAATTATGCATACATATTTCAAGAGGTAAATGAAGAGTTGGTAAGAATTCAATAGATCTTGTTCTCTCTAGAATTAATAAATATGCAGCTAGAACAGTAAGTAGTGTTGCAATAGGAAATTTTCTTGATGAATTTAAAACATATATTTTAGGTCTCCTTAGTGAAAAAATGGACACCTTGAAATTACAAAATAAGAAAGTGTTGAAAGTGATGCCTTATCTATTTTTTATCCTAAGTGCAGAAAAAAAACATGCCTTAAGAGAATGCCCTCTTGATTTCAAAAGTGTATAAACCTATGTTATACGTACATAAAATCACGAAACAAAGAAGTGTCCTTCCATCCCAGGTCTAAAAGTTGTCTACCAAGAGGAAATGGTTCCAAACCAGGTAGATCCTATTTTCTTTATTGCTAGAAGACCATGGCAAGGATCACAAAATCAAGGTTTCGACACTGAGATGTATACTCAACCCCAACAAAATAATTGGACTACAACAATGCCATGGAAGCATCATTGGTCTCAATCCAAACCTTGGACACAAGGATGGAAAATTCCTTATGGTATATACTCTCAATATCACCAATATCCACAACCGTATCTAAACTTTCCGCCACAACATTTTCCTCAATGCAGTCAACAACTTCAACCTCAATTTTGAAATCAAAATCCACAACTCTCATTACCATTTCCACAAAGACCAAATCAATTACCTGCTCAACCACTTCCAAACCAAAAAAATAAAAATTCACAACCTGTTTATAACATGGAGGGACAAAATTTTTAGACCTATATGATAACTACACTAGATCTTAATAATGTCCAACTCAGATCTAGTAGAATATTAGAAAATAAATTTCCATATGTTGTTATTCAGAAAAAAGAAAAGGTTGATCATTCTGATGAAGAGACATCTCTTCATTAAAATGAAGATCCTCAAAAGAAAAATAGTTATTCTGAAGAAGAGACATCTCTCCATAATAAAGCAAATATTAAAAAACAAACACATAATACTCCAATAAAATCAACTCTGATTGAAGAACAACCTTCAATATCCATCTCAAAAACAACTTTCCCTAAAATATTACAAATTTATAAAGGGGCAGAAAAAAAACCATGATGCCTAATTATGATATGTTAGACGAGCTGAAAAATGTTTGCATAAAAATCCCTTTGCTACAAGCTATAAAATAAATTCCAGTCCTTGCAAAGACAATAATGGAATTGAGTATAAAGAAACTGGGAAGAAAAATAAAAGAAGTAAAAACAATACCGTTAGTTGGAAAAATTGCAGACATCATAATGGGAAAAACAACAATGCAAAGGTATTTGGATCCAGGAAGTCCCATCATGAAGACACACATCAATGGTATCGAAATCCCAAACACATTGATCGACTTAGGAGCAGCCATAAACATCATGAGTAGACAAACTATGGATTAACTAAGACTTCCAAATCTCCAATATACACCAACATTGTTACAACTTGCAGATAGATCTGTAATTAAATCTGATGGTGTGTTAGAGGACATTTATGTGTCCTTAGATTCTTGGAAATATCCAGTCGATTTAATGATCTTAGCACCCAAGAATAACTTGGGAGGACATCCATTAATCTTAGGAAGACCTTGGTAAGCTACAGTTTATGCTTTTATCAGTTGAAGAGTTGGTGATATGTTTATCTCTGATGGTAGTTCAACAAAGGCATTCACATTATATCCACTTCTAAAAATAATGATAGAGGTAGAAAATGAAGAATGGATGGATGATGATAATGATATACAACCCATTTTCACTATTTCACAAATTAGTGAAGACGATCAAATTTTAAATTCAATAGAAAATAATGAATTATCTTCACACTGTGAGAGTAGTAAAAATTTTCAAGAAAAATGCAATATCAAATATCTATCATCTAGACAAATGTATTTATATTCTATGGAATAATTTGACAATTCTTCAATATAGATATTTCTAGGTAAAACTTTAAATGTAAACAAAAATCTGGAAGAATTTCAAAAGAAGAAATTAATGGAAACATTATTGAAACACTCATTTGTATATGCACAAAAATAGACTGACATGAAAGGAATCAATCCAAAAACCTACATGCGTCACATATATATTGAAGAAAATGAAAGGCCAATCCGACAACTTCAATGAAGAATGAAACCAAACTTGAGGTAAATTGTTAAGGAGGAACTACAAAAACTGTTGAATGTAAATTTTATTTATCTAATATTAGACAGTCAATGGGTTTCACTTTTAGCAATTTTCCCTAAAAATAATGGAAAATGGAGAGTATGTATTGATTATAAGGAGTTGAATAAGGCTACTTTGAAATATCATTTTCCACTCCCTTTCATAAATCAAGTTTTAGACACATTAGCATGGAAGTAATATTTTTCATTTTTGGATTGTTTTAGTGGATATAACCAAATTGAGGTAGCATGAGAAGATCAATACAAAACCACTTTACCTGTCCATGGGCAGTTTATGCTTACCGAGTGCTTCATTTTGGATTATGCAATGCACCAACAACATTCCAAAGAGAAGTATTTGGTATTTTCTTTGATCTAATTCATTATTGTATGGTGGAAGTGTATATGGATTATTTTATAGTCTATGGAAATTATTTTGAAGAGGCTCTTGAAAATTTGGAAAATATCTCATAAGATATAAAGAATAAAATCTCTCATTAAGTCATGAAAAATGTTTTATGATGTTTACTGAGGGGATTGTTTTAGGACAACATATTTCAGGAAATGGAATTATGCTAGACTCATCTAAAGTAGAATTTATTTCCAAATTAGCAGTTCCAACTTGTCAAAGAGATGTTAGGAGTTTTCTTGGTTTCACTGGATACTATAGAATATTTATAGAAAACTTTACAAAGATTGCATCTTCTCTCTTCAAATTTCTTTAAAAATATTGTGAATTCAGTTGGAAATCCGATTGCCAAAATGCCTTTCAAACTTTGAAAGAAAATATTTCTGAAGCACCCATATTAAGAGGACCAAACTAGAAATTATCTTTCCATATTTCAACTGATGCTTCAGTAACAGCTCCGGGAGTTGTATTGGGAAAAAAAGTCTTGACTCCTTATGCCATTTATTATACAAGTAAAAATTGACTCTAGTAGAGTTAAATTATACTGTGACTTAAAAGGATTTTTTAGTTGTTGTCCATGACATTAACAAATTTAGACATTACATAACTCGCTATGAAACTTCCATTCACATAGATAATTCTGAAATTAGATATCTAATGAATAAATCAATCACTAATGGAAGATTCACAAGATGGTTATTATTATTGCAAGAATTCAATATCACCATTTTATATCGACCTCGAAAACAAAACACTGTTAATAACTTTTTGTCTAGAATTAAAAATGATAACAATGATACAGACGATAGTTTTCCTGATGAATATATGTTTGCAATATCTACTAAATCTCTATGGTTTTCAGAAATTGCTAACTATTAGGCCACAAGGAAGCTACCATCGTATTTGTTTCCTATAGAAAAGAGGAAGATAATTCAAATGAGTGCATATTATTCATGGAAAAATGAAGAATTGTACAAGACATGTCTAGATCTCATCATCTGAAGATGTGTAAGAGAAGACAAAATACCTGAGATACTAAAAGCATGTCATGATGAA
Organism: Pinus albicaulis; assembly: GCA_034641835.2. Taxonomy (NCBI): domain Eukaryota; kingdom Viridiplantae; phylum Streptophyta; class Pinopsida; order Pinales; family Pinaceae; genus Pinus; species Pinus albicaulis. The sequence goes on from CM076580.1 coordinate 152,698,737, forward strand.
GCATGTGGAGGACGCTTCCCTGACAAAAGAATTTCTTACAAAGTCCTTCTCTTAGGATATTATTTTCCTTCCATTTTTAAGAATGTCAAGGAATATGTTAAGGGATGTGATAGTTGTCAGAGAATGGGGAAACATGTTCCTTCAGATGAAATTCCTTTACAACCTTATGTACTTATCGAACCTTTTGAGAAATGGATACTAGATTTTGTCAGAAAAATCAATCCACCATCAAGACAAAATAGGTATATTCTTGTGTGCACTGATTATGTCACTAAATGGGTAGAAGATAAAGAAATTTATTTTGCTATTGAAAATGTTGTAGTTTCATTTCCTTTTGAGGATATTTTTACTTTTTTCGATGTCCCAAGGGAAATTGTGACAGATCAAGGAACTCAATTTACATCCAGAATGGTGCAGAAGATAATAAAAGACTACAAATCAAGCATAGGAAGTCTACTCCATATCATCTACATGAAAATGGAAAATTAGAATCCACTAATAAAGTGATTGAAGCAGTCCTTACAAAGACTGTAGATTTTCATAGAAGGGATTGGGGAGAAAATCTTCCAGAAGCTTTATGGGCGTACTGCACCACATGGATAAGCACAACATGACAAAATCCCTATGAACTTGTTTATGGGAAGCAATTCCTATTTCCAATAGATTTACAAATAAAAACTTTCAAGAAAATAGTAATGTTATGAAACCAACTCCAAAAATAGAAGAAAAGAGAGATCAACACCTTAGAAATCATCCACTTCGAAGGGGCAACCTCCTTTACATTACATAAATGAAAAATTATTTGATGATTCAAATGACAAAACCTCCTTTCTATATATAAGAGTCCATGGGGTCAATATATCATCCTAGACGTCCCGGATGCGGGTGGCCAGCATGTCTGAAAGGTGGAAAAGGTGGTGGGCTGGTGCGTGGGGTTCTACCACTGCCACCCTACTTTGTGTCCTCCTTGCCATTAATAGAATTAACACTGCTCTGTCCAGGGCATTTACGCTGCAATTTTTCCCAGACTTGCACTCGATCCACAGAGATATGGCTTCTCCGGGACGCTACAGACCGGCTTTGCTGCCCCTTCGTTCTTGTTGCTCCTCGGCGGTCTCTAAGCCAAGCTTTCGGACCAACACTGGACGCAGGTGCTCGCTTTCCTGTTGTATAAACCTTGCTCCTGGACTGCACTTCTCGCAAAGCTCCTTTTTCACTCAGAGTTTTGGAATTCGCTCTATTTCTCTCCCTGTGGAGATCGATTCTTATTCGCCTTCGGTCCTCAGTTTTGGCACGTCTGCCCTGACCCTATCCTCGGCCTCCTGTTCTTTCAAGTTCAACACTTCTGACCTGAATACCATGCCTCGTTTGTGCCATAGGATGAGAAGCAGACGAGGCTCGAGCCGTGGTGGTCCTTCTCGACACCCTCCTCCCTCCTCGCCTTCTCCTCTTCTCCGCCATCTGATTCCATGCGGGGTCGGTATCCTGAGACACGCAGCGGTCAGAGCTCTTTGGCGGGGCGAGGGACTGCTCTGCTTTCAAGAAGCCTCTCTAGTCTCCTCCCGGGTCAGCAGCACAAGGCTCAGTTCCGCTTCCCCTACTTGCTTAACATGCCTACTGTCATTGCCACCATCACCATTGATTTCAAAGAAGCGTCGCCTGATTCGACTGCCGAGCTTACCGACTCTCCTCCGGTGCAATTGACAACTGATAGGCCCTGTTCTCCTTCTAAAGCAGGTCAGAAGCGGAATATGGTTGAGGGATGCTCCTTGCAGGACCCCTTCATGGATTCTGGAGCGGGGGACTTCAAGAGAGGTTGTTCTACTGCTCCGGTTGTCGAGGAGAGGGCGGACACTACCAAACAGGATGCTCTGGGTGATAATGTTGCTGTGCAGGACGAGGATGACCCCGACGCTTACGCCTGTCGTGTGGTCAAGTCTCCTCCTTCCTCTCAAGGTAATTAATGGCCTTTCTTCTTTCAGGCTTGTTTTTGGCTGCTCGTTGTGCCAGGCTCAGCTCTGGTAATCGTATGCTGACTCAGTTTAGCTGGTTCTGCTTCTAGTTCTCTTTTGATTGCCGGTTTCCCCTTCGTGGGCGGCAGATTATCCTGTATAAGACCGTTCATGTTTACAATTCTGAAGCTAAATGCTATGGGTTGATATGTTGTTTGGATTCTCCGGCCGGTTTCCCCTATGAGGGCGGCTTTTTGTGCTAAGATGCCTGTCTGTGCTTCATTTTTGTAATTGTCTCTCGGCACTGTGTACTGTTATTTTGACAAAATGTCATGGCTGCAATAGAATGCCCATCTCTCGGGCCAGAATCTCTGAGGCCTCGGCCTCCTTGTAATGTATTTTTGTATATTAATAGATTAAGCTTATTAAGAAAAAAAATATATATATATATCATCCTAGCCGACCTAATAATAATAATGTAAGGGAACAACAATAATAATAGCAGGGTTTTATGGGGCACAATAATAACAATATGGGGACTACAGGGTTACAGCAATAACAACAAGGGGGCTACACTAACAACAATAAGGGACTACACTAGTAATATATGGACTTAACATGCCCCTCTCCTTCAAAAAAGTGTTTTCCTCAACACTTGAGTAGCTTTGGATGCTTCTATATAAAATTCTCATCCTCCCATGTGGAATCTTCAATCAGTAAGTTCTTCCACTTGATGAGATACTCTTAAATTGATCGATTTCGTAGTTGTCGAGTTCTTGTTTTCATGATTGCTTCAAGTTCCAATATGATTTTTCCTTCCTCATCAAGTTATGGCAATGTTGTTATAAGTAGAATTTTTTCACCTATAACCTTATTTAAGCATGAAACATGGAAAATTGGGTGCACTCGAGAAGAAGAAGGAAACTCCAATTTGTATGCCATAGTACCAACATTTTGCAACACCTTCTAAGGACCATAGTACTTTGGCGATAATTTATTATCCTTCTTAGCTTGCTTGAGGGACATTTGTTTGTATGGTTGTAGTTGTAAAAATACCCAGTCTCCTACATAGAAAATTCTCTCGCTACGATGTTGATCTGCTTGTTGTTTCATTGAATTTTGTGCCAAATTTAGGTTATCCTTTAAGAGTTCAAGAACTTGTTGTTGATGCTCGATGTGAACTTCCACTGCTTGAGCCTTAGAATTTTATCTTAAAGATGATGTGATGAACGGTGGATGATATAACACTGTTACCGATGAAATAGGTAACCGCACTGTTACCTACTTTTTTTTGGTAGCATAAAAAGCACCCGATTTTGAAAAGTGGTGATGCAGAATCACCCCTTTTTTTTGTGCACATTTTTGACACTCTAATATTTTTATTTATGAAGTATGAATATTTTTTTTTAAATGTTAGTGATTTTCATGCTAATTTTGAAACGTATTGATGCAACATCAACTTTTTTTTTTTTAGAGCAGTGATTTTCATGCTAATTTTGGAACGTATTGATGCAGTATCAACCCTTTTTTTTTAGAGTGGTGATTTTCATGTTGGTAATAAAACACAAAACTTAGATAAATAAATAAATATATATATATATATATATATATATATATAAACAACAAAAAAAACCAATAAAAATGTTTTAAAAAAACAAAATTAACTCGTAAAAATAAAAAAATTTAAACAAAAATAATAAAAACAAAAAAAAACAAAAATATTTGAAAATTATATCAAAAGAAATGACAAAATTTGAAAAAAAAAACACATAATTTAAAGAAAAAAAACAAAAATTAACCAAAAAATTTAAAAAAAAAACATCAAAAACATTTTTTTCTAAGTTATTAAAAAAAACCATATAATTAAAAAAAAAAATTAAATAGAAAATTTAAAAATAATTCAAATTACAAAATTAAAATTTAGATAGAAAAAATAAAATACAAAAAAGAAAAATAAATAAATAAATAAATTTAAAAATTTAAATTAAAAAAATAATAATAAGAAGAAGAAAAAAATACAAATTTTAAAATTAAAAAAAAATTAAAAAAACCATGTGCAAATAATTAAAAAACAAATATCCATAAATTTACTGTTTTTTTTTAAATGAAACAATTTATAAATTTCAAAAATGAAAAACTAAAGAAACTAAAAGATTTAAAAAAAAATTAAATTAAATTAAAATTTAATAAATAAATTTTAAAATTTAAAAAATAATTAATCTAAAATATTAAATTTAAAAACAAAATTAAAAAAAAAACAAAAAAAATTAAATCAAATTAAATTTAAAATAAAAAATTTGAATTTTTAAGAAAAAAAATTTAAAATTTTTTGAATTTAAAAAAAAAAAAAAGGAATTTTTTGATCGTGGTGGCGCCGCCAATCGGCCTCCCGCCCTGGTGGCGGCGAAGGCCGGTCGCTAGGCAGGCGGGGGGCTGCATGTAGCCCCCCGCCCGCCTAGCGACCGGCCTCTGCCGCCACCTGGGCGGGAGGCGGATTCTGGGAATCGCCCTCCTGCGGCGGGAGGGCGATTCCGGGCGGGAGGCCGATTCCCAGAATCGGCCTCCCGAGCCCCCCGCCCGCCCAGCGACCGGCCTCCGCCGCCACCTGGGCAGGAGGCCGATTCTGGGAATTGCCCTCCCGCGGCGGGAGGCCGATTCCCGGAATTGGCCTCCCACGCCGGTGGGAGGGCGATTCCTGGAATCGGCCTCCCACCGGAATCGGCCTCAGGGCAATTCCTGGAATCGACCACCCGTGCCATGGGAGGGCGATTCCCGAAATCGGCCTCCCACCGCGAGAGGGCGATTCAGGGAGTAGGCCTCCCGCCCAGCGGCCGGCCTCCGCTGCCACCTGGGCGGGAGGCTGATTGGCGGCGCCACCACGATCAAAAAATTCTTTTTTTTTTAATTTTTTTAATTTTTAATATTTTTTTTAATTTGATTTTTTTTTTTAATTTTTTTTAAATTAATTTTTATATTTGAAATTTAATTTGTTTTAATTTTTTTTGTTTTTTTATTTTATTCATTTTTTTTGTTTTTATTTATTTTTTTCTAAATTTTGTTAAAATTTTTTATTAAATTTTGTATTTTTTTTATTTAATTGATTTTTTTTTTTTATTTAATTGATTTTTTTTTAATTTTTCATATATATATATTTTTTATTATTAAATTTTATGTTTAGTTTTTTCATTTAATTTTTTAAAATTTAGTAAATTTTGTATTTTTTTTTAATTTATTTGAATTTAATATTTTTTTAAATTTTTTTATTTTTTTATTATTATTTTTTTAATTACATAAAAATTTTATATTTTTTTTTATTTCAATTAAAATTGTGTTTTTAAAATTATATATATATATATATATATATATATTAAACTTAATATTTTCAAATTAATTTGTTTTTTATTTTATTTTTTATTTAATATTTTTTTTTAATTTATTTTTTTCAATTTTTCCATTTTAATTGATTTTTAAAGTTTTTTAACTTTTTATTTTAACAATTTTTTTTTGTTTTTTTCTTTATATTTAAAATTTATTTTTTATTTCAAAATCTATTTGTTTATTCATTTATTTATTAAAATTTAATATTTTCTTTTTAATTTAATTTGTTATTTTAATATTTATATATTTTTTTAATTTAATAAAATCTAATATATATATATTTAATTTAAGTTCATATATATATATATATATATATATATATATATATATATATATATATATATATATATATATATATATATATATTTTATTTTTATTTTTTATTTTTTTTTTAATTTAATAAACTTTTTCTTTTTCTTTTTAAAATTTACTTTCTGTATTTTATTTTTTATAATTTATTTTGTTTTTGTTTTTATTTTTTTATTTCTATATATTTTGAAATTTTAATCTTTAAATTTTTTTATTTTTTATTTTTTTATTTTTTTTCTTAATTTTTAGGTTTTTTTTAATGTTTGAATTAAAAAATTTATTTTGTTTTTATTTTTATTTTTTTATTCCTATATATTTTTTAATTTTAAGCTTTAAAATGTTTTTACTTTTTAAATTTATTTTTTTTCTTAAATTTTAGGTTTTTCTTAATGTTTAAATTTTAAAAATTAAAAAATGTTATTTCTATTTTTAAAAATGTCAAAAATATGACACTAATTTTTTTTTTTTGTTATTCCAGCATCAACTGGTTTTATTTTGAGGGTGTTTTTTCAATCCTTTTTTTAAGAAACAATTTTGTTTTTAGCATAATTTTATAAAATGTTGAAATTTGACCTTCAAAAAAAACCAAGTGTGTTCTAGAATACACTTTTTTTGTTTTTGGGGCGTTTTCTCATGTTTTTTGAGTCCTTTTGGGCTAGAGTTCTCATTTTGAGATCAGGTTACCTATTTCATCGGTAACAGTGTTATATCCATAAAGTGCCATAAATGGGGTCATTTTTATTGCATTATGGAAGGAAGTGTTATACCACTACTCAGCCAGAGGTAACCACTTGACCCATTGTGTTTGTTTATCATATACAAAAAAAAAAAGATATCCTTCCAAACATTTGTTCACTATCTCATTTTTCCCATTGGATTGAGGATGATAAGATGATTTATGGGCTAGTTGAGTACCCAAACAAGAAAATAATTTCGTCCAAAAATTTCCAGTGATAATGGGATCTCTGTCGCTTTCAATAATCTTTGGGTTTCCATGTAGCTTTTGAATTTTTTCCATAAATGCAGTAGTAACTGTACTTGTTTTAAATGGATGAGATAATGCATAAAAGTGTGCATACTTGGTAAGTCTATCAACTACCACTATGATGACACTCTTTCCTTCGAACTTAGATAGACCTGTGGTAAAATCCATTGAAACCTCCTCCCAACGTTGACTTGGAATGGGTAAAGGTTATAGCAAGCCCGAGGTCTTAATTGTCTCAACTTTATTTTACTAGAAAATAAAACATTTTTCCACAAACTTTTGAATATTAGATTTAAGGCCATCCCAAAAAACATATTTCTTCACCCTGTGGTAAGTTTTTAAAAATATTGAGTATCCTCCTACGGGAGAGGTGTGCAATTACAAAAGAATATTTTGTTTTATTCAGGAATTATTACAATTATATAAGTGATGTTTGTACCATAAGGAATCATTTTTCCAACTAAATGTGTCATATATATTGGGATCTTGCTGCAACTTTTGAATAAGTTTCCACATTTCTTTGTGATTCTTCCATTCCTCCCTTGCTTCAGTTATCCAATTTGGTTGGATAATATAAATGCCACAAAGCAATGCTTCCACCTCCTCATCCTTTCTTGAGAGTGCATCTGCAACAAAATTTAGCTTCCATTTTTTGTAGATGATTTCAAAGTAATAACCCAACCTCTTTATGACCCATTTTTGTTGCTCTTCTGAAGATAGTCTTTGTTCCAAAAAGTATTTAAGACTATCATGATCAGTTTTTACCTTTAAGTGTCTTCCCATTAGGTAAGATCGCCATTTCTTTAGTTGATGTATTATTGCCAACATTTTCTTCTCATAAATAGCTTTCTGCAAATAATTTCCTTTGATTGGATGGCTTTCAAAAGAAATGGGTCTTCCTTCTTGCATTAAAACAACACCAATTCCAATTCCCAAGGCATCACATAACAAAATAAAGGTTTTTGTGAAGTCTAGCGTAGCTAAGACTGGTGCTAGGCACATTGCCTCTTTAAGATGTTCAAAGGCCTTAGTTGCCTCAGGAGTCCATGAAAATGCATCTTTCTTCAATAATGTTGTTAGAGGTGCTTCTATTCTCCCATAATTCTTAACAAACTTGCAATAGTACCATGTTGACACGAGAAATCCTTGCAACTGCCTTATGGTTGTGGGGACTTTCCATTCCTTAATGGCTTTAATTTTGTTAGGGTCTACCTTAACACCGTTATGAGAATGAATATGACCCAGATATTCCACCTCTTGTACTCTAAATAAATATTTGGAGGTTTTTTCATATAATTTTTTCTCCAATAATTTGAGTACCCTGTCAACATGTTGAACTTGATCCTTCCAAGACCTGTTGTAGATTAGTATATAATCAAAAAATACTAACATAAATTTTCTAAGGAAGGGTTTAAAAAGTGAATTCATCAACCCTTGAAATGTAGAAGGTGCATTGGTAAGGCCAAAAGGCATGACAAAAAATTCATAATGACCCTCATGAGTTTGAAATGTTGTTTTCAGAATATCTTCAGTCTTCATCCTAATTTGATGATATCATGAACGAAGATCCAACTTGGTAAAATAAATTATTCCATGTAATTCATCCAATAATTCATCAATCACAGGAATGAGACATTTATCTCTAATATTGAGCTTATTGACCTCCCTATAAACCAGACACATGCACCATGATTCATCCTTCTTGTGCACCAATACTATTGGAGCATAGAAATAAATTTGACTAGGTTGAATTAAACCAACCTCTAACATTTATGCAATCATACGTTCAATTTCGCTCTTTTGGACATAAGGATATCTGTAAGGCCTGATGTTTGGATGAATACTTCCTCGAATCAAATGAATAACATGATCATGATAACGAATAGGTGGGAGTTCTTTGGGAGTTCAAACACCTTGGAATGATTGTCCAAGGCTTTTTGGAGATCTAGAGAAATAGATGATTTTGATGCTGGAACTTCTAGTGAGCATAATTGTGAAATTACGCCCCATTTTTCTTTCTTCAGAAGCTTTGTCACGACATTAGAGCTTATTATCTTTCCTGAATTCCCTGTGATACCCCATAATTCAAATTCCTTTCCTTCTGAAAAAAATTTCAAAAAATGTTGGGTGTGGAGCCTGATTATCTTCTTTATTTTGTATCACAACGTTGGACCCCGGTTCTTAACAGGGCAGCAACGCTGCCCATAATTAAACACTTCCTGGGGGGTCAAGGGGGTGGGGGGGTGAGGGGGAGTTGCGACTTTATGGAGCCCCCCCCCTCTTGGAAAGGGGTTTCGAGGGCAGCACCCCCGAAGTTAAAAACAGATGTAAAATTGCCTTGTAAAAGTATTACAATTTCTAGTCAATCTGGGTCGTTCATCAGGCAAATGATTTGACGATAGAAGTTCTGTTTAATTTAGGGTTTTTTCCCTAGAAGGAAACCCCCCGTTTCGTATGAGGGTATTTTATTGCAGTTGTGTATTGTATGTGTATTCTCAGAGCGAGAAACAAAATAGAGAGACTATGAGAGAGAACGAATGATATTACATCGGATCTACTGTAGGTTGTGTCTCTTCATTTTGCTGGATAATATAAAGGAAGGACTGGATGTTCGTTGTGGGCGTAGCCAAATTGTGTGAACGACGTATATTTATGTCTTTCTGGTTTATATGTCCTCTGTGTTGGGTTTTCGCATATCTTATGTGTTGCATTGCTCTATAATATATAATTTTCTAACAGAAAAGTTCTTGAAAATTTAATGGTATCGTCCCCAAAGATTGTAACCATTGTAATCCTAGTAAAACAACATCACCTCCCATTGGAATGGAAAGAATTGGACTATTCAATACATATTCCCCCATGGTTAGCTTGATATTATGGAATTTTCCAGAGCAATTTATAGTCCCTCCATTTGCAACCATCACCTGACACTCTAGTGCTGGGTATAGGAAGCAATTCAATTCCTTGGTTGCCTTACAATGAATAAAATTATGGGTACTGCCTGAATCAATCAACACTATTACATTTTTCTTCTTGATATGTCCTTCTCTATTGAGAGTTTGAGGAGTGGTAATTCCTGCCAATGCATTACATGATATGGTCGAACTCATTTATTCTTTCTCTAGGGTTGGTTCCTAGTGTATACCCTATTCTTTTGAAGTTTCTTGTTCATTTTCTTCCTCCTCTTCACAATCTCTGTAAAATAATTTATTCTCAGCACACTTAAGACCTTTAGTTTATTTTCTATCAAAATTGTAGCAAAGCCCTTTTGCTCTTTTTTTTCTAATTTTTGTGGTGTCAACCTTGTAGGTTATGGAAGTCTATTAGTAGCAACACTTCCATCTTTATAGATGTGAGTGGTATGCTTCCTTGTCGCCATAAATTTACTTTCAGTTTTTCTTGCCAGCCTGAATGCCTTCTTCAATGAATCAGGTTCCCAAAGGTGAAACTCATGTTGGATGTTATCATTTAAAGTCCCTATGAAGGCATCAATCTTTTGTTCCTATGGAATATTATTTACCCTTATATTAAATTTTTGGAAGTCCTCAATGTGCTCCACCATTGAACCCTTTTGTTTAAGATTTATCAATTGGCTAAAGAAGGTGTTGCTCTTTGTATCCTCATAATGTGCTATCATTTCCTTCGGTAAAAATTGACCAGGTTACAATTTTTTACGAGAGAAAATCCATCGATACCATACAAATGTATTTTTTTATAAATGTAAAGTTGCAATGCATACCTTTTGTGTGTTTTGCACATTATGGAGATCAAAATATTGCTCCATCTGTAGTATCCATGTTATGGGATCCTTGCCATAAAACTTCCTCATATCAATATTTGGAATATGGTGGGTCTACAATCCAACATTAGAGTTCATGAAATCACGATTAACATTTATTTTGGTCTCATCATGAGTTTCATGTATTACCTTTTCGCCATTAGGAATAATTTCTTGTATCAAATTTGTCAAACCTTCCTTCAAACCTTCCATGTCTTCTTTTAGATAATTCTTCATGTCTTCCATGTTGTCTTTCATTTTTTCATCTCTCTTAGCTTCCATGTCATCCATCTTAGCTTCTATGCCATCCATGCCATTCTTCAAACCATTCATCTTAGCTTCCACACCTTTCTTCAAAACTTCTATTTCATTTTTTGTTCCTCTTTGTGAGAGAAAAATTTGGCGCACTTGGTCTTGTAATTTTGACATATCATGTTGCACTTCTTCTTCTTCATGAGTCATAGTAGAGCCTTTTGAGGGCTTAATAGGCATTGAATTATTTTTAGGGGACATTTGAGAACCTAATACTGATATCTATGATTCAATGTTCTATTGGAATCACTTCAAATTGATTTTTCAAACAAGACTTACGCAATTTGAAAAACAAATACACACCTTTTTCTTGCTTTTGAGGAGATCGATACTGAAACTGATGTATATCTAGAATTTTGGATCCCCGATAATTTATCTTCGGTCCTTTAGTAGCCCTATGAATATTCTTTCCAATTCCACAGGTCTGACCTGATTTGGATTCTTCAAGGAAAATTTATGCCTAATCTCCTGCAATGAACTAATTATGGATTGGTTCGGTAGAGCGAAAGTGTATGGCATACCACGTGTCACTTTTGCCTCCTTCGGCTCTGAAATTGATACATAGTAAACTAAAGTTCGTTTGGTTTTGGAAACTTTTTACAAAATTTCAATCTGATACTCAGAGAAAGAGTTATGACGATGTTCCCAAGGTCACCTCTATGAGATGAAATTGAGGATCCTGCAAAAATCCTAACTTCCACATATCATATCTCTAAAAATATTGCAAACCAATATCTGAATTTTTTACACGAAGTTCATCGAGATTTCTTCGCAAATGGGTTTTTTTTTAGCTTCTAAAAATTTGTAGAAAAACATTTATAGCGAAAATTCCACGATGACCTGTTTGAAGCAACGAAACACTAGAATCCAAAGCTTTGACACCAAATGTTATGAAACCAACTCCAAAAATAGAAGAAAATAGATATCAACACCTTATAAATCAGCCACTTCGAGGGGGAAACCTCATTTACATTACATAAATGAAAAATTCTTGGATGATTCAAATGACCAAACCTCCTTTCTATATATAGGAGTCCATGGGGTCACAATATAATCCTAGCCGACTTAACAATAATAATATAAGGGCAAAACAAGAACAATAGTGGGGTTTTATGGGGCACAATAATAACAATATGGGGACTACAAGGGTATAGCAATAACAATAAGGGGGCTACACTAACAACAATAAGGGACTACACTAGTAATATAGGGACCTAAAAAGTTAAGTTGGGACTTGACTTGTCAGAAACACAAAAGCATAGAATGGAACAACTCAATGATCTTGATGAAATAAGAGAAGTTTCAATTCAAAAGACTAGCCTAGCTTAGCAACAAAGATCCAGATGGCATGTAAATATATCAAATAAAGAAAATTTCAAGCAGGAGATTGGGCACTACTCTTTGATTCAAAGTTCAAGGATTTTCAAGGGAAATTTCAAAATCACTAGATTGGGCCTTATGAAATTGAAAGAGTCTTTGATAATAGAGAAGTTAGGATCATAACCATTGACGAAGAAAAAGTTCCTCTCCTTGTAAATGGACATCGACTGAGAGTCTATCACAAGCCATTGACAGAGGAGGAATTTGTTAAGTTTTTTCAAGACAACTCTGATATAAATTTGGTTAAGAAGATTCTTCTTCTTCTCTGACTTAGAAATTTTATTTTATTTAAAAAAAATAAAATGTATAATCATGAAAACCAATGATTGATTGGCATACTTATACATAAAATCTAAGGTGAAAACCAAAATTTTTGGCACCTTACATTTTCTTTATTCATGTTCTAAAATCCCAATTTCTTTGCATCCCTTTTTCTTTTTCAAAACAATAAAAAGTATATAGCTACATAATTGTTGAGATTCTGTAGCTTTGATGGATTTCTGTAACTCATATATGATAGGACCTTTTTTATTGAAGAAATTGAAGAATACACCGAAGAGCACCTGAAGAAAGGACAAAGAGAAATAATTGAAGGTTAGAAACATCAAATTCAAGGTATGCAAATGAAAATTTTCATTTAACAATAAGGATGTAAACATTGGCGTATGAATTATATGATCATTTTATACCACCAATCCAAAAACATCATTAATAAGAGCTGATAATGTCAAATCGAAATCAAATCTCAAACTCCGCCACTTAACCCTCATCATTACATGATTGCCCCAACATAAAATCCTGATTTCATTGTTGAAATCATTCAAATCATACTATAACAGTCAGTTCTTATTGACCTCACTCATGCTATCGATAATTCTGAAGCGTCATTCATTCATTCATTCTAAAGCATAATTCACTCACACTTTTACTCTCTCTGAAACTCTTAGTTTACCATGTCAAAGAGGTAGTCTTAGGGTAAATATTCTCAAATCCATGGAAGTAATTGTGAGGACAGAATCAGAAGGATAAATTTTATGGAAGGTTACCCACAGATAAAAGAGATGCTACAGAAATCGCAGTGGCTCAGTTTTGTGGAAAAATTCGAAGGTTTTCACAAGGAGGTAACTAAATTTTTTGCCAAAGCTTTTGATGGAATGGAGGTTGAAATCGTAGATATTAATTTTGCAATAACAGAGTCTTTCATAGCCGAAGCCACTGGAATGCCAAGAACCGCGGAGAGTTGGTTCAAAAACAAAGGAATCGAAGGTGAAGAATGGAAAAACTTTCTGAGAAATCCAAGTATGGATACCACCATCTTTAGAAAGGGAATCCCTAGCACAACACTTGAAGAAAAATGGAGGAATTTTCTATTGATAATCCAAAAATTTATCACCCGTGATGGAATATTTGGAAGCATGTTCTTTTATCCTGTTAGGTTATCGATGCATTTTGTTGAAGGCGGTGAAATAAATCTTCCCTACTTTTTGTTACATAGCTTGAGAAAAATGCCAGGGACTGTTGAAAAGAAAATCCAGTTTATAGACAACACAATGTATCATCATGGGTTCATTAAAACTCTTATTGAATTACATCTTAAAATTTTAGGGGATACTTGGGAAAAATTCCTAATTTGGAATCATTTCAAAGAGGGAAACTAAGAAGAACCTAGTTGTGGAAAAGAAAAAAGGGGAAGAAAAAGAAAAATTGAAAACCATGTTGAAAGTGAACAACAACCTCAGGAACAGTCAGAAGATGAATTTCCCATTGCGGAAATCTTGGGGAAACTTACGAAGAAAACTGTCAAAAATAAGGAAGAGGACGAAAAATGAAAAGATACATCCACAAAAACATAGGAGTCCAAAATAAGGAAGAATAAGGAAAAAAAATCAAAACCCTCCTCTATCAATAAGGAGAAGTTCTAGACTCAGCTAGACAGTGAAAAATCTAGCTCCAAAAGAAACAGAACTTTTATTTCGCCTACTATAAGTCCAAGTCGAAATACCCGAGAAATTGACCCAGTGCAGCAACAAATTTATGACTATATTGAGTCCTTGGAGAAAAGAGACACAGAGAAGACATTAGCTTTAGAACAAAGGGAAGAAGCCCAACCTCATAGTCCATTTTAACTAGAGACACTAAACAGGCATATTCAATAGGAACATGAAGCCTTGAAGTTGCATAACCAAATTGAGAAAACCATAAATGACAATACTCTTTTGCATTTGGGTTTATGGTTCAAGAAGAACAAAAATCTCAATAGATAAATCATAAACCTGAAATATAAACTCTTGATGAGAAAGCCAAGGATGGTTGTGACTAGAAGGAAGGAAAACAAGTTAAAATTGGATGTTTTAGCAGAAGTCTTAGGGCATATGCAGTAGCGTGACAAGGACCAAAAAAAAATTGTTTTCACATGAGGACATGCAATGGCCTCCTTGTGGGGGAATGTAGAGCCTCAAGACTGCCTCAATTTTGACACTCCCTTTCACTTATCTTTCCTTCTTTTATTAACACCATTAGCTCAAACAAGTATGAAACTACAAATTTTGACTTGGTAAGGTATTATAATGATCTATTTTTTCATATTTTCAATTGCTCCTTATTATTAGAGTAAAATCTTCATTAGCTATGGAATTAATGCAATTCTGTAGCTGATTGATGTTTTTGTAGCCACCGCCATGGTTCGATGGGTTCTGAGGTGTCAATGGAGCAGCGAAATATATTGTTAGGTGAGGAATGATCCTATTAAGGATTTCATCCTATCTATCTAACCTAAATCAAGGAGGAAATTTCCCAGATACGCAATCAGAGAATGGTCAACCAAATGTTGAATCAAGCGAGTGAGGAGTTTGAAGCCATCACGCTTCATGATTTTCTCTGTCACATAGAAAATCATGAAGAAACGAAATTATACTTTCTATTTTTGAGTTCAATATAGAATTTTCTACTGCTAATAAGCATAAAATCCTCAAGACAATTAATGACAAGTTTTTATAACTACCGAGCTAATAATCGTATTGACAATGTCAATTATTATGCGATTGTAATCTCATTAAAACTCCATTTTATTTCCTACTTGAATGAAGAAGCGTTTCAAAGCCTCAATGCGCATTTAGTAAAGATTAGACTTGAAACTGTCTATTGTGGAGGACGCCTGCAACAGAAGAGGTTTTATTTCATTTATGTTCTTGTATTTAGATGTTTTTCCATAGCTTCATTGTTTTCCTCAGTTTATGCTTTCACTGTATTTTGTAGCATAGATGTTGATTTTCTTTTATTTTCATTTTTATGTTAGAAGCTGTAATCATTTCCAGAACTTCGTAGTGTTTTAAAATAGATGCATGAGTTTTTTTATCATTTGACGTAGTTTGAATCATTATCTTTACTATGTTGTTGTCATTTCCAGAATTTCATCTTGTTAGAATAGAATCATTTTTATCATTTGATGTAGATTCATCTTTCTTTTTAAATGGTTAAATTGCAGAAGTAATCTTAGTTTTCTTTCCTTACAAGCAGTGGTTTTTGTAGATTAGTTTTTCCTATGTGACCGATTTTGAAGAATATTGAAATGTTTCATTTCCAATTTCAATGACTTCCTTTCAAGCAGTAGTGATTTAATGATTTACTTTTTGGTACAAAGATGAGAATGCTTTCTAGTTTTATATTTATTTCTGGCCAGAAAAATAAGTGATTTTATCATTTCTTTGCTCAGTGTTAGTTACTTAATATTTCATTTCTAAAAACATAAAAAAAGAGAGTTTTTTTTTTAAGTTTAATTTTCTTATATTAGATTCTAATAATTTTTTAGATACTAATAATGAGTTAGGACTTTTCTTCAAGGGATTGTTGTAGCTTTTGAAACTTAGTTAAATTAGAATTTAGTTTAAATTCAATAAAGATATACAAAAACACTTTTAAAAACAAACCTTGACAAACACACAATAAACTAAGTAAGAAAGATTTCTAAATATATAATACATTTTCACTTCACAAGATTACCAACTCGGGTCTATAATTTATGATAGCAATTTAAGAGAATTAAATTGACTAAACAAGGCCACCTTATCATTTTCCAATTTTCCACTTGAAGGTCTGTTGATCCTTCTCAAGTTAGACAAAGTTAGAATAATTTCAGATTCATTCTCACTGGTAGTTGCTTAGGTACCTACTTTCTCTGTATCTTTGAATATCAATACAATAGGTATATCTCCTTTCAAACTTCCTAATTCTTGTATCAAATTGACAAGGACTACCACTGCCTTCAGTTCTTGTTTAATTAATGTCTTCTATGTATATTGTCTAATTATTTAAGTTTTTGTTAATTTAATTAAACAACATATTTTTATAACATTATTACTTAAGATAAGTTTTTAAATATTAAATAGATTTAGCTTTTAAAATATCATTAAAACAATGTATAATTCACATAAGTAAAACTTGTTATTTAAAAAAAAAATATATATATATATATATATATATATATATATTTTTTTTTTCTTTCCTCTTTATATCATAATCACCCAAAAAAAAAATAAAAAAATTTGAATCCTCAAAATCTTTTACTTAGTTGATTTGGTCAAATTCTTTTATATATATATAACTTGTAAAATATATATCTCCTCACCTAAATATTCCTTCATAGTCTCTTGCATATTGTTTGAAGTGTGAACTAAAATGGTAAAGAATTATACTATATTGCAAGCATTGTGTGAAATGGAGGATGATTATTCTGGAAAGGGAGGTGATGTTGTGGTATACTCTTATCCAATTTTTATAGTGATATTTATCTACAATAAGTAGACAAGAAAAACTAGAAGTAGAAATATAGGTTATATATGAATTATTAAGAAGCACCCAAGGATACAATGACGACACAACAAACCAGAAATAGAAATACGTTATAAAGTATATATAGTTACTTTACCAACAAGGACATCTCCGCTGTAGTGAATTTGTTTAAAATAGCCTCCATGTAAAAGTATTCTCGTCAATGCAAAAATATCCGCTGCAGTGACAGTTTTTAAATATTTATAGCAGTACCCTATCTCTGACCCATCCCGTTCTATTATCTCAATTTCAATGTTACATTCATACTTCTATTTATATCACGGAAACCAATAAATGCGGTGGCAGATACGCTGCCCACCGTTAAAATCTAACGGTGGGCAGCGTATCTGCCACCGCATTAATGGGCCTGGGAATAAGCTTGGCCTTTATAGCTCTAACGGTGGGCAGCGTATCTGCCACCGCATTAATGGGCCTGGGAATAAGCTTGGCCTTTATAGCACTACCCCCATGTGCGATAGGTAAGATCATTATTTATCATTTATGACCGTTGTATTTTTCTTTAAATTCATATAATGTGTCCGTGTCACTTGTGTCTTGATTTTTTAGTTTTAAGCGATCACGTACGCTCCATGGCAATGATTGATTATGTAAAGTGATGGCATAGTACATATTCATGTCATGTGGGCCATGCATTTTTTTTGTTTTTTTTGGGTGATATTTACTCGTACATGATTCTGTGAACATAACGTGTTTAAGAGGGTCCTACATTCTTCATACTAGAAGTAGTATGAGGAGTTGGTGAATTAGGTATCACATTAACCTGTAGTTTTAAATGAGGGTTCTCACATAAATATTCCTCCATAGTCTTTTGCATATTGTTTGAAAATTTTAATTTATTAATCCTTCTATTTTTTATACATTCTATTTTGTTTTTATTTATTTTTAGTCATTAGAATTTTGAACATCTTTAATTATGTTTATAGCATTTTTCATATATATGTCTTAATTAAATGATTTAAAGAAAAATGTTTTTTAATTAATAAATACAAATTTCACTAATAATTACGCCGTAAGGCGTATTTATTTGAAATGAACTTTGCTACCTGCCTATGTGTACAATTGGTGATCGTGAGATCTGTTGTTAGACGATTGAAAGAAGATGAGCCGTGGATATAAAACAGTTAAAAAAACTAACATAACCCAAAACCTTAATCAGTCAGTCATTCCCTGCAGAGCCGCATTTGCTGCATTTGCTGCAGAGAAGGGGCAGCAAGGGGCAGCTGGAAGAATGGGGAGGGAGCCCGATTATGCCCGGAATACTTAGAGAGCGGCATCGTTTCGCAAAAAACAGACGTCTTTGCCTTCGGCGTCGTGCTTCTGGAGCTCCTGTCCGGCCACGAGCCGGTGAGGTATGTGCAGACGGAAGAGAGTGGGCAGAGGCTGAAGAGAATAAGCCTTATAGATACTCTGCATATCGTTTTTTCAGAAGGGGGCGAAAATTTTACAGGGAGGCTTAGGTCGTGGATGGATCCTCGGCTAAGGGATTCTTTTTCTGTAGATTGCGCAGAGAGAGTAGCGAGGATCGCTGCTTCGTGCGTGGATGCAGACCCCGGAAAAAGGCGTGAAATGAGATACATTGCAGGCGAGCTGTCAAAAGTGTTTATCATGTCCGAGAAATGGTGTGAGCAAATGCAAGCCAACAAGGGCTGGATCAGTGCTACGTTCGAGGCCAGATAGAGCCATTTCTGCGAATTTATTCGCCATTATTTAGCAGGTGATATTGAGTTGGTGTTCAATTGGTTTGCAGGTATAGGTCTGAACACAAATTAATTCTAGGTGATTTTGTTTGAGTGCTGACGGCAAACAGCAATTTTATGTGTGAAGTTAGACGGAAAATTTTACGCATACAAATAAAACACTTTTTAGGGGTCCATCGCATTGACAAAAAAATGGCTGAAATCGTGTGGAACTGGGAAATGGACAAGACGGTGAAAGAAACCCGTGACTTCTGATGTAGCAACAAAAAGTCTATCTACTCAAGTTGCTTTCGAGAGCCAGCATTGAATGGGTAGGTCAAACCATATCTTTTCTACCAAGTCTTTCAGTTCCAGTTGTGCCTTTGTTGGTACCAAGATTGAGGAAGGTCAATTGACTCAATTTTGCAATGGCTTCAGGTATGTTACCACTAAAGCTATTTTCACCTAAATTTAAGTAGGTGACTTGACTCAAATTGCCAATGGCTTCAGGTAGGTTACCAGTCATGTTATTTCCAACTAGACTCAAGGTGGAGAGGGGAAGCCCAAACACACTCATAGGCAAGGAGCCTTGAATTCTATTGTATTCTAAATCCAACCATACAAGATTGCTGCAATTTCCTATTTCAGAAGGGATAAGACCTGAAATATTGCATGGCCCATAAATGGATAGTTGACTAAGCTCTCTCAAATAACCAAATTGAGGTGGGATATTACCTGATAATGCTCTATTGTCTCCCAAAAATAAAATTTCAAGAGCAAAGCAGTTTCCTAGAGACGGAGGAATGGTGCTCTCCAACTTGTTTGATTGTAGATACAGGTACTGTAAATTTTGCAGCGAGCCCAGTTCAGCCGGAATTTTTCCACTCAAGTTGTTGTGAGAAAAAGCGATGTACCATAGCTGAGTACAATTGCCAACATCTGTAGGAATGTGACCACATAGTGAATTGCCTTCAAAGTAGAGAACAGATAAATTTCTGATCAGAGCCAAAACTGAAGGGATTGGACCAGTGAGATTGTTGTATCCAATGGACAACACCTGGAGAGAAGTGCAGTTGCTCAGAGAAGTTGGAATACTTCCACTAAGATTATTGTTTGTCAAGCGGAGCTGTTCCAACTGGACAAGACGACCGAATTTTGTTGGTATGCTCCCTATCAAGTTGTTCACCGCAAGTCGGATTGATTGCAGCTTTGTACAATTACACAGCGTTATTGGAATATAACCACTGAGCAAATTATAGCTGAGGTCGAGTGCTGCCAGGGCATTTAACTGCCCAAACTCCGTTGGAATTATTCCTATCAAATTATTCTGAGAAAGATTCAGTGAGCTTCAGAATGAGAGGCTGCCAAGAGATGGTGAAATGGCACCTTGCAATCCCAATCCAGGAAGTATTATGGCAACCACTCGTTTAGTGCCCTTTCTGCAGAAAATGCCATTCCAGGAGCAATGCTTTGAGGTATTTCCCCTGTAAGATTATTGCTAGACAAATCCAATATTGTGTTTGTAGCCAACACATATGTTAGAGTATAGTCATATCCCTTGATGATAATGTCCATGTCCTTATACAATGTATTACTACTGAGTTTGGAAGACCCAAGGGTTTTGAATCCTTGGAGTCTCTCTAGATTGGATGGTATCTTTCCATTGATTCTATTGTTGGACAAATCCAGCACTCGCAATTTGATGAGATTTGTGATGTTGGAAGGAATACTACCATGAAGCAGATTATAGCCAACACTTAAAACTCTCAATTCATGAAGAGTTGTAAGGTAACTAGGTAGTTGACCTGTCAATTCATTTTTGCTTAGATCTAATAGTTGAAGTTGGGTACATTTGACCAAAGAAGAAGGCAAAGTCCCAAAGAAGTTATTAGAATAAGCAGAGAGGACTTCCATAGAAGCGGGAAATCCTATGTTTAGATTTCCACTAAGTTTGTTCTCAAACACCTTCAACCTCTGTAAGATAGTGCATTTACTTAAAGTTGACGGTATGTTCCCTGACAAGAAGTTGCTATGCAATAATAAATTCCTCATAGATTTGCAATTTCCTAGGGATGGAGGAATCGTTCCATTCAACTTGTTTTTAGACAAATCTAATACCTCTAGTTCCACACATTGGCCAATATGATCAGGAATTGGTCCCTCCAAATTGTTTCTAGATATATCTAATTGTTGAAGCAAAACCAAACCAATAATACTTCCAGGAATATGACCAGAAATATTATTTGAATGCAAGAAGAAATTTTTAAGAGAATGAAGTTTTCCAATGCCTCTTGGGATTGTACTTGTAAAATAGTTGGTATCTAAATAAAGTTGTTGAAGATTCTTTAAATTGGCAATGTCCTCAAGGATTTTGCCACTTAGGTTGTTGGTACCAAGATTGAGGAAGTTCAATTGACTCAATTTTGCAATGGCTTCAGGTATGTTACCACTAAAGCTATTTTCACCTAAATTTAAGTAGGTGACTTAACTCAAATTGCCAATGGCTTCAGGTAGGTTACCAGTCATGTTATTTCCAACTAGACTCAAGGTGGAGAGGGGAAGCCCAAACACACTCATAGGCAAGGAGCCTTGAATTCTATTGTATTCTAAATCCAACCATACAAGATTGCTGCAATTTCCTATTTCAAAAGGGATAAGACCTGAAATATTGCATGGCCCATAAATGGATAGTTGACTAAGCTCTCTCAAATAACCAAATTGAGGTGGGATATTACCTGATAATGCTCTATTGTCTCCCAAAAATAAAATTTCAAGAGCAAGAAAGGGGGCTTCTAGAGACCTGAGGAATGGTGCTCTCCAACTCGTTTGATTGTAGATAAAAAATCGTAAATTTTGCAAACAGCCCGCCCTTACCCGGAAATTTTCCACCTGCTGTTGTGAGAAAAGCGATCTACCATAGCCGAGCACAATCACTAACATCCGGAGGAATGTGACCACATAGTGAATTGCTCTCCAACTTGTCGATCGTAGATACAAAATCGTAAATTTTGCAGCGAGCCCGCTCAGCCGGAATTTTTCCACTCAAGTTGTTTGTGAGAAAAAGCGATGTACTATAGCGTAGCACACCGTCAACATCCGGAGTGGTTAATTACATAGTGAATTGCCTTCAAAGTAGAGAACAGATAAATTTCTGATCAGACCCAAAACTGAAGGGATTGGACCAGTGAGATTGTTGTATCCAATGGACAACACCTGGAGAGAAGTGCAGTTGCTCAGAGAAGTTGGAATACTTCCACTAAGTTATTGTTTGTCAAGCGGAGTTGTTCCAACTGGACTAGACGACCGAATTCTGTTGGTATGCTCCCTATCAAGTTGTTCACCGCAAGTCGGATTGATTGCAGCTTTGTACAATTACACAACGTTATTGGAATATAACCACTGAGCAAATTATAGCTGAGGTCGAGTGCTGCCAGGGAATTTAACTGCCCAAACTCCGTTGCAATTATTCTTGTCAATTATTCTGAGAAAGATTCAGTGAGCTTAAGAATGAGAGGCTGCCAAGAGATGGTGAAATGGCACCTTGCAATCCCAATCCAGGAAGTATTATGGCAACCACTCGTTTAGTGCCCTTTCTGCAGAAAATGCCATTCCAGGAGCACAGGTTATCAGAGTTTGCTACGGTCCAGTTGACCAACGAACCATCCGGATCTGATGTGAGTGCCTTTCTGAATGACAAAAGCGCTTCTACGTCCCCTGTATCGTCAGCGTCCATGGATGATGATGATGTGAATTCAGGTTGTTCCTTCAAAACGAAATCATGGGATTGAAGAGAAGCACTTCCACCAATCATGCTGTCATACAGATCGTGATCATGGTGTAAACCATGGTCCCTCTGAACATGTGAGGAATAAAATGGCTTCATGGAATAACTAAAAGTTGCTGCAACAACATCATCCAATGCTATTGTAGTTGCCAGGAGCAGAAGCACTGGTATCATCATGGACACAACACCTTTCTTCATTTCTTGTCTATCCCAAATATAACAACTTCAAAGGCTTGCCTGTAAGTTCCCTTGTTTGCAAACATACATATAAATATTGGAGGTCTTGTAGAGTCATGGAAGATGCAGAGTAGGTTGAAAAGTCTAAATACATTGGATTCACCGGTACAAAGTCAAAAATCAATCATGGGATTCACTGGGACAGAGTCATGGAGAAGTTGTGCCGAAAGTAATTGTATTCACAGGACCTAGACAGTAAGAGACAATTGTTTGGAAAAGTCATGGCAGAAAAAGTTCTTAGGTTTTCTTCCTTGTGTTGATTTGCAAGCAGCAGATTCCAGCCTTGCAGAGGTTTGGCAAGAAGTACATCTTATGATAAGCGAGATATGGTTAATTTTATGTTGATCAATAAGGTCTGAACCTTTTAATCCATGGTAAGAAAGTGGTTCTCTAATAAACAGAGTCACATTTGATCTTTGAATGTAGCCTAGGCAACTCAAAATTAAAAGGAACGTACTACTTTCTTAATTTTAATCAGCAGCCCCTGTTGGCATAGAACCAGCCAAATGTCCAACAACACTGGCAACTAACCGGTTGAGTTAACACCTTGAGTTAACCACAACATCTATCAGCTTCAAACATCTTTTATCCATTTTCTTGATTATCTATAGTCTTTGATCTAATATGATCAAGGACATTGAATTCTACATTATTTGATAAGAGTACTGTAAGATTCTTTTATTCTCAGCTCCAAAAAGTTCTTAGGTTTGGCTTAAGAATATTATCAGATTTTTTTTCTCTCAGCTTTAAAAAAAAATGGATTTGCATCTATCAGCTTCAAAAAATTTCTGAATTTCCATTTCCCTAGGAAATAATTGAATCTTTTCAATGAAACCAATGGTTTGATTTATGTTTTTATGTAATTGAATTACAATTTGTATATTCATTTTGCAGAAATATTGTAACTATGGTTCTTGCATCAATCATTTTGGCTCTGGTGATTTTGGCAATAGGTAATTATCTCCTTCTGTAATTTACAAATCCTATGTCTAAACTCAAAGTAGTATATATTGCCTATCCTGTTTTCTAAGATATAATAATTCAATATGTTTTAACTAACAGGCCAACACAATTTCTTTTGATACAGCTATACTTCTCCTGCATTGGCGTCATGTATTTTTTTTGTAAGTCACTTGACAGCCTGTACAACAACACTTCTGCAATTACATTTCATGTCATGACAGATGGTCTTAAGTAGCGTTAATAATACAAGTTAGCAAGCCATTGATCGAACTTAAAAAATGTTCTTGTACCAAAAGAAGCATGATACTCTAGAGGAGGGTGAGATCTTAGTGTCTTTTTTGTATATAAATACATGATAGCTTAGATGTTGCAAGTTTGCGGTTTTTTTTACCCTCTCTGTCCTTAATATATCAGTGGTTAAGATAGGACTATGCTAGGGTAAAACAGACATATACTTGAACATTGTATTTGAGCTTGAGACTGGTCTGTAGGTAGAAAATATGGAAAATAGCTTGTAAGTTTTATGGTATCTTCTGCATTTTGTTTCTTATGGTTGGAACTGAAATTTCTTTTCCTGTGCAGAGTTTTTTTCATTTGCTGGCTGTTGACAGCTCTCACTTGGCTAGCTTTTGGTGTCTATTTTGCTATTCATACGTAACTGATCACCTCCCACAAATTGAATACCATTGTGGGAACCTTGTATGAGCATACCTATTTGTCTGTTCATTTCTTGTTGCTCAGGAATATTTGTTCTGCCCTTTCAGATTTGCAGATGACTCGTGCGTAGCTTTGAAAGCTTACCAAAACAACCTGTATAACACCACTTTGAATTCAATTCTTCCTTGTGTTGATTTGCAAGCAGCAGATTCCAACCTTGCAGAGGTTCGGCAAGAAGTACATCTTATGATAAGCGAGGTATGGTTAATTTTATGTTGATCAATAAGGTGTGAACCTTTTAATCCATGGTAAGAAAGTGGTTCTCTAATAAACAGAGTCACATTTGATCTTTGAATGTAGCCTAGGCAACTCAAAATTTAAAGGAATGTACTACTTTCTTAATTTTAATCAGCAGCCCCTATTGGCATAGAACCAGCCAAATGTCCAACAACACTGGCAACTAACCGGTTGAGTTAACACCTTGGGTTAACCACAACATCTATCAGCTTCAAACATCTTTTATCCATTTTCTTGATTATCTATAGTCTTTGATCTAATATGATCAAGGACATTGAATTCTACATTATTTGACTCTACTGGAAACTTCAATTGCTTATTTAATCTTTTGTTATTTGCAGTTGAACAAAAACATCTCTAGGTTGCAGGCACTAAATATCCAGTCACTAAATGTTCCTTATGTATGTGATCCATTTTCTGGACCACCAAAGTATGAATATACACCAGATGTCTGTTCTAATGGTACCATTCAAATCGGATTTATTCCTGAAGTAAGTAACTGGAACATTTTACCAATTCTGACTATGCATTGATGTCTTCTTGCAGTTACTGGAGAGCTTCAAATGTTCAGAAAATGATACTGCAAAATGCAATAGTGAAGGGAAGTACCTAACACACAGTCAATTTGATGAAGCAGAAGCAAGTTTCACTGTCCAATGCTTTCTGACAATTCTATAAACTGCCCTGGATATTGAATACTTGTAACACTTTGTTTTCTCCTCTTGTTATCTTTGGCTGTGATAATATCAATGTGTAATGTATGAGTTTTGCACCATTTGCAAATAGAACATCTTCTTGACAAATTTTAGTGCACTTTAGTTTGTACATCATCCAATCAGAGATGCCCCTTTGTTCCCACCAATCCTAACATTTCAGACATGCCAGCTCCCTTCTTCCATATTTCTATTTCACATTAAATGTTGCGTCTCAGATTTATTGCTGAGACCTAACTCTTCATATCCTCTAGTATTAAAGGTTGGTGGATAAATGCCATTGTATTTGACGGATCACTGGTGCTGTAATCATTTTTGGAGTTCACTGTGACAATGGGCATAGATTATATTGAATTTCTTGCTTCATCTGAGAACATGTTCAATCAAACCTGAGCACAGAAATGGTAAAGACTAGGCACAGATAGGATGTGGAAGACATGCAGGAAGCTTAAATTTATTTGACATGGGAAATGTTTTGCATGTCAGAGAAAAAAAACAATCTAAGACAGCGATTAAGATAAAGGGCAAGTTAGGCTTACTCCAAAAAAAATATACCTGTGCCTAACAACTTTTTAGAAAACAAAGTTTGTGGTTCTTGACAAGTAGACTTTAGTTCCCTCCATTTCCAGTTAGAGTTGTCCAGTTTAAGATACTCATCAAGTTAATTAGAGTTGATCTCTTTCTACCATCTTCCTTACGGCGTTTCCTTTGCAACATTAGGTGCAATTGCTAGTTAAATTTATGTTGAAACCATAATTATATTTTCACATTTATTAAATATAATTATAAAAGTTTAACATTAAAAAAATTGTTATTTCTAAGTTCAAAGAAAAAATGTGGTGTGAGAAAGATTTAGTAGTTAAAAGAAAATTAAGATATTATAAGGAGGTCATCAACCCCACATTAGAAGATCAAAAGTATCTCTCTGTTTTAACTAGCTCAAAGAAAAAAATTAATATAGCCAAGGCTAGAACAAACTCTCATGAGCTGCATAGTGAAACAAGTCATGGGACAGTGCCTAAAACACCGTGGATGGAAAGGATCTGCAATCTCTGTGAGAATATGAACATCGAGGATGAAAATCACTTCCTCTTAGAGTACCCCGCGTACAACCACATTAGAACTCAATTTCATAATCTTTGTTGCAATACTAACCTTCCTAGCCTTTTAAGATGTCAAAATTATAGTGAGCTTGGGAGGCTTCTCTCCAAGCTTTTTGAGCATAGGAATAAAATCTTAAATCAAACTAAATAACTCTTTTCTTTAGGTCCGATAGACCAAAAATTGGTCTCAGTGGACGTTAACCACCACCACCACCATTATCATCAAAAACAACAAGGGATACATTATAGCTAGTAGATGTGGCTTAGTTTAAATACAGTAATGTTGCAAGTTGTAATTTGATAAGTGAATGATGGATTTTTAAACAAATATCATAGATAAAACAAAGTGAATGAATAGTAAAAAGTGGTTTACCAAATTATTGAATATGTAATGTTTTCACTTTCAATAATAACGATCCCAAGTAATATTTTAAATATGTTGTATAAATGTGAGGCATAAAAAAAATGAATCGTAAAAAGTGGTTGCCCCCTCTCCCTTACCCTATTTGGCATTTACATCGACAAGCTAGAAGGTTGTTTAGAGGAAGCAGGTTGCGCTGGCACGATATTAGCTGGGATAGTCATCATCCTTCTTCTCTATGCTGACGATATTGTTCTTCTCGCAAGGTGCCCATCTGATCTTAATAAGCAACTTAGACTTCTTAAGGATTTCTTCTCTACCATGGGTATGACTATTAACGCTGACAAAACAAAAGTTATGATTATCAAATCCAAGAAGGACACTTACACTAATTTTATGTATGACAATAGTAACTTGGAGGAAGTGTCTTCTTACAAGTACCTAGGAATTGATATTCATCACAAACTCAACTGGAACTATAGCATTGAGAAAAGGATTAATGGGGGGTGGAAAGCTTATTTTGGTCTTGAAAATAATTGTAAAACATCAAACCTCGTAATGTGTGACAGAAAGAAGTTCCTATTTGAAACTTTAGTCACTCCTGTTATCTTATATGGATGCGAGGTTTGGGGTTGCAACATCTCTAGATAATCCTGGAGAAATATTGAGCAAATCCAGAAGCTTTTTATAACATATAACCTCAAAATTAAAAGCAATACACCCTACCATATTCTCCTTATAGAAGTGGGTCTTTCCCCTATTAGGAGCCTAGCTATGACCAGGCTTCTATTGTACACGCACAAACTCAATAGCATAGGAGACCATAGACTTCCTAAGCTAGCTTTAAATTCTAGCCAAAATCACAAAAGGCTCAAACGAGGTTGGTATAAAGACACCAAGGCCTGGTTAAACCATTGGGAGATCAAAGAGAATGGGGCATTGCAGAACATTAATAACATTAAAAAAATTGCTACTTCTAAGTTCAAAGAAAAAATGTGGTGTGAGAAATATCTAGCAGTGAAAAGAAAATTAAGATATTATAAGGAGGTCATCAACCCCACCCTAGAAGATCAAAAGTATCTCTCTGTTTTAACTAGCTCAAAGAAGGAAATTAATATGGCCAAGATTATAACGAACTCTCATGAGCTCCATAGTGAGACATGTCGTTGGACAGTTCCTGAAACACCATGGATGGAAAGGATCTGTCATCTCTATGAGAATATGAACATTAAGGATGAAAATCACTTCCTCTTAGAGTGTCCCATGTACAACCACATTAGATCTCAATTTCATCATCTTTGTTGCAATACTGACCTTCCTAGCCTTTTAAGATGTCAAAATTATAGTGAACTCGGGAGGCTTCTCTCCAAGCTTTTTGAGCATAAGAATAAAATCTTAAATCAAACTAAATAATTTGTTTCTCTAGGTCGGATAGACCAAATATTAGTTTCAATGGACATTAACCATTATCATCATCATCAAGGTCTAATTCACAATTATTATGTGAATAGACATGGCATAAAATAAAAATAGTTTATATTGTTGTTGGAGATTTTGGAAATAAAATGGATAAAAAATATTATTTTCCTACAACAACATAACAATAGAAATAACTATAAAAACATCCAATTATCTATAATTTGTATTATTTATTTTAAAATATTTTTTTAAAAAAATTATGATTTTTAATTAAGTAAAAAAAATAAATTAAAAAAAAACACATATATTTGTTAATATTTTAGTTTGATACTTATATACTTTAAACTTAAACCTTTTAAATAAAATTTTCAATAGATGGAAGCCTGTTATACGATGGAAACTTACATAGTCTTTTAAACTTAAATTAAATTTTTTAATCCAGGTAGATGCTCTTGAAAAAATAAAAAATTATATATATGGATGCTCTTAAAAAATATGCATATGATTAACAAACATGTATTACAATTTATATATTTTTAATTTAATTAAAAATCATGTAAGAGAAATTAATAATTTAGTAATTTGATTGAATTTTTATTTCAAATTTTTATAGCAATTGTACAGATATGTTTATTATTTCTACAATTTAAAGACAACTAATAAATCATAAATTATACAATATTAAATGCGGTGAGACAATATATGCTCACCATTATACAATGAGACAATATATGTCCACCATTAAATTTAATTTGGTTTAAATTTAATGATAAACCCCAATTAGCCTTGGCTTGTTAAACTCCATGTTCCATATTAATTGAATTTGGATTGGTGTGAAATAAGTTGTTTAACTTTTTTTAAAAAGACGCAAACACCAATATTTACTTCTTCTATCTAATAGATTATAATATCCACGAGCTAAAAAAATATAAAATTGATGGATGTCATTTAAGAGAATACAATTAAAGAATGAGAGATGTGTTGGTCAGCGAAATCTAAAGCCGATTTCAATGAGAAGTTGAAGTGACAGCATGAAGCATGTTACACTTTTTACAATCATTACTAAATAAAATATTATAGAATATAACTAATCAAATTGTCCAAAAAAAAATTAAATGTTATTAAAAATATTTAGAATTAGAATAAAAAAATTAATGGTTATTAAAATATTTAGAATTAGAATTATAATTCTTATTTTGGATTAGAATTTAAAAAATATGTTTTTGCATTTTTATTAATCAAATGAACTTTAAATTAGATTTAATATTAAAAAAATTGCAAAAAAAATAAGTTTTATATTATATGTATTTATCAAATAAACTTTAAGTAAATTAGATCAGTTTTCCACATTTATTGTTAGGGTGGTTTGGCTAAGTTTGATTTAGTCAATTTACAAGTGGTTTTTGAGTTCTAGATTTATAAGAACTCATGGTATTCATATGGAATATAACTTAGAGGAAGATAGACTCCTTGATAAATTGGTTTTTTTTGGGGCTATTAGGATCCCAGGAATGGTGTCTTTAGACACCACCACTTCTCTCAATGTTTTATGATCCCAAGTTCTAACCACTGGCGTTTGGCTAATAATAGAGGGTAAACCCATGAAGGTGGGTTACACTTTTGTGAGAATCGGGGGCAGAAAACTCATTTTCCCAACAGTTTGGCCGAACTTTCGAAATTAGTTCGACCGAACTCATTCTGCCGTTTACAATGACGACGTACTGACGGTGTGGGCAAACATATTTTTGGCCAGAAATGGGAAAACGGGAAACATAAGTTCGACCGAACTCTTAAACTAATCCGGTCGAACTTTAGTTTATAAATACATCAGTCCAAACACGTGAATGGGTTTCGAGCTTATTAGTGTCTGGTGCGTTTGTGTTTCGGGCTTATTAGCATCTGCTGGGTTTGTGTTTCGGACTTATTAGCATTTGCTGCGTTTTTGTTTCAAGCTTATTAGTGTTTGTTGTGTTTGTGTTTCAGGGTTATTAGCGTCTATTGTGTTTCTGTTTGTTGTATGAGGTTGTTGTGTTTACAGAGTCTTGGCATTGCGCAGGGGTGAGGAGGTAATTTTCTGTTGTTTTTTTTTTCTTTGTGAATTAATTCTATTGTTGTTTTAATTTCTTTCTTTTGTTTTAATTTTATTGTCAGTTTTTTTGTTTGCAGGTAATTGTCCTCCACAACTTCCTCGTTGATTGCGGCCTCCGTTGATCTCCGAATTGCGGCCTCGTCTCCGAATTGCGGCTTCGTCTCCAAATTTCTAGGTTGATACAACACCCTGCTATAAAGTTTGAATAATATGAAGCAAACTATAATTTGTCAATAATCTACTCTTGTAAAACATGTAATTAACTTCTACCCTATATTTCTTCTCGTAAAATTTGAAATTTACAAATAGATTTTCATTTTCAACTAATTGTCGCTTTACAGTTTTCAAAGATGTGGATTCTATATTTCAATTTCTTGCTTAAGAAACCTTTTGGCTTCGTTTTAATTCAATGGGAAATAATAAATCCAGAGAAATGTAACCATTTATATCTCTGTTTTTATTTCTATTGTGTTATAGCCTAGAGTGTCTATGAAGTCATTTATATCTTGTATTGCACCTACCTAGCGTATGGTATCCATTAAATCCTTTCCTGTTCCATGTGCTTGGTACTTTTAATATTAATTCTCAGTGTTTTGAATAGATTATGATTATAAGGATCGAAGTTGACTCTTAATATAAATTCCCTCTTCCATATATTTCAAGCATGATTGTTAGATTTTCTTTAGAATTGTGGAATATTAAGTCACTATTAATTTGAAACTGATGTCTTTTTATTTGAACTGGTACTAAGTCGGAGCTAAATCGTGAAAGGAAGACATTGAAAGAATAAAATTATATTTTCCAAAGGGAAAATCAAATTTTAATTTTAAATTTTATTTTTAACTTCTTGTCATGGTATACAATCTAACTAAAATGCCCCACATTTAGTTTGTTTTTTTTACGGGACTTTTTTCCATCATTTTTTTTTGTTGGAATTCAACCCTGCAATTTAAGCACAACAATATTGTAATTTCTTCCATTCCAAGGTATGACTATGAGAATTTTCGGGCCTACAAGTTAACCAAGAATATCAAAATTGAAATCCCTCAAATTGCATGTTTTTATTGGACAGATTCTAAGGATGGAATCCAATCCTCCTTTCGTCGTGGTGTCAATGAAGCATCCCTTTAAAAGAAGAAATAAAAGAATCTGAGTTGCCTTTGGCTTTCCTTTCTCCTTTCCTAATTCCCTTCCCTTCTTTGTCTTTTTACCTGTATCCGTTTGTTGGTTATCAAACTGGAAAAGATATTGGGTTTAGATGCCAATGGGGAAGCCGCTATGGGATATGGAGAAATCCGAGTTTATGATAGCTCTCAAAATAAAACATAGCCCAGGTGAGCTACTACTTACTCCGCTACTTGCTTTGATGTTCCTGGCTTTTTTTTCTGAGCTTTATTTGGTGAGTGGTATCTATGAAGAGGCATCAACATCATTATTAGATGTGCTTCATAAATTGCTTAAAACAAGGCTCGATGAAGTTGCTGTTGTACATGATGAACCCACATAAGAGAATGACATCAATGAGTTGGATAACATCATGAAGGCTGCAGGCATAGTGTTTATCCAAGCTAACAAACATATAAACTCTTCCATGTGATATCTTCCATGACCTAAAGACACTATTTGGTTTTGTTTCCTTCATGCCATGTTATATTCTTTTCACTTGGTATATGTGGAGCTATATGAAGGAGAGTATCAAATTACTCGGGAAGCCTTTGAAGGGTTCTTTAAAGGATGGGTTTTTTTCCAAGATGTGTCTTGGTATATTCCTTCATAGGCAGATTGAAAAAATGCCCTTTGCAACATAGCTCAAAATTCCCATTTATATATGAAAAAAATACTTGTATATCATTGGAACTCTATGTTGTTAATATTGAACAGATTTTGGCAAGGATAAGGTGTTTTATATAGCATGTAGATGACACCCCTTTAGAGACTACTTTCATGTTTCCAATATTTTGGACCCTTGGGTACCAATTTCTTGTGGTTTCCAATGATAGATTTCTAAAAAAGGGATAGATTGTAATAATCAAAACATTCATATACAACCAATAAATACCTCATAATCTGCGATAAGAAGATTTTTAGATGCATTGCTAGCTCAAAGTAAAATGAAATTAGGATAATATCAACTTAGAAATTTGATCCACAATTTATAGGAAATATTTCATATAGGCTTAAATTGAAAAACAACTAATTCAAAGTTTCCACAGGGGAATCCATGTAATTGAATAAACAAACCTTGACTGCGCAACCTCCAACCAAACCCAGCTTGTGTGATCAACAAAAAAATGATAAACACTTATAGGTTAAATGAGTAGGACTCAATAGCTGTAAGTGAATCCATAACTCAATGGCCTAATGCTTGATGTGTCCCACGGCCATACTTAGTCTTACTAACGAACTACATTACTATTTTCCTTTTCAGCCTTCCTCGCTTAAGTTTTCTCTATTTCAAAATGACATGATTGACTTCAAATAAAACAACCTTCAGAATTGATTCGAAATGTATAGCCCTTCGAGAATACCAAGTAAAACCAACAAACAACTCCACATCTTGAAAACCATGCCATTCAGAAAATTCATTGTTTCAGTACAGTGAAATATACAGGGAAAGGAAGATAAAAGCATTTTAGATAGGGAAGATAAAGATGTCATAACAGAACTCTAATATATAAGCACAATATTCAATTCCATTGTTTTGTAGGTAAAGTACTATCTTCACATTAAAGCATTGTATAAGGTTACACTACAGAACATCATCTAATTTTTACTGAAGCATATTTTTTAAAAGAAAAATAACAAACAGAGGCTAATATTTGAATCGCCGATAGGCAATTCAAAGAACCTTAAAAACAGAGATTGAAACAATTATTTATTCCTTCACAACTAGGTACATTTCATTAAAAAATTATATAATCTGTTGATTTTCTTTCCTCTATAGTGTTTTTCCAGGTTATCCAGTTTGTTAGAAATCACAAGTGGGTTGAAAAAGTAGATAACAAATCCAAACAAAGAGATTTGGATTTTAGAAACACCCTTGTACATGTCATTTCTCCCACAAACTCATAAAGGTGTGACTTTTGACATAACTTCATCAACCACTACCACTAATTGTTTTAGTAAGTGCATAAAATAATTTTTCAAACCATGTACATGTCATTTCTCCCACGAACTCATCAAGGTGTGACTTTTGACATAACTTCATCAACAACTACCACTAGTTTTGTTTTAGTAAGTGCATAAAATAATTTTTCAAACCATGCACATGTCATTTCTCCCACAAACTCATCAAGGTGTGAATTTTGACATAACTTAATCAACTACTACCAAATTTTGACATAACTTCATCAACAACTACCTGGCACTAGTTGTTTTAGTAAGTGCATAAAATAATTTTCCAAACCACGTATATGACATTTCTGTCATAAACTCATCAAGGTGTGAATTTTGACATAACTTAATCAACCACTACCACTAGTTATTTAAGTAAGTGCAAACCACTGTCACTTTAAGGCAAACCGTGTACATGTGTCATTTATCCCATAAAGGTTTAGGAAAACTTAAGGCATGTGTGGTTTTTATGTCATTTCTCTGTCATTTCTATGTCATTTCTCCCACAAACTATAAGGAAACGTCATTTCTCCCATATATACTATAAGGCAAACCATGTACATGTTATTTCTCTCCTAATCTCTAGGCAAGGCAAAATTTAAGGTGAATGTCATTTCTAGATGTGATTTCTCCCATAAACTTTAAGGAAAAACTTTAAGGCAAACCATGCACATGCATTTCTCCCACAAACTAAAGGCTTTCTCGCATTAATTAAAGTCAAATTTTAAGCCCTAAAAACTTAACCTAAAGTGGCTGAACTTCCATAGGATTTTAGTCTGTCTGTTGAGTGTTAACTTCTACAAGTTCTAAAGGTAGAGTCTGTAAAGGGCCAGGTAGCCTCTAGATCTCATCTTTTATGAAAGGTAACATATCCAGGAAATGCCCCTACAGTCAATCGCTGGAACAGATCTAAATAGAAGTTCTTCATTTTAATATCCATAAAGCACAACCACTTTAAGGCAAATCGTGTACATGTGTCATTTCTCCCATAAACTATTAAGGAAAACTTTGAAGCATGTGTCATTGGCTTTTTCCCATTAACTTTAAAGCATATGTCATTTCTCAAGGCTTTCTCCCATTAATTCAAGGCAAACTTTAAGGCCTAAAAACTGAAATTAGCTGAACTTCCATAGGATAGGATCACCCAAACTCAAGTGGAGTAAAATGTAAAATGTTAAAAGTTGAGTGTTTTATGATGTAATGGATCTTAATAATATAGATTGACATGGTTGTATTTTAATAATGTACCCAAATTTACACCTTCCATGTTGCTTTATTCTTTTAAGATGTTAAAAGTGGAGTGTTTTATGATGTAATGGATATCAATAATCTAGATTGTATTTTATGATGTAATGGATCTTAATAATCTAGATTGACATGGCTGTATTTTATTAATGTACCTAAATTTGCACCTTCCATGTTGTTTTATTCTTGTAAATATTAAAAGTGGAGTGTTTTATGATGTAATGGATATAAATAATCTAGATTGACATGGCTACAGTGATATGATGATAGTGTAGCTTGATGTTGAAGTTGTAAAATTCTTGTACATATCAAGGATGAATGATAGTACAAGCCAAATATGACATTATTATAAATTACTAAACAAATTGATAAGTGCTAAATCATACTTCTTATAAACGATATAACTAATTTGTAAGTTGAAATTTTTTTCTTAATGTTCTTAGCCTATTTATAGATGTCAAAATAAAGGTTTTTAGATGTGATATCTCCCATAAATTTCATGGCTAACTGTTACACTAAAAACTGTCACCTTGACATTCTGCTAACTGTATGAGATCATTAACACTCATACATACCTCCTCTCTAAGTCTTACAACCTTTACTCCTCATGTCAAGCCCTGAAACATGGAGAAAAGTTCCTAAAAATCTCCTAAACTTTGGGTACGCAGGTAACATGAAGCCTACCTGCGTTTCTGGCTAGGGTACGCAGGTAATGAGAAGAGGAACTGCGTTCTAGAATGCATTTGTCCAGTGTTATGCCTGCGGAACCCCTGTAAGATCAAAAAAGCGCGAAATTAAACTGAAAAAGTTGAATTTTGGTCAATTCTAGAATGTTCTAGATGAGATTTTTTGGGGATGAGTACGCTTTAGTAAGGTGCATGTATCCCACACCTTAAGGAACTAATCCCTTGATGTGAGGAGCCTATCCCTATGAAGGAGGATTCTATCCCTTTAAAGGTGGAATCCTAACCTCCTCATCTGCTCTATAAAAGGAGGCATTGAGTAGCCTCAAAGGGTTAAGATGGTTAAAAAGTGAAGGTTTTGGGTTAAGATTTTGGAGATTGAGAATTAGAGTTCAAGCTTATGAATGATTGAGTTGAAGTGCTGTTGAGATTTAGACTTATTTCTGCTGAGCTTTTGAGAGGAAAGATCACATACCTCTTTGTGCTCCTAGAGGAAGAGTGCAAGACTTATCAAAGTAGAGTAGACTCCTGCTTCGGACCCCGGGAAGGCCTTTCGAACATCAAGGCTAAGGTTGTAAGGTTCTTCTGTATATTTTAAGATCAATACAATCAAGTTCTGTTTTTCTCAATAAATTGTCGTTCGATTGTTTATTTCAATAAGTTGTCGTTTGATCATTTATTTCATAGATTCCTTGATCACTATGATAGGTATGTTTTATAATTATTCGTTATATAGGTGCTATTTAATATTTTCTTGTTTGTGATTGCAGGTCGACAAAAGAACTCTTGTTGCGACGGAAGGATTATTGTTGTGATGAAAGCACTATGGCCGCAAATAAGCATTTGGATCTAAGGTAAGATCGACACCTTCATAGCATTTATTTGTAAAACAAATATATTTAGATAAAGACAAACTTAGTTGTTCGTTTGTTGCTAGATTTTCTTCTGACACTAGGGAGATCGGTCTTGTCCGCAAGAACGATTTATCCAGCCAACACTAACTAAATTCTAAGGAAAACCATGTACATGTCATTTCTCCCACAAACTCATAAAGGTGTGACTTTTGACATATGTCATTTCTCCCATATACTATAATGAAAAATTTAAGGCAAACTATATACATGTCATTTCTATCTTAAACTCTAGGTAAGGCAAACTTTAAGGCATGTTATTTACAGATCTGATTTCTCCAATAAACTTAAGGCAAACCATTGACATGCCATTTTTCCCACAAACTAAAGGATTTTTCCCATAAATTCAAAGCAAACTTTAAGGCCTGAAAACCTAAATTGGTTGAACTTCCATAGGATTTTGATCTTCCATAGGATTTTAGTCTGTCTGTTGAATTTAAACTTCTACGAGTTCTAAAGGCAGAGTCTATAAAGAGCAAGGTAGCCTCTGGATCCATCTTTTCTGAAATGTGACATATCAAGTAAATGCCCCTACACTCAATCTCTAGAACAAATTTAAATAGAAGTTCTTCATTTTAAAGAGAATTCCTCAAGGGACAGTGAAGGAATTCTGAGGCGTCCAATCTTGGTTTGGTTTTGTCATC
The DNA here is from genome assembly GCA_034641835.2 of Pinus albicaulis. Classification (NCBI taxonomy): domain Eukaryota; kingdom Viridiplantae; phylum Streptophyta; class Pinopsida; order Pinales; family Pinaceae; genus Pinus; species Pinus albicaulis. The sequence continues at coordinate 152,735,575 of CM076580.1, forward strand.
TTGACATCGACTTAGGTGACATCACTGTATGTTGAGGGTGGAGGTGGTTTAACCTTTGGATTCCCTTGGTTGTTTTTAGATTTATTTATCCCATGAGATCTCACATTCATGCTTGGAATATGGCACAATGGTGATTAGCTGAAAAAAATAAATAAATAAATAAAATAAAAATAAATAAATAAATAAAATAAAATAAAAATAAATAATAATAATAATAATAATAATAATAATAATAATAAAAAATTAGTTCAGCCCAATCTATGGTCGGGTGATATGTGGAAGTCTTGGACCTGGTTGACTTTTTCATATGTTTAATAAGAGCTAATTTTTTCTTACTTTTGATGAGTAAATGTACTTTTTATTATGTGGCTTTAATGGTTGTTCTGCCACTTTTTTTTTATTTGGTTATATATTAGTTATAAGCATGGTTATATGATAGATCTTAGTCATGGGTCTCTTCATTTTTTTACTTATAAATGAATGAATAATTAAAACATGACATAATTGGTGTTATGATAATTATTTTTAGAAGGCATTGGTCCTTCTTGTTAAACCTCAGATAAATTTTCATATGCTTATGTTCATATATGCATTCATGACTTGTAAGTTGTATGATTACCAAGTGTTTAGCAAAATTCCAGTCCTAGTTAAGAGAGGTCAGGTTAAGTCCTGGTTCAAATTTTTGGTTTATAAGCTTTTTTCTATGCCATTCATCATTTCTATAAGTTTCATTGAGTTATGGGCAGAGGCCTGAGTCCTAGCCTTGAAAAATTGGCTTAGAATTTGGGGTCGCGGCATAGAACTGACAGGAAAAGTCCACACTCGCTAGCAGGCAGGCCTATGGGAGTGACTAGAGGACTATAGTCACTTGCATGCCTTGGGAAGGGAGAAACTGAGGCTCTAGTTCAATGAAAAAGAGAGTTATCTTAGGGATTGGACACTTGGAGGGGTCGGGTTGCTCCTGGAGGTCCTATAGCACTTGAGAGAAGTCGGTAAGGTATTAAGTTGTCGACTCCATTTCCTTAAGGTCATATAGGAAATTGAGTCTTATCATAGTGACCCTCAACTCATATTTACCCTGGGTAAACTAGTTATAGAGGACAGGCTCGCTCATTTGTGCTAAAAAAGGTAGAAAAAAGAGCCTGCACAATATAGACACATGGGGACTAACGTTTTCCTTCATTTATTTATGATGCTCTCGGAAACAAACTCTCCTTCCCCTCGTCCCATTCCATCTATTTCCTCAGAAGTTGTTCCACCTTTATATAGTAAATTTACTGGATACCAAGGCATAGAATTTCTCACTAAGAGGGTTGTAGAGCCTCAAGACTACCTCAATTTTAATGCTCCCTTTCACTTATCTTTCCTTCTTTTTGTCAAGACCATTAGCTCAAACAAGTGTTAAACTTCAAATTTTGACTTGTTAAGGTATTCTAATGATCTATTTTTCATATTTTCAATTGTTCCTTATTATTAGAGTAAAATTTGCATTAGCTATGGAATTAATGGAATTTTGTAGCTGATTTATGTTTTTGTATCCACTGCCATGGTTCGATGGGTTCTGAGGTGTCAATGGAGCAGAAAAATATATGGGTATGTGAGGAATGATCCTATCATGGATTTCGTGCTATCTATCTGACCCAAATCAAGGAGGAAATCACCTAGATACACAGTCAAAGAATGATCTACCAAATGCTGAATCAAGCGACGAGGAGTCTAAAGCCATCATGCTTCACGATTTTCTCTTTCACATAGAAAATCGTGAAGCAATGAAATTATACTTTCTATTTTTGAGTTCAAGATAGAATTTGCTAGTTCTAATAGGCATAAAAGCCTCAATAAAATTAATGATGAGATTTTATAAATATTGGGCTAGTAATCGTATTGACAGTGCGAATTATTATGCGATTGTAATCTCATTAAAACTATGTTTTATTTCCTACTTGAATGAAGAAGTGCTTCGGAGCCTCAATGCGCAATTAGTAAATATTAGACTTGAAACCGTCTATTGTGGAGGGCCCCTACAACAAAAGAGGTTCTATTTCATTTATGTTCTTGTATTTAGATGTTTTTCCATAGCTTCATTTTTATCCTCGGTTTATGCTTTCATTGTATTTTGTAGCATAGATGTATGGTTTTGTTTTATTTTCATTCGTATGTTAGAAGTTGTAATCATTTCTAGAATTTCGTAGTGTTTTAAAATAGATGCATGTGTTTTTTTATCACTTAATGTAGTTTCAATCATTATCTTTACTGTGTTATAGTCATTTCTAGAATTTCATCTTGTTAGAATAGAATCGTTTTTATCATTGAATGTAGATTCATCTTTCTTTTTAAATGGTTAAATTTCATAAGTAATATTAGTTTTCTTTCCTTACAGGAATTGATTTCTGTAGATTAGTTTTTCCTGTGTGATTTATTTTGAAGAACATTGAAAGATTTCATTTCCAATTTCAATGAGTTCCTTTCAAGTAGTAGTGATTTAATGATTTACTTTTTGGTACAAAGATGAGAATTCTTTCAGGTTATATAGTTATTTATGGCCAGAACAATAAGTGATTTTCTCATTTCTTTGCTCAGCCTCAGTTACATAATATTTCATTTCTAAAAACATAAAAAAAAAATATCAGAGTTTTTTAAGGTTTGATTTTCTTATATCAGATACTCATAATCTTTTAGATACTAATAATCAATTAGAAATTTTCTTCAAGGGATTTTTTTAGCTTTTGTAACTTAGCTAAATTAGAATCTAGTTGAAATTCAATAAATATATACAAAAACAATTTTAAAAGCAAACCTTGACAAACACACAATAAACTAAGTAAGAAAGGTTTCTATCATATATAGTGCATTTGCACTTCACAAGTTTACCAGCTCTAGTCGATAATTTATGATAGCAATTTAAGATAATTAAATTGACTAAACATTTTGACGTCGTTCCCGGGGAAGAGTAAATAGAAGCATTTTCTCTCTTAAAATAAAATATAAAATAAAATAGAAAAATAGAAAATGGCATGCATAGAGAAAGAGATCCTAGGGGTAATTTGTAGCTAGAGGAAGAATCTTAATTACAACAACTCCACTCACCCCATCAAGACCTCGTAGTTCCACACCATCCACCCAAACTCTCGTACCATTTTTAGCAGGTAGAAATATAATTCTTGACGTATGAAGATCGGAAATTCAACCTAGGGATTCACCAAGATCATCGACTGAAGAAGTTGTGGAAGAACAAGATCCTACATCCCCAACAGAGGGAGTAATTTTCCTAACCTCTACTAGAGAGAAAATTTTAGCTCAAAAACTAAAAATCCCTAGTGAGGAAGAGGAAGTAGAAATATTATTTAATATACCATTGATAGAATAATCGGAAGAATTAGAATAAGAACAAACAATCCCAATCTTGGAATTTTATATCAATTTAGAAAAATCTACAATGTTTGGGGAAGGGGAAGGAGAAGTACACAACAATTATGAGCATTTAATAATTGGAGGAGGTGGACCTAGGATTGGAGGTGGAGGTAGAGGTAGAGGAAGATATGGAGGAAGAGGAAGAGGTGACGGTAGAGGAGATAGAGGAGAAGATAGAATAGATCCAGATCTTGTTGGATTTCCTATACTTGATGAAGATACTATTGCCACAATTAAAAATATCTTACCCTCTATCCTTCCAAACTTCCATGTATTAAGAAGTAAGGATCTTGAAACATTTCTTTTTGAATTAGAAATTTTATGTAGATCATATGACTACCTACTCGATTCTCAAAAATTGAAATTGTTTCCAACTACCCTTAAGGATGCAGCATTGAAATGGTTTATGGGCTTAATAACACACTCTATTAGAACATGGGAATAAATGAAAAATGCATTCTTATTCAAATACAAGGATTACCACATGCCTAATAACCAAAAAGATGAAGTCTTTAAGATGATGCAAAGAGAAGATGAGAATCTGGAGGATTTAATTGAAGGATTCAGTTATATTATAAAAAGGGCTAAAATGGAAAATTTGGATCAAGATACTTTGAAACCTCTCCTACTAAAATCCATTAGAGATGAATGGATAGATATCCTTAACATGTTGGGAAAAGGAGACATTTATGAGCTATCATTACCATAAATTTACGAATTATGCATACATATTTCAAGAGGTAAATCAAGAGTTGGTAAGAATTCAAGAGATCTTGTTCTCTCTAGAATTAATAAATCTGCAGCTAGAACAGTAAGTAGTGTTGAAATAGGAAATTTTCTTGATGAATTTAAAACATATATTTTAGGTAGTCTTAGTGAACAAATAGACACCTTGAAATTACAAAATAAGAAAGTGTTGAAAGTGATGCCTTATATATTTTTTATCCTAAGTGCAGAAAAAAAAAAAACATGCCTTAAGAGAATGCCCTCTTGATTTCAAAAGTGTATAAACCTATATCATATTTACAGAAAATCACGAAACAAAGAAGTGTCCTTCCATCCCAGGTCTAAAAGTTGTCTACCAAAAGGAAATGGTTCCAAACCAGGTAGATCCTATTTTCTTTATTGCTAGAAGACCATCGCAAGGATCACAAAATCAAGGTTTCGACACTCAAATGTATACTCAACCCCCACAAAATAATTGGACTACAGCAATGACATGGAAGCAGCATTGGTCTCAATCCAAACCTTGGACACAAGGATGGAAAATTCCTTATGGTATATACTCTCAATATCACCAATATCCACAACCGTATCTAAACTTTCCGCCACAACATTTTCCTCAATATAGTCAACAACTTCAACCTCAATTTCGAAATCAGAATCCACAACTCTCATTACCATTTCCACAAAGACCAAATCAATTACCTGCTCAACCACTTCCAAACCAAAACAATAAAAATTCACAACCTGTTTATAACATGGAGGGACAAAATTTTCAGACCTATATGATAACTACACTAGATCTTAATAATGTCCAACTCAGATCTGGTAGAATATTAGAAAATAAATTTCCATATGTTGTTATTCAGAAAAAAGAAAAGGCTGATCATTCTGATGAAGAGACATCTCTTCATTAAAATGAAGATCCTCAAAAGAAAAATAGTTATTTTGAAGAAGAGACATCTCTCCATAATAAAGCAAATATTCAAAAACAAACACATAATACTCCAATAAAATCAACTCTGATTGAAGAACAACCTTCAATATCCATCTCAAAACTACCTTTCCCTAAAATATTACAAATTTATAAAGGGGCAGAAAAAAAATCATGATGCCTAATTCTGATATGTTAGACGAGCTAAAATTATTTTGCATAAAAATCCCTTTGCTACAAGCTATAAAATAAATTCCAGTCCTTGCAAAGACAATAATGGAATTGAGTATAAAGAAACTGGGAAGAAAAATAAAAGAAGTAAAAACAATACCGTTAGTTGGAAAAATTGCAGACATCATAATGGGAAAAACAACAATGCAAAGGTATTTGGATCTAGGAAGTCCCATCATGAAGACACACATCAATGGTATCGAAATCCCAAACACATTGATCGACTTAGGAGTAGCCATAAACATCATGAGTAGACAAACTATGGATCAACTAAGACTTCCAAATCTCCAATATAAACCAACATTGTTACAACTAGCATATAGATCTGTAATTAAATCTGATGGTGTGTTAGAGGACATTTATGTGTCCTTATATTCTTGGGAATATCCAGTCGATTTAATGATATTAGCACCCAAGAATAACTTGGGAGGACATCCATTAATCTTAGGAAGACCTTGGTAAGCTACAGCTGATGCTTTTATCAGTTGAAGAGTTGGTGATCTGTTTATCTCTGATGGTAGTTTAACAAAGGCATTCACATTATATCCACTTCTAAAAATAATGATAGAGGTAGAAAATGAAGAATGGATGGATGATGATAATGATATACAACCCATTTTCACTATTTCACAAATTAGTGAAGACGATCAAATTTTAAATTCAATAGAAAATAATGAATTGTCTTCACACTGTGAGAGTAGTAAAAATTTTCAAGAACAATGCAATATCAAATATATATCATCCAGAAAAATGTATTTATATTCTATGGAATAATTTGACAATTCTTCAATATAAATATTTCTAGGTAAAACTTTAAATGTAAACAAAAATCTGGAAGAATTTCAAAAGAAGAAATTAATGGAAACATTACTGAAACACTCATCTGTATATGCACGAAAATATACTGACATGAAAGGAATCAATCCAAAAACCTACATGCATCACATATATATTGAATAAAATGAAAGACCAATCTGACAACCTCAATGAAGAATGAAACCAAACTTGAGGTAAATTGTTAAGGAGGAACCACAAAAACTGTTGAATGTAAATTTTATTTATCCAATATTAGATAGTCAGTGGGTTTCACCTTTAGCAATTTTCCCTAAAAATAATGGAAAATGGAGAGTATGTATTGATTATAAGGAATTGAATAAGGCTACTTTGAAATATCATTCTCCACTTCCTTTCATAAATCAAGTTTTAGACACATTAGCATGGAAGTAATATTTTTCATTTTTGGATTGTTTTAGTGGATATAACCAAATTGAGGTAGCACGAGAAGATCAATACAAAACCACTTTACCTGTCCATGGGCAGCTTATGCTTACCGAGTGCTTCATTTTGGATTATGCAATGCACCAACAACATTCCAAAGAGCAGTATTTGGTACTTTCTTTGATCTAATTCATGATTGTATGGTGGAAGTGTATATGGATTATTTTACAGTCTATGGAAATTATTTTGAAGAGGCTCTTGAAAATTTGGAAAATATCTCATAAGATGTAAAGAAGAAAATCTCTCATTAAGTCATGAAAAATGTTTTATGATGTTTACTGAGGGGATTGTTTTAGGACAACATATTTCAGGAAATGTAATTATGCTAAACTCATCTAAAGTAGAATTTATTTCCAAATTAGCAGTTCCAACTTGTCAAAGAGATGTTAGGAGTTTTCTTGGTTTCACTGGATACTATAGAATATTTATAGAAAAATTTACAAAGATTGTCTCTTCACTCTTCAAATTTCTTACAAAATATTGTGAATTCAGTTGGAATTATGATTGCCAAAATGCCTTTCAAACTTTGAAATAAAATATTTCTAAAGCACCCATATTAAGAGGACCAAAATAGAAATTATCTTTCCATATTTCAACTGATGTTTCAGTAACAGGTTTGGGAGTTGTATTGGGAAAAAAAGTCTTGACTCCTTATGCCATTTACTATACAAGTAAAAATTGACTCTAGTAGAGTTAAATTATACTGTTACTGAAAAGGAGTTTTTAGCTATTGTCCATGCCATTAACAAATTTAGACATTACATCACTCGCTATGAAACTTCCATTCACATAGATCATTCTGAAATTAGATATCTAATGAATAAATCAATCACTAATGGAAGATTCATAAGATGGTTATTATTATTGCAAGAATTCAATATCACCATTTTATATCAACCTCAAAAACAAAACACAGTTAATAACTTTTTGTCTAGAATTCAAAATGATAACAATGATATAGAAGATAGTTTTCCTGATGAATATATTTTTGCAATATCTACTAAATCTCCATGGTTTGCAGAAATTGCTAACTATTAGGCCACAGGGAAGCTACCATCATATTTGTTTCCTAGAGAAAAGAGGAATATAATTCAAATGAGTGCATCTTATTCATGGATAAATGAAGAATTGTACAAGACAGGTCCAGATCTCATCATCTGAAAATGTGTAAGAGAAGACAAAATACCTAAGATACTAAAAGCATGTCATGATGAAGCATGTGGAGGACGCTTCCCTGGCAAAAGAATTTCATACAAAGTCCTTCTCATAGGATATTATTTTCCTTCCATTTTTAAGAATGTCAAGGAATATGTTAAGGGACGTGATAGTTTTCAGAGAATGGGGAAACATGTTCCTTCGGATGAAATTCCTTTACAACCTTAGGTACTTATTGAACCTTTTGAGAAATGGGTACTGGATTTTGTCAGAACAATCAATCCACCATCAAGACAAAATATGTATATTATTGTGTGCACTGATTATGTCACTAAATGGGTAGAAGCTAAAGAACTTTATTTTTCTACCAAAAATGTTGTAGTTTCATTTCCTTTTGAGGATATTTTTACTTGTTTCGATGTCCCAAGGGAAATTGTGACAGATCAAGGAACTCAATTTACATCCAGAATGGTGCAGAAGATAATAGAAGATTACAAATCAAGCATAGGAAGTCTACTCCATATCATCTACATGAAAATGGACAATTAGAATCCACTAATAAAGTGATTGAAGCAGTCCTTACAAAGACCGTAGATTTGCATAGAAGGGATTGGGCAGAAAAGCTTCCAAAAGCTTTATGGGCGTACTGCACCACATGGAGAATCACAACATGACATACTCCCTATGAACTTGTTTATGGGAAGCAAGTCCTATTTCCAATCGATATCCAAATAAAAACTTTCAAGAAAACAGTAATGTTATGAAACCAACTCCAAAAATAGAAGAAAAGAGAGATCAACACCTTAGAAATCATCCACTTCGAAGGGGAAACCTCCTTTACATTACATAAATGAAAAATTATTTGAAGATTCAAATGACAAAACCTCCTTTCTATATATAAGAGTCCATGGGGTCAATATATCATCCTAACCGACGTAATAATAATAATGTAAGGGAACAACAATAATAATAGCGGGGTTTTATGGGGCACAATAATAACAATATGGGGACTACAGGGTTACAGCAATAACAATAAGGGGGCTACACTAACAACAATAAGGGACTACACTAGTAATATATGGACTTAACATGCCCCTCTCCTTCAAAAAAGTGTTGTCCTCAACACTTGAGTAGCTTTGGATGCTTCTGTATAAAATTCTCATCCTCCCATGTGGAATCTTCAATCGGTAAGTTCTTCCACTTTATGAGATACTCTTAAATTGATCGATTTCGTAGTTGTCGAGTTCTTGTTTTCATGATTGCTTCAAGTTCAAATATGATTTTTCCTTCCTCATCAAGTTATGGCAATATTGTTATAAGTAGAATTTTTTCACCTATAACCTTATTTAAGCATGAAACATGGAAAATTGGGTGCACTCGAGAAGAAGAAGGAAGCTCCAATTTGTATGCCATAGTACCAATATTTTGCAACACCTTCTAAGGACCATAGTACTTTGGCGATAATTTATTATCCTTCTTAGCTTGCTTGAGGGACATTTGTTTATATGGTTGTAGCCGTAAAAATACCCAGTCTCCTACATAGAAAATTCTCTCGCTACGATGTTGATCTGCCTGTTGTTTCATTGAATTTTGTGCCAAATTTAGGTTATCCTTTGAGTTCAAGAACTTGTTGTTGATGCTCGATGTGAACTTCCACTGCTTGAACCTTAGAATTTTATCTTAAAGATGATGTGATGAACGGTGGATGATATCCATAAAGTGCCATAAATGGGGTCATTTTTATTGCATTATGGAAGGAAATGTTATACCGCCACTCAGCCAGAGGTAACCACTTGACCCATTGTGTTTGTTTATCATATACAAAAAAGAAGAAGATATCCTTCCAAACATTTGTTCACTATCTCAATTTTAACATTGGATTGAGGATGATAAGATGATTTATGGGCTAGTTGAGTACCCAAACAAGAAAATAATTTTGTCCAAAAATTTCCAGTGAAAATGGGATCTTTGTCGCTTACAATAATCTTTGGGTTTCCATGTAGCTTTTGAATTTTTCCATAAATGCAGTAGCAACTGTACTTGCTTCAAATGGATGAGATAATGCACAAAAGTGTGCATACTTGGTAAGTCTATCAACTACCACCATGATGACACTCTTTCCTTCGGACTTAGGTAAACCTGTGGTAAAATCCATTGAAACCTCCTCCCAACGTTGACTTGGAATGGGTAAAGGTTATAGCAAATCCGAGGTCTTAATTGTCTCAACTTTTATTTTACTAGAAAATAAAACATTTTTCCACAAACTTTTGAATATTAGATTTAAGGCCATCCCAAAAAAATATTTCTTCACCTTGTGGTAAGTTTTTAAAAATATTGAGTGTCCTCCTACGGGAGAGGTGTGCAATTACAAAAGAATATTTTGTTCTATTCGGGAATTATTACAATGATATAAGCGATGTTTGTACCATAAGGAATCATTTTTCCAACTAAATGTGTCATATATATTGGGATCTTGCTGCAACTTTTGAATAAGTTTCCACATTTCTTTGTGATTCTTCCATTCCTCCCTTGCTTCAGTTATCCAATCTGGTTGGATAATATAAATGCCACAAAGCAATGCTTCCACCTCCTCATCCTTTCTTGAGAGTGCATCTGCAGCAAAATTTAGCTTCCCTTTTTTGTAGATGATTTCAAAGTAATAACCCAACATCTTTATGACCCATTTTTTGTTGCTCTTCTGAAGATAGTCTTTGTTCCAAAAAGTATTTAAGACCATCATGATCAGTTTTTACCTTTAAGTGTCTTCCCATTAGGTAAGATCGCCATTTCTTTAGTTGATGTATTATTGCCAACATTTTCTTCTCATAAATAGCTTTCTGCAAATAATTTCCTCTGATTGGACGACTTTCAAAAGAAATGGGTCTTCCTTCTTGCATTAAAACAACACCAATTCCAATTCCCAAGGCATCACATTCCAAAATAAAGGTTTTTGTGAAGTCTGGCGTAGCTAAGACCAGTGCTAGGCACATTGCCTCTTTAAGATGTTCAAAGGCCTTAGTTGCTTCAGGAGTTCATGAAAATGCATCTTTCTTCAATAATGTTGTTAGAGGTGCTTCTATTCTCCCATAATTCTTAACAAACTTGCAATAGTACCATGTTGACATGAGAAATCCTTGCAACTGCCTTATGGTTGTGGGGACTTTCCATTCCTTAATGGCCTTAATTTTGTTAGGGTCTACCTTAACACCCTTATGAGAATGAATATGACCCAGATATTCCACCTCTTGTACTATAAACAAATATTTGGAGGTTTTTTCATATAATTTTTTCTCCAATAATTTGAGTACCCCGTCAACATGTTGAACTTGATCCTTCCAAGACCTGTTGTAGATTAGTATATAATCAAAAAATACTAACACAAATTTTCTAAGGAAGGGTTTAAAAAGTGAATTCATCAACCCTTGAAATGTAGAAGGTGCATTGGTAAGGCCAAAAGGCATGACAAAAAATTCATAATGACCCTCATGAGTTTGAAATGTTGTTTTCGGAATATCTTCAGTCTTCATCCTAATTTGATGATATCATGAACGAATATCCAACTTGGTAAAACAAATTATTCCATGTAATTCATCCAATAATTCATCAATCACAGGAATGGGACATTTATCTTTAATATTGAGCTTATTGACCTCCCTATAAACCAGACACATGCACCATGATTCATCCTTCTTGTGCACCAATACTATTGGAGCATAGAAATAAATTTGACTAGGTTGAATTAAACCAACCTCTAACATTTATGCAATCATATGTTCAATTTCGCTCTTTTGGACATAAGGATATCTGTAAGGCTTGATGTTTGGAGGAATACTTCCTGGAATCAAATGAATAACATGATCATGATAACGAATAGGTGGGAGTTATTTGGGAGTTAAAACACCTTGGAATGATTGTCCAAGGCTTTTTGGAGATCTGGAGAAATAAATGATTTTGAAGCTGGAACTTCTAGTGAGCATAATTGTGAAATTACGCCCCATTGTTCTTTCTTCAGAAGCTTTGTCATGACATTAGAGCTTATTATCTTTCCTGAATTCCCTACGATACCCCATAATTCAAAATCCTTTCCTTCTAAAAAAAAATTCAAAAAATGTTGGGTGTGGAGCCTGACTATCTTCTTTATTTTGTATCACAACGTTGGACCCCGGTTCTTAACGGGGCAGCAACGCCACCCATAATTAAACGATTCCTGGGGGTTCAAGGGGGGAGGAGTTGCGACTTTATCGGCTATTGAGGATTTGAGGCCGACACCTGAAGCTAAAAACATATGTAAAATTGCCTTGTAAAAGTACTATAATTTCTAGTCAATCTGGGTTGTTCATTAGGAAAATGATCTGACGGTAGAAGTTCTGTTTAATTTAGGGTTTTTTTCCCTAGAAGGAAACCCCTCGTTTCGTATGAGGGTATTTTATTGTGGTTGTGTATTGTATGTGTATTCTCAGAGCGAGAAACAAAATAGGGAGACTGTGAGAGAGAACGAATGATATTACATCGGATCTACTGTAGGTTGCGTCTCTTCATTTTGCTGGATAATATAAAGGAAGGACTGGATGTTCATTGTGGACGTAGCCAAATTGGGTGAACGACGTATATTTGTGTCTCTCTGGTTTATATGTTCTCTGTGTTGGGTTTTCGCATATCTTATGTGTTGCATTGCTTTATAATATATAATTTTCTAACAGAAAAGTTCTTGAAAATTTAATGGTATCATCCCCAAATATTGTAACCATTGTAATCCTAGTACAACATCATCACCTCCCATTGGAATGGAAAGAATTGGACTATTCAATACATATTCCCCCATGGTTAGCTTGATATTATGGAATTTTCCAGAGCAATTTATAGTCCCTCCATTTGCAACCATCACCTGACACTCTAGTGCTGGGTATAGGAAGCAATTCAATTCCTTGGCTGCCTTACAATGAATAAAATTATGGGTACTGCCTAAATCAATCAACACTATTACATTTTTCTTCTTGATATGTCCTTCTCTATTGAGATTTTGAGGAGTGGTAATTCCTGCCAATGCATTACATGATATGGTCAGACTCATTTATTCTTTCTCTAGGGTTGGTTCTTGGTGTATACCCTCTTCTTTTGAAGTTTATTGTTCATTTTCTTCCTCCTCTTCACAATCTATGTAAAATAATTTATTCTCATTACACTTATGACCTTTAGTTTATTTTCTATCAAAACTGTAGCAAAGCCCTTTTGCTCTTTTTTTCCAATTTTTGTGGTGTCAACCTTGTAGGTTATGGAAATCTATTAGTAGCAACACTTCCATCCTTATAGATGTGAGTGGTATGCTTCCTTGTCGCCATAAATTTACTTTCAATTTTTCTTTCCAGCCTGAATGCCTTCTTCAATGAATTAGTTTCCCAAAGGTGAAACTCATGTTGGATGTTATCATTTAAGTCCCTATGAAGACATCAATCTTTTTTTGCTATGGAATATTAGTTACCCTTATATTAAATTTTTGAAAGTCCTCAATGTGCTCCACCATTGAACCCTTTTGTTTAAGATTTATCAATTGGCTAAAGAAGGTGTTGCTCTTTGTATCCTCATAATGTGCTATCATTTCCTTCGTAAAAATTGACCAGGTGACAATTTTTTATGAGAGCAAAGCCATCGATAGCATACAAATGTATTTTTTTATAAATGTAAAGTTGCAATGTGTACCTTTTGTGTGTTTTGTACATTATGGAGATCAAAATATTGCTCCATTTGTAGTATCCATGTTATGGGATCCTTGCCATAAAACTTCCTCATATCAATATTTGGAATATGGTGGGTCTACAATCCAACATTAGAGTTCATGAAATCACAATTAACACTTATTTTGTTCTCATCATGAGTTTCATGTATTACCTTTTCGCCATTAGGAATCATTTCTTGTATCAAATTTGTCAAACCTTCCTTCAAACCTTCCATGTCTTCTTTTAGATCATTCTTCATGTCTTCCATGTTGTCTTTCAATTTTTCATCTCTCTTAGCTTCCATGTCATCCATCTTAGCTTCTATTCCATCCATGCCATTCTTCAAACCATTCATCTTAGCTTCCACACCTTTCTTCAAAACTTCCATTTCGTTTTTTGTTCCTCTTTGTGAGAGAAAAATTTGGCGCACTTGGTCTTGTAATTTTGACATATCATGTTGCACTTCTTCCTCTTCATGAGTCATAGTAGAGCCTTTTGAGGGCTTAATGGGCATTGAATTATTTTTAGGGGACATTTGAGAACCTAATACTGATATCTATGATTCAATGTTCCCTTGGAATCACTTCAAATTGATTTTTCAAACAAGAATTATGCAATTTGAAAAACAAATACAAACCTTTTTCTTGCTTTTGAGGAGATCGATACTGAAACTAATGTATAGCTAGAATTTTGGATCCCCGATAATTTATCTTCAGTCCTTTAGTAGCCCTCTGAATATTCTTTCCAATTCCATAGGTCTGACCTGATTTGGATTCTTCAAGGAAAATTTATGCCTAATCTCCCGCAATGACCTAATTATGGACTGGTTCGGTAGAGTGAACTTGTATGGCATGCCATGTGTCACGGTTTCCTCCTTCAGCTCTGAAATTGATACATAGTAAACTACAATTCGTCTAGTTTTGGAAACTTTTTACAAAATTCCAATTTGACACTCAGAGAAAGAGTTATGACGATGTTCCCAAGGTCACCTCTATGAGATGAAATTGAGGATCCTGCAAAAATCCTAACTTCCACATATTATATCTTTGAAAATATTGCGAACCAATATCTAAATTTTTTACACGACGTTCATCGGGATTTCTTCGCAAATGGGTTTTTTTTTAGCTTCTAAAAATTTGTAGAAAAACATTTATAGTGAAAATTCCACGATGACTTGTTTGAAGCAACGAAACACTAGAATCCAAAGCTCTGATACCAAATGTTATGAAACCAACTCCAAAAATAGAAGAAAATAGATATCAACACCTTATAAATCAGCCACTTCGAGGGGGAAACCTCATTTACATTACATAAATGAAAAATTCTTGGATGATTCAAATGACCAAACCTCCTTTCTATATATAGGAGTCCATGGGGTCACAATATAATCCTAGCCGACCTAACAATAATAATATAAGGGCACAACAATAATAATAGTGGGGTTTTACGGGGCACAATAATAACAATATGGGGACTACAAGGGTATAGCAATAACAATAAGGGGGCTACACTAACAACAATAAGGGACTACACTAGTAATATAGGGACCTAACAAGTTAAGTTGGGACTTGACTTGTTAGAAACACAAAAGCATAGAATGGAACAACTCAATGATCTTGATGAAATAAGAGAAGTTGCAATTCAAAAGACTAGCCTAGCTTAGCAACAAAGATCCAGATGGCATGTAAATATATCAAATAAAGAAAATTTCAAGCAGGAGATTGGGCACTACTCTTTGATTCAAAGTTCAAGGATTTTCAAGGGAAATTTCAAAATCACTGGCTTGGGCCTTATGAAATTGAAAGAGTCTTTGATAATAGAGAAGTTAGGATCAGAACCATTAATGAAGAAAAATTTCCTCTCCTTGTAAATGGACATTGACTGAGAGTCTATCACAAGCCATTGACAGAAGAGGAATTTGTTAAGTTTTTTCAAGACAACTCTGATATAAATTTGGTTAAGAAGAATTCTTCTTCTTCTCTGACTTAGAAATTTTATTTTATTTAAAAAAAAAAAATGTGTAATCATGAAAACCAATGATTGATTGGCATACTTATACATAAAATCTAAGGTGAAAACCAAAATTTTTGGCACCTTACATTTTCTTTATTCCTGTTCTAAAATCCCAATTTCTTTGCATCCCTTTTTCTTTTTCAAAACAATAAAAAGTATATAGCTACATAATTGTTGAGATTCTGCAGCTTTGATGGATTTCTGCAACTCATATATGATAGGACCTTTTTTACTGAAGAAATTGAAGAATACACCGAAGAGCACCTGAAGAAAGGACAAAGAGAAATAATTGAAGGTTAGAAACATCAAATTCAAGGTATGCAAATGAAAATTTTCATTTAACAATAAGGATGTAAACATTGGCATATGAATTATATGATCATTTTATACCACCAATCCAAAAGCATCATTAATAAGAGCTGATAATGTCAAATCGAAATCAAATCTCAAACTCCGCCACTTAAGCCTCATCATTACATGATCGCCCCAACATAAAATCTCGATTTCATTGTTGAAATCATTCAACTCATACTATAACATTCAGTTCTTATTGACCTCACTCATGCTATCGATAATTCTGAAGCGTCATTCATTCATTCATTCTAAAGCATAATTCACTCACGCTTTTACTCATATTGAAACTCTTAGCTTACCATGTCAGAGAGGTAGTCTTAAGGTAAATCTTCTCGAAGCCATGGAAGTAATTGTGAGGATAGAATCAGAAGGAGAAATTTTATGGAAGGTTACCCACAGATAAAAGAGATGCTACAAAAATCGCAGTGGCTCAGTTTTGTGGAAAAATTCGAAGGTATTCACAAGGAGGTAACTAAGTTTTTTGCCAAAGCTTTCGATGGAATGGAGGTTGAAATTGTAGATGTTAATTTTGCAATAACAGATTCTTTCATAGTCAAAGCCACCAGAATGCCAAGAATTGGAGAGAGTTGGTTCAAAAACAAAGGAATCGAAGGTGAAGAATGGAAAAAATTTCTGAGAAATCCAAGTATGGATACCACCATCTTTAAAAAGGGAATCCCTAGCACAACACTTGAAGGAAAATGGAGGAATTTTCTATTGATAATCCAAAAATTTATCACCCGTGATGGAAGATTTGGAAGCATGTTCTTTTATCATGTTAGGTTATCGATGCATTTTGTTGAAGGCGGTGAAATAAATCTTCCCTACTTTTTGTTACATAGCTTGAGAAAAATGCCAGGGACTGTTCAAAATAAAACCCAGTTTATAGACAACACAATGTATCATCATGGGTTCATTAAAACTCTTATTGAATTACATCTTAAAATTTTAGGGGATACTTGGGAAAAATTCCTAATTTGGAATCATTTCAAAGAGGGAAACCAAGAAGAACCTAGTTAAGGAAAAGAAAAAAGGGGAAGGAAAAGAAAAATTGAAAACCATGTTGAAAGTGAACAACAACCTCAGGAATAGTCAGAAGATGAATTTCCCATTGTGGAAATTTTGTGGAAACTTACGAAGAAAACTGTTAAAAATAAGGAAGAGGACGAAAAATGAAAAGATACATCCAGAAAAACATAGGAGTCCAAAATAAGGAAGAATAAGGAAACAAATCAAAACCCTCCTCTATCAATAAGGAGAAGTTCTAGACTCAGCCAGACAGTAAAAAATCTAGCTCCAAAAGAAACAGAACTTTTATTTCGCCTACTATAAGTCCAAGTCGAAAGACCCGAGAAATTGACCCAGTGCAGCAACACATTTATGACTATATTGAGTCCTTGGAGAAAAGAGACACAAAGAAGACATTAGCTTTAGAACAAAGGGAAGAAGCCCAACCTCATAGTCCATTTTAACTGGAGACACTAAACAGGCATATTCAACAGGAACATGAAGCCTTGAAGTTAAATAACCAAATTGAGAAAACCATAAATGACAATACTCTTTTGCATTTGGGTTTATGGTTCAAGAAGAACAGAAATCTCAATAGGCAAATCATAAGCCTGAAATATAAACTCTTGATGAGAAAGCCAAGGATGGTTGTGACTAGAAGGAAGGAAAACAAGTTAAAATTGGATGTTTTAGCAGAAGTCTTAGGGCATATGCAGTAGCATGACAAAGACCAAAAAAAAATTGTTTTCGCATGAGGACATGCAATGGCCTCCTTGTGGGGGAATGTAGAGCCTCAAGACTGCCTCAATTTTGACACTCCCTTTCACTTAATTTTCCTTCTTTTTATTAACACCATTAGCTCAAACAAGTATGAAACTACAAATTTTGACTTGGTAAGGTATTATAATGATCTATTTTTTCATATTTCCAATTTCTCCTTATTATTAGAGTAAAATCTTCATTAGCTACGGAATTAATGCAATTCTACAGCTGATTGATGTTTTTGTAGCCACCGCCATGCTTCGATGGGTTCTGAGGTGTCAATGGAGCGACGAAATATATTGTTAGGTGAGGAATGATCTTATTAAGGATTTCATCCTATCTATCTGACCTAAATCAAGGAGGAAAATTCCCAAATATGCGGTCAGAGAATGGTCAACCAAATGCTGAATCAAGCGAGTGAGGAGTCTGAAGCCATCACGCTTCACGATTTTCTCTGCCACATAGAAAATCGTGAAGCAACGAAATTATACTTTCTATTTTTGAGTTCAATATAGAATTTTCTACTGCTAATAGGCATAAAATCCTCAAGATAATTAATGACAAGTTTTTATAAATACTGGGCTAATAATCGTATTGACAGTGTCAATTATTATGCGATTGTAATCTCACTAAAACTCCATTTTATTTCCTACTTGAAGGAAGAAGTGTTTCAAAGCCTCAATGCGCATTTAGTAAAGATTAGACTTGAAACTGTCTGTTGTGGAGGGCCCTTGCAACAGAAGAGGTTTTATTTCATTTATGTTCTTGTATTTAGATGTTTTTCCATAGCTTCATTTTTTTCCTCCGTTTATGCTTTCACTGTATTTTGTAGCATAGATGTTGATTTTCTTTTATTTTCATTTTTATGTTAGAATTTGTAATCATTTCCAGAATTTCGTAGTGTTTTAAAATAGATGGATGAGTTTTTTTTATCATTTGATGTAGTTTGAATCATTATCTTTACTGTGTTATAGTCATTTCCATAATTTCATCTTGTTAGAATAGAATCGTTTTTATCATTTGATGTAGATTCATCTTTCTTTTTAAATGGTTAAATTGCAAAAGTAATCTTAGTTTTATTTCCTTACAAGAAGTGGTTTTTGTAGATTAGTTTTTCCTGAATCTTGAAATGTTTCATTTCCAATTTCAGTGAGTTCCTTTCAAGCAGTAGTGATTTAATGATTTACTTTTTGGTACAAAGATGAGAATGCTTTCTAGTTTTATATTTATTTCTGGCTTGCAAGAGAGGTCTTGGTGGAGTACTTATGTAAGAGGGATAGGTGTTATTATATGATTCCATGAAACTGAATGAGCATGAGTAGAACTATGTGACCCATGATCTTGAGTTGACAACTAGTATTCACGCCTTGAAGATGTGGAGGCATTATCTTCTTGGCGGGAGGTTTGTGTTGATGGGCGATCATAGTGGGTTGAGATATTTGTTTGACCAACTGAATCTAAATTCTAGGAAATATATATGGTTGGATACCCTTAGTGAGATTTACTTCTAGATCAAATACATTAAGGGAAAGGAGAATAGGATTGCAGATGCTCTCAGCAGGAAAGTGCAGTTGAACCATGTTGCAACCATGAGCTCATATGGGACAAATTTACGTGATCATATTTTAGAAGCAGGACAATAGGATGATATGTATAGGGAGCATATGAACATGTTACAATAGGGTACATGTGATAAGGATGTCAATTATTGTCTTGCAACAGATGGCTTGGTGAGATTTAGGGACAAGATCTATGTGCCAGATGACAGGGAGCTCAAGAAGCTTATCTTGATGGAAGTTCATGTTAAGCCATATTTAGGTCACCTAGGATATTAGAAGACATTGAAAGTAGTAAATAAATTCTACTATTGGATGAATCAGAAAAAGGAAGTGGCAGAGTTTGTGGCTAGGTCTTTGGACTGTAAATAGGTCAAAGTAGAGTGTAAGAATCTAGGTGGGTTGCTTTAGCCTATTTCGATTCCAAAATGGAAGTGGGAGGTAATTTCCATGGACTTCATTGCAGGTCTTCCAAGGACACCAAGGGAGCATGATTCTATCATGGTTGTAGTAGATAAGTTGAGCAAGGTAGCTCACTTCATTCCAGAGAAGACTACTTATTCATCTAGTGAGGTAGCACAAGTCTTCATCAAGGAGATCATCGTAGATTGCATGGTGTTCCAAAGAATATTGTGTTGGATAGTGATGCTGAGTTCACTTCCAAGTTTTAGAAGGAATTGTTTGTAGGTTTGGTGACAAGTTTGACCTTCAGCACAATGTATCATCTGCAGACATATGGAAAGATAAAGAGGGTCAACAAGATTCTAGAGGATATGTTGAGGATGTATGTCATGCATTAGTAGAGGAGATGGGAGGAGTACCTTCCATTCATCAAGTTTGATTACAACAACAATTATCTGGAGTCATTGAGGACGAGTCTGTTTAAGGCACTACATGAACGAAGTTGTAACACTCCCATTAACTGGAGTGATATAGTGAACAGGGTACTTATTGGACCAAACATGTTGGCAAACATAGATCAAGAAATGCAGGTTATAAAGAAGAATATAAAGGAAACATAGGACAAGAAAAATATTTATGCATACCAAGACATGGCATTTAAGGAGTTTCGTGTTAGGGAGCATGTGTATTTTCACATCAAGCCCAAGAAGAGCTCCTTGAGGATTGGATCATGTGCGAAGTTTGCACCATGGTATAGCAGACCTTTTGAGATCCTTGAGAGGATTGGACCAGTGGCCTACAGACTTGCACTGCCTCCAACATTGAAATTCCATGATGTTTTCCATGATTCATTGCTTAAAATATATGTAAAGGATGTTTATCATGTTCTTGATTGGTATTTAATGTAGGTGGAACCAAAATGGGAATTTCATGTAGAACCTTAGTGCATATTGCAGTGGAAACAACTCATGCTCTGGAACTGAGCAATCAAGCAAGTTAAAGTGAAGTGGAATAAATTTGGGCCCGATGAAGATACATGGTATATAGTTGATCAGATGTGTACTATGTATCCTTCATTGTTTGCTAGTGGAGGCAAATGATTTTTGGTATTTTTCAATATTTATGTATGGTTGTTATTGTAAATACCATAATGAGTTGTGCTATAAAGCTCCAAAAAGTGGTATAGTTGTCATATTGTCATGTTTTTCATGATGGTTTTTCTTTTGACCATGTTGTTATTGTAAATACTGCAACGATTTGGGTTATAAATCTCCATAGGAAGTATGTTTTAATTTTTATTGGTTTTGTTGGTTGTACGTATCAAAAAACACCGAGGACAGTGTTCCCCTAAAGGGGAGGGGTCTGTAACAACCTGGGTTAAAAGTTCATGTAATAAAGTTAATAAAGGAAAAATAAGACCATGGTCAAGGTAAATTTATTCCAAGCTTGATGTTGGGCAAAATATCCTAATGGGCATCACTTGATGTGTTTATAGATAAAGGGAAAATGGAAAAGGCTTTGAAAACGCAAAAAAAAAGTATTTTTGGCATTTATTTTATGAAAATAAAGGAAACTAGGAGAAAAGGAAGGTAAAAGGTCACTGGTTGCATGTGAGGAGGAAAATGAAGAAAATATAGGCCTCATTAATAAAAGAAATTAAAGCATCAATTGGTAGCCTTTTTTCATTTTAGTTTTGGAATTGGTTTTAAAAGAGGAGAAGAGCACCAAGAGGAGAAGGGAAGCAAGAAAGCAAAGGAAGGAAAATGAAAGAAAAGGAAGGACAAGGAAAGAAAAGGAAATAAAGGATCAAGAAAGAAAAGGTTGGATCAAGCAATTTCAAGAGGAATACTTACTGGTAATAGGTTGCATGTATGATTTCCTAGCGGGTTTTTACATGCATGGTATGTGCATGTTGGTATTTAGTTTATTTTTTGTCGGTGGCATGGATTTTGTCAGGTTTCAACAATGGATTTTAGCCTTTCCTTATGATTTCCTAATAGCCATGATGTGATAGGATTATTTCTCGTTTAAACTTTGGATTGCCAGAAAGATTTTGGATTCGGATGAGGTGGTCTCAGGAAAATCTCAAGGGTTGGGGGTGGAGATGGTTTTCTCCTAAAAGCCCTAAAAACGTGGGTGGAGACAAGAGAATTCCTCAAGGGATGGTGAAGGAATTCTGAGGCATCCAATCTTGGTTTGGTTTTTTGATCTTGACATCAATTTAGGTGACATCACTGTATGTTGAGGGTGGAGGTGGTTTAACCTTTGGATTCCCTTGGTTGTTTTTAGATTTATTTATCCCATGAGATCTCACATTCATGCTTGGAATATGGCACAATGGTGATTGGCTGAAAAAAAAAATAGTTCAGCCCAATCTATGGTCGGGTGTTATGTGGAAGTCTTGGACCTGATTGACCTTTTCATATGTTTAATAAGAGCTAATTTTTTCTTACTTTTGATGAGTAAATGTACTTTTTGTGGCTTTAATGGTTGTTCTGCCACTTTTTGTTTATCTAGTTATATATTAGTTATAAGCATGGTTATATGATAGATCTTAGTCATGGGTCTCTTCATTTTTTTACTTATAAATGAATGAATAATTAAAACATGACCTAATTGGTGTTACGATAATTATTTTTAGAAGGCATTGGTCCTTCTTGTTAAACCTCAGATAAATTTTCATATGCTTATGTTCATATATGCATTCATGAATTGTAAGTTGCATGATTACCAAGTGTTTAGCAAAATGCCAGTCCCAGTTAAGAGAGGTCAGGTTAAGTCATGGTTCAAGTTTTTGGTTTATAAGCTTTTTTCTATGCCATTCATCATTTCTATAAGTTTCATTGAGTTATGGGCAGAGGCATGAGTCCTAGCCTTGAAAAATTGGCCTAGAATTTGGGGTCGCTGGCATAGACCTGACAGGAAAAGTCCACACTCGCTAGCAGGCAGGCCTATGGGAGCGACTAGAGGACTATAGTCACTTGCATGCCTTGGCAAGGGAGAAACTGAGGCTCTAGTTCAATGAAAAATAGAGTTATCTTAGGGGTTGGACACTTGGAGGGGTCGGGTTGCTCCTAGAGGTCCTATAGCACTTGAGAGAAGTCGGTAAGGTATTAAGTTGTCGACTCCATTTCCTTAAGGTCATATAGGAAGTTGAGACTTATCATAGTGACCCTAAACTCATATTTACCCTGGGTAAACTGGTTATAGAGGACAGGCTCGCTCATTTGTGCTCGAAAAGGTAGACAAAAGACCCTACACAATATAGACACATGGGGGCTAACGTTTTCCTTCCTTCATTTATGATGCTCTCGGAAACAAACTCTCCTTCCCCTCGTCCCATTCCATCTATTTCCTCAGAAGTTGTTCCACCTTTCTATACTAAATTTACTGGATACCAAGGCATAGAATTTCTCACTAAGAGGGTTGTAGAGCCTCAAGACTACCTCAATTTTAACGCTCCCTTTCACTTATCTTTCCTTCTTTTTGTCAACACCATTAGCTCAAACAAGTGTTAAACTTCAAATTTTGACTTGTTAAGGTATTCTAATGATCTATTTTTTATATTTTCAATTGTTCCTTATTATTAGAGTAAAATTTGCATTAGCTATGGAATTAATGGAATTATGTAACTTATTTATGTTTTTGTATCCACCGCCATGGTTCGATGGGTTCTGAGGTGTTAATGGAGCAAAAATATATATGGGTATGTGAGGAATGATCCTATCATGGATTTCATGCTATCTATCTGACCCAAATCAAGGAGGAAATTGCCTAGATATGCGGTCAAAGAATGATTTACCAAATGCTGAATCAAGCAACAAGGAGTCTAAAGCCATCGTGCTTCACGATTTTCTCTTTCACATAGAAAATCGTGAAGCAATGAAATTATACTTTCTATTTTTGAGTTCAAGATAGAATTTGCTAGTTCTAGTAGGCATAAAAGCCTCAATAAAATTAATGATGAGATTTTATAAATATTGGGCTAGTAATCGTATTGACAGTGCGAATTATTATGCGATTGTAATCTCATTAAAACTATGTTTTATTTTCTACTTGAATGAAGAAGTGCTTCGGAGCCTCAATGCGCAACTAGTAAATATTAGACTTGAAACCGTCTATTGTGGAGGGCCCCTGCAACAGAAGAGGTTCTATTTCATTTATGTTCTTGTATTTAGATGTTTTTCCATAGCTTCATTTTTATCCTCGGTTTATGCTTTCATTGTATTTTGTAGCATAGATGTATGGTTTTGTTTTATTTTCATTCGTATGTTAGAAGTTGTAAATCATTTCTAGAATTTCGTAGTGTTTTAAAATAGATGCATGTGTTTTTTTATCACTTAATGTAGTTTCAATCATTATCTTTACTGTGTTATAGTCATTTCTAGAATTTCATCTTGTTAGAATAGAATTGTTTTTATCATTGAATGTAGATTCATCTTTCTTTTTAAATGGTTAAATTTCATAAGTAATATTAGTTTTCTTTCCTTACAGGAAGTGATTTCTGTAGATTAGTTTTTCCTGTGTGATCTATTTTGAAGAACATTGAAAGATTTCATTTCCAATTTCAGTGAGTTCCTTTCAAGCAGTAGTGATTTAATGATTTACTTTTTGGTACAAAGATGAGAATTCTTTCTAGTTTTATAGTTATTTCTGGTCAGAACAATAAGTGATTTTCTCATTTCTTTGCTCAGCCTTAGTTACATAATATTTCATTTCTAAAAACATTAAAAAAAAAATATCAGAGTTTTTTTAAGGTTTGATTTTCTTATATTAGATACTCATAATCTTTTAGATACTAATAATCAATTATAAATTTTCTTCAAGGGATTGTTTTAGCTTTTGTAACTTAGCTAAATTAGAATCTAGTTGAAATTCAATTAATATATACAAAAACAATTTTAAAAACAAACCTTGAAAAACACACAATAAAATAAGTAAGAAAGGTTTCTATCATATATAGTGCATTTGCACTTCACAAGATTACCAAATCTGGTCGATAATTTATGATAGCAATTTAAGATAATTAAATTGACTAAACATTTTGACGTCGTTCCCGGGGAAGTGTAAATAGAAGCATTTTCTCTCTTAAAATAAAATATAAAATAAAATAGAAAAATAGAAAATGGCATGCATAGAGAAAGAGATCCTAGGGCTAATTTGTAGCTAGAGGAAGAATCTTAATTACAAATCCTCCACTCACCCCATCAAGACCTCGTAGTTCCACACCATCCACCCAAAATCCCGTACCATTTTTAGCAGGTAGACATAGAATTCATAACGTATGAAGATCGGAAATTCAACCTAGGGATTCACCAAGATCATCAACTAAATAAGTTGTGGAAGAACAAGATCCTACATCCCCAACAAAGGGAGTAATTTTCCTAACCTCTACTAGAGAGAAAATTTTAGCTCAAGAACTAAAAATCCCTAGTGAGGAAGAGGAAGTAGAAATATTATTTAATATACCATTGATAGAATAATCGGAATAAGTAGAATAAGAACAAACAATCCCAATCTTGGAATTTTATATCAATTTAGAAGAATCTACAATGTTTGGGGAAGGGGAAGGAGAAGTACACAACAATTATGAGCATTTAATAATTTGAGGAGGTGGACCTAGGATTGGAGGTGGAGGTAGAGGTAGAGGAAGATATGGAGGAAGAGGAAGAGGTGAAGGTAGAGGAGATAGAGGAGAAGATAGAATAGATCCAGATCTTGTTGGATTTCCTATACTTGATGAAGATACTATTGCCACAATTAAAAATATCTTACCCTCTATCCTTCCAAACTTCCATGCATTAAGAAGTAAGGATCTTGAAACATTTGTTTTTGAATTAGAAATTTTATGTAAATCATATGACTACCTACTCGATTCTCAAAAATTGAAATTGTTTCCAGCTACCCTTAAGGATGCATCATTGAAATGGTTTATGGGCTTAATAACACACTCTATTAGAACATGGGAATAAATGAAAAATTCATTCTTATTCAAATACAAGGATTACTGCATGCCTAATAACCGAAAAGATGAAGTCTTTAAGATGATGCAAAGAGAAGATGAGAATCTGGAGGATTTAATTGAAGGATTCAGTTATATTATAAAAAGGGCTAAAATGGAAAATTTGGATCAAGATACTTTGAAACCTCTCCTACTAAAATTCATTAGAGATGAATGGATAGATATCCTTACCATGTTGGGAAAGGAGACATTTATCAGCTATCATTACCAGAAATTTATGAATTATGCATACATATTTCAAGAGGTAAATCAAGAGTTGGTAAGAATTCAATAGATCTTGTTCTCTCTAGAATTAGTAAATCTGCGGCTAGAACAGTAAGTAGTGTTGAAATAGGAAATTTGCTTGATGAATTTAAAACATATATTTTAGGTAGTCTTAGTGAACAAATGGACACCTTGAAATTACAAAATAAGAAAGTGTTGAAAGTGATGCCTTATCTATTTTTTATCGTAAGTGCAGAAAAAAAAAACATGCCTTAAGAGAATGCCCTCTTGATTTCAAAAGTGTATAAACCTATGTTATGCGTACAGAAAATCACGAAACAAAGAAGTGTCCTTCCATCCCAGGTCTAAAAGTTGTCTACCAAGAGGAAATGGTTCCAAACCAGGTAGATCCTATTTTCTTTATTGCTAGAAAACCATGGCAAGGATCACAAAATAAAGGTTTCGACACTGAGATGTATACTCAACCCCCACAAAATAATTGGACTATAACAATGCCATGGAAGCAGCATTGGTCTCAATCCAAACCTTGGACACAAGGATGGAAAATTCCTTATGGTATATACTCTCAATATCACCAATATCCACAACCGTATCTAAACTTTCCACCACAAAATTTTCCTCAATATAGTACACAAGTTCACCCTCAATTTCGAAATCAGAATCCACAACTCTCATTACCATTTCCACAAAGACCAAATCAATTACCTGCTCAACCACTTCCAAACCAAAACAATAAAAATTCACAACCTGTTTATAACATGGAGGGACAAAATTTTCAGACCTAAATGATATCTACACTAGATCTTAATAATGTCCAACTTAGATCTGGTAAAATATTAGAAAATAAATTTCCATATGTTGTTATTCAGAAAAAAGAAAAGGTTGATCATTCTGATGAAGAGACATCTCTTCATTAAAATGAAGATCCTCAAAAGAAAAATAGTTATTCTGAAGAAGAGACATCTCTCCATAATAAAGCAAATATTCAAAAACAAACACATAATACTCCAATAAAATCAACTCTGATTGAAGAACAACCTTCAATATCCATCTCAAAAACACCTTTCCCTAAAACATTACAAATTTATAAAGGGGCAGAAAAAAAAATCATGATGCCTAATTATGATATGTTAGACGAGCTTAAAAATGTTTGCATAAAAATCCCTTTGCTACAAGTTATAAAATAAATTCCAGTCCTTGCAAAGACAATAATGGAATTGAGTATAAAGAAACTGGGAAGAAAAATAAAAGAAGTAAAAACAATACCATTAGTTGGAAAAATTGCAGACATCATAATGGGAAAAACAATAATGAAAAGGTATTTGGATCCAGGAAATCCCATCATGAAGACACACATCAATGGTATCGAAATCCAAAACACATTGATCAACTTAGGAGCAGCCATAAACATCATGAGTAGACAAACTATGGATTAACTAAGACTTCCAAATCTCCAATATACACCAACATTGTTACAACTAGCAGATAGATCTGTAATTAAATCTGATGGTGTGTTAGACGACATTTATGTATCCTTAGATTCTTGGAAATATCCAGTCGATTTAATGATCTTAGCACCCAAGAATAACTTGGGAGGACATCCATTAATCTTAGGAAGACCTTGGTAAGCTACAGCTGATGCTTTTATCAGTTGAAGAGTTGGTGATATGTTTATCTCTGATGGTAGTTCAACAAAGGCATTCACATTATATCCACTTCTAAAAATAATGATAGAGGTAGAAAATGAAGAATGGATGGATGATGATAATGATATACAACCCATTTTCACTATTTCACAAATTAGTGAAGACGATCAAATTTTAAATTCAATGGAAAATAATGAATTATCTTCACACTGTGAGAGTAGTAAAAATTTTCAAGAACAATGCAATATCAAATATCTATCATCTAGACAAATGTATTGATATTCTATGGAATAATTTGACAATTCTTCAATATAGATATTTCTAGGTAAAACTTTAAATGTAAACAAAAATCTGGAAGAATTTCAAAAGAAGAAATTAATGGAAACATTATTGAAACACTCATCTGTATATGCACAAAAATATACTGACATGAAAGGAATCAATCCAAAAACCTACATGCATCACATATATATTGAAGAAAATGAAATACCAATCCGACAACCTCAATGAAGAATGAAACCAAACTTGAGGTAAATTGTTAAGGAGGAACTACAAAAACTGTTGAATGTAAATTTTATTTATCTAATATTAGACAGTCAATGGGTTTCACTTTTAGCAATTTTCCCTAAAAATAATGGAAAATGGAGAGTATGTATTGATTATAAGGAGTTGAATAAGGCTACTTTGAAATATCATTTTCCACTCCCTTTCATAAATCATGTTTTAGACACATTAGCATGGAAGTAATATTTTTCATTTTTGGATTGCTTTAGTGGATATAACCAAATTGAGGTAGCATGAGAAGATCAATACAAAACCACATTACCTGTCCATGGGCAGCTTATGCTTACCAAGTGCTTCATTTTGGATTATGCAATGCACCAACAACATTCCAAAGAGCAGCATTTGGTATTTTCTTTGATCTAATTCATTATTGTATGGTGGAAGTGTATATGGATTATTTTATAGTCTATGGAAATTATTTTGAAGAGGCTCTTGAAAATTTGGAAAATATCTCATAAGATGTAAAGAAGAAAATCTCTCATGAAAAATGTTTTATGATGTTTACGGAGGGGATTGTTTTAGGACAACATATTTTAGGAAATGGAATTATGCTAGACTCATCTAAAGTAGAATTTATTTCCAAATTAGCAGTTCCAACTTGTCAAAGAGATGTTAGGAGTTTTCTTGGTTTCACTGGATACTATAGAATATTTATAGAAAACTTTACAAAGATTGCATCTTCTCTCTTCAAATTTCTTACAAAATATTGTGAATTTAGTTGGAATTCTAATTGCCAAAATGCCTTTCAAACTTTGAAAGAAAATATTTCTGAAGCACCCATATTAAGAGGACCAAACTAGAAGTTATCTTTCCATATTTCAACTGATGCTTCAGTAACAGCTCTGGGAGTTGTATTGGGAAAAAAAAGTCTTGACTCCTTATGCCATTTACTATACAAGTAAAAATTGACTCTATTAGAGTTAAATTATACTGTTACTGAAAATGAGTTTTTAGTTGTTGTCCATGACATTAACAAATTTAGACATTACATCACTCGCTATGAAACTTCCATTCACATAGATCATTTTGAAATTAGATATCTAATGGATAAATCAATCACTAATGGAAGATTCACAAGATGGTTATTATTATTGCAAGAATTCAATATCACCATTTTATATCGACCTCGAAAACAAAACACAGTTAATAACTTTTTGTCTAGAATTAAAAATGATAACAATGATATAGACGATAGTTCCTGATGAATATATTTTTGCAATATCTACTAAATCTCTATGGTTTTCAGAAATTGCTAACTATTATACCACAAGGAAGCTACCATCATATTTGTTTCCTATAGAAAAGAGGAAGATAATTCAAATGAGTGCATCTTATTCATGGATAAATGAAGAATTGTACAAGACAGGTCGAGATCTCATCATCTGAAGATGTGTAAGAGAAGACGAAATACCTGAGATACTAAAATCATGTCATGATGAAGCATGTGGAGGACGCTTCCCTGACAAAAGAACTCTTACAAAGTCCTTCTCTTAGGATATTATTTTCCTTCCATTTTTAAGAATGTGAAGGAATATGTTAAGGGATGTGATAGTTGTCAGAGAATGGGGAAACATGTTCCTTCGGATGAAATTCCTTTACAACCTTATGTACTTATGGAACCTTTTGAGAAATGGGTACTAGATTTTGTCAGAACAATCAATCCACCATCAAGACAAAATTGGTATATTCTTGTGTGCACTGATTATGTCACTAAATGGGTAGAAGATAAAGAACTTTATTTTTCTATTGAAAATGTTGTAGTTTCATTTCCTTTTGAGGATATTTTTACTTGTTTCGATGTCCCAAGGGAAATTGTGACAGATCAAGGAACTCAATTTACATCCAGAATGGTGCAGAAGATAATAGAAGATTACAAATCAAGCATAGGAAGTCTACTCCATATCATCTACATGAAAATGGACAATTAGAATCCACTAATAAATTGATTGAAGCAGTCCTTACGAAGACTGTAGATTTGCATAGAAGGGATTGGGCAGAAAAGCTTCCAGAAGCTTTATGGGCGTACTGCACCACATGGAGAAGCACAACATGGCATACCTCCTATGAACTTGTTTATGGGAAGCAAGTCCTATTTCCAATAGATTTCCAAATAAAAACTTTCAAGAAAACAGTAATGTTATGAAACCAACTCCAAAAATAGAAGAAAAGAGAGATCAACACCTTAGAAATCATCCACTTCGAAGGGGCAACTTCCTTTACATTACATAAATGAAAAATTATTTGATGATTCAAATGAAAAAACCTCCTTTCTATATATAAGAGTCCATGGGGTCAATATATCATCCTAGCCGTCCCGGATGCGGGTGGCCAGCATGTCTGAAAGGTGGAAAAGGTGGTGGGCTAGCGCGTGGGGTTCTACCACCGCCACCCTACTTTGCGTCCTCCATGCCACTAATAGAATTAACACTGCTCTGTCCAGGGCATTTACGCTGCAATTTTTCCCAGACTTGCACTCGATCCACAGAGATATGGCTTCTCCGGGACGCTACAGACCGGCTTTGCTGCCCCTTCGTTCTTGTTGCTCCTCGGCGGTCTCTAAGCCAAGCTTTCGGACCAACACTGGACGCAGGTGCTCGCTTTCCTGTTGTATAAACCTTGCTCCTGGACTGCACTTCTCGCAAAGCTCCTTTTTCACTCAGAGTTTTGGAATTCGCTCTATTTCTCTCCCTGTGGAGATCGATTCTTATTCGCCTTCGGTCCTCAGTTTTGGCACGTCTGCCCTGACCCTATCCTCGGCCTCCTGTTCTTTCAAGTTCAACACTTCTGACCTGAATACCATGCCTCGTTTGTGCCATAGGATGAGAAGCAGACGAGGCTCGAGCCGTGGTGGTCCTTCTCGACACCCTCCTCCCTCCTCGCCTTCTCCTCTTCTCCGCCATCTGATTCCATGCGGGGTCGGTATCCTGAGACACGCAGCGGTCAGAGCTCTTTGGCGGGGCGAGGGACTGCTCTGCTTTCAAGAAGCCTCTCTAGTCTCCTCCCGGGTCAGCAGCACAAGGCTCAGTTCCGCTTCCCCTACTTGCTTAACATGCCTACTGTCATTGCCACCATCACCATTGATTTCAAAGAAGCGTCGCCTGATTCGACTGCCGAGCTTACCGACTCTCCTCCGGTGCAATTGACAACTGATAGGCCCTGTTCTCCTTCTAAAGCAGGTCAGAAGCGGAATATGGTTGAGGGATGCTCCTTGCAGGACCCCTTCATGGATTCTGGAGCGGGGGACTTCAAGAGAGGTTGTTCTACTGCTCCGGTTGTCGAGGAGAGGGCGGACACTACCAAACAGGATGCTCTGGGTGATAATGTTGCTGTGCAGGACGAGGATGACCCCGACGCTTACGCCTGTCGTGTGGTCAAGTCTCCTCCTTCCTCTCAAGGTAATTAATGGCCTTTCTTCTTTCAGGCTTGTTTTTGGCTGCTCGTTGTGCCAGGCTCAGCTCTGGTAATCGTATGCTGACTCAGTTTAGCTGGTTCTGCTTCTAGTTCTCTTTTGATTGCCGGTTTCCCCTTCGTGGGCGGCAGATTATCCTGTATAAGACCGTTCATGTTTACAATTCTGAAGCTAAATGCTATGGGTTGATATGTTGTTTGGATTCTCCGGCCGGTTTCCCCTATGAGGGCGGCTTTTTGTGCTAAGATGCCTGTCTGTGCTTCATTTTTGTAATTGTCTCTCGGCACTGTGTACTGTTATTTTGACAAAATGTCATGGCTGCAATAGAATGCCCATCTCTCGGGCCAGAATCTCTGAGGCCTCGGCCTCCTTGTAATGTATTTTTGTATATTAATAGATTAAGCTTATTAAGAAAAAAAATATATATATATATCATCCTAGCCGACCTAATAATAATAATGTAAGGGAACAACAATAATAATAGCAGGGTTTTATGGGGCACAATAATAACAATATGGGGACTACAGGGTTACAGCAATAACAACAAGGGGGCTACACTAACAACAATAAGGGACTACACTAGTAATATATGGACTTAACATGCCCCTCTCCTTCAAAAAAGTGTTGTCCTCAACACTTGAGTAGCTTTGGATGCTTCTGTATAAAATTCTCATCCTCCCATGTGGAATCTTCAATCAGTAAGTTCTTCCACTTGATGAGATACTCTTAAATTGATCGATTTCGTAGTTGTCGAGTTCTTGTTTTCATGATTGCTTCAAGTTCCAATATGATTTTTCCTTCCTCATCAAGTTATGGCAATATTGTTATAAGTAGAATTTTTTCACCTATAACCTTATTTAAGCATGAAACATGGAAAATTGGGTGCACTCGAGAAGAAGAAGGAAACTCCAATTTGTATGCCATAGTACCAATATTTTGCAACACCTTCTAAGGACCATAGTACTTTGGCGATAATTTATTATCCTTCTTAGCTTGCTTGAGGGACATTTGTTTGTATGGTTGTAGCCGTAAAAATACCCAGTCTCCTACATAGAAAATTCTCTTGCTGCGATGTTGATCTGCCTATTGTTTCATTGAATTTTGTGCCAAATTTAGGTTATCCTTTAAGAGTTCAAGAACTACTTGTTGATGCTCGATGTGAACTTCCATTGCTTGAACCTTAGAATTTTATCTTAAAGATGATGTGATGAAGGGTGGATGATATAACACTGTTACCGATGAAATAGGTAACCACACTATTACCTACTTTTTTTTGGTAGCATAAAAAGCACTCGATTTTGAAAAGTGGTGATGCAGAATCACTTTTTTTTTTTTAGCGTA
This sequence comes from Pinus albicaulis, assembly GCA_034641835.2. NCBI lineage: Eukaryota > Viridiplantae > Streptophyta > Pinopsida > Pinales > Pinaceae > Pinus > Pinus albicaulis. The sequence continues at coordinate 152,768,323 of CM076580.1, forward strand.
TTTTTGACACTCTAATATTTTTATTTATGTAGTATGAATATTTTTTTTTAAATGTTAGTGATTTTCATGCTAATTTTGAAACGTATTGATGCAACATCAACTTTTTTTTTTTTAGAGCAGTGATTTTCATGCTAATTTTGGAACGTATTGATGCAACATCAACCCCTTTTTTTTAGAGTGGTGATTTTCATGTTGGTAATAAAACACAAAACTTAGATAAAAATATATATATAAAAACAATAAAAAAACAAAATTAACTCGTAAAAATAAAAAATTTAAACAAAAATAATAATAAAAGAAACAAAAAAAAAACAAAAATATTCGAAAATTATATCAAAAGAAACGACAAAATTTGAAAAAAAAACACATAATTTAAAGAAAAAAACAAAAATTAACCAAAAAAATAAAAAAAATAAAAAACATCAAAAACATTTTTTTCTAAGTTACTAAAAAAAACCATATAATTAATTAAAAAAAAAATTAAATAGAAAATTTAAAAATAATTCAAATTACAAAATTCAAATTTAGATAGAAAAAATAAAATACAAAAAAGAAAAAATTAAATTTAAAAATTTAAATTAAAAAAATAATAATAAGAAGAAAAAAAATACAAATTTTAAAATTAACAAATAAAACAAATAAAAAAAAACAAAATTTAAAATTGAAAAAGAAAATTAAAAATATAAAAAAAAACTATCATTAAAAAACAAAAAAAATGAAAAAAACCACGTGCAAATAATTAAAAAACAAATATCCATAAATTTACTGTTTTTTTTAAATGAAACAATTTATAAATTTTAAAAATGAAAAACTAAAGAAACTAAAAGATTAAAAAAAAAATTAAATTAAATTAAAATTTAATAAATTTAATAAATAAATTTTAAATTTAAAAAAATAATTAATCTAAAATATTAAATTTAAAAACAAAATTTAAAAAAAAACAAAAAAAAAAAAAAAACAAAAAAAAAACAAAAAACAAAACAAAACAAAACAAATTAAAACAAATTAAATTTAAAAAAAAAAATAAAAAAATAAAAAAATTTTGAATTTTTAAAATTAAAAAAAAAAAGAAAAAAGAAGAAGAATTTTTTGATCATGGTGGTGCCGCCAATCAGCCTCTCGCTGTGCGAAGTACGGAGGTTTGTCATTGGGTGGGCTGGGGCGCGGGCTCGGCCGTCGGGCGAGCGAGGAGGCTGCGGATGCGCCGCCCCGTCGCCTGGGCCAGACGCCTCCGCCGCCACCTGCTCGGGAGGCCGATTCTGGGAAACGCCCTCCCGTGGCGGGAGGGCGATTCTGGGCGGGAAGGCGATTCCCGGAATCGGCCACCTGTGCCGCGGGAGGGCGATTCTCGGAATCGGCCACCTGTGCCGCGAGAGGGCGATTCTAGGAATCGGCCTCCCGCCCAGCGGCCGGCCTCCGCCACCACCTGGGCGGGAGGCCAATTGGCAGCGCCACCACGATCCAAAAATTCTTTTTATTTTTATTTTTTTAATTTTTAATATTTTATTTTTTAATTTGCTTTTTTTTTTAATTTTTTTTTTAAATTAAAAAAATAATAACAATAATTTTTTTTTATATTTAATTTTTATATTTGAAATTTAATTTTTTTTAGGTTTTTTTTTTTTTTTAATTTTATTCATTTTTTTTGTTTTTTGTTTTTTTTTTTTCTAAATTTTGTTAATAATTTTTATTAAATTTTGTTTTTCTTTCTTAATTTAATTGATTTTTTTTTTAATTTTTTCGTTTTTTTTATTATTATTAAATTTTATGTTTAGTTTTTCATTTAATTTTTTAAAATTTAGTAAATTTTGTATTTTTTTTTAATTTATTTGAATTTAATACTTTTTTATATTTTATATTTTTTTATAATTATTTTTTAATTAAATAAAAATTTTATATTTTTTTTATTTCAATTAAAATATTGTATTTAAAATTAGATTTTTTTTTTAATTAAACTTAATATTTTCAAATTAATTTATTTTTTTCAATTTATCAATTTTAATTGACTTTTAAAGTTTTTTAACTTATTATTTTAACAGTGTTTTTTTTTTTTCCATTATGTTTAAAATTTATATTTTATTTCAAAATTTATTTGTTTATTCATTTATTTATTAAAATTTAATATTTTTTTTTAAATTTAATTTGTTATTTTAATATTAACATCTTTTTAAATTTAATAAAACTTAATATATATATTTTTAATTTAAGTTCATATATATATATATATATATATATATATATATATATATATATATATATTGTTAATATTTTTATTGTATTTTATTTTTATTTTTTATTTTTAATTAATTTTTCATTTTTTTACTTGTAATTTCAATAATGTTTTTTTTTTTTTGGTTTTAAATTTATTAAAATTTAATATATTTCTTTAATTTTTTTTTTTTTTAATTTTTATTTTAATTTAATAAAAATTTTCTTTTTCTTTTTTTAAATTAATTTCTATATTTTATTTTTATAATTTATTTTGTTTTTTTATTTTGTTTTTTTTTTCTATATATTTTGAAATTTTGATCTTTAAATTTTTTTATTTTTTTTTATTTTTATTTTTTTTCTTAAATTTTAGGTTTTTTTGATGTTTGAATTAAAATTTTTATTTTGTTTTTATTTTTATTTTTTTATTCCTATATATTTTTAAATTTTAAGCTTTAAAATGTTTTTATTTTTTAAATTTATTTTTTTCTTAAATTTTAGGTTTTTTTTAATGTTTGAATTTTAAAAATTAAAAAATGTTATTTCTATTTTAAAAAATGTCAAAAATATGACACAATTTTTTTTTTTTGTTATTCCAGCATCAACTGGTTTTGTTTTGAGGGTGTTTTTTCAATCCTTTTTTCAAGAAACAATTTTGTTTTTAGCATAATTTTATAAAATGTTGAAATTTGACCTTAAAAAAAAACCAAGTGTGTTCTAGAATACACTTTTTTTGTTTTTGGGGCGTTTTCTCATGTTTTTTGAGTCTTTTTGGGCTAGAGTTCTCGTTTTGAGGTCAGGTTACCTATTTCATCGGTAACAGTGTTATATCCATAAAGTGCCATAAATGGGGTCATTTTTATTGCATTATGGAAGGAAGTGTTATACCGCCACTCAGCCAGAGGTAACCACTTGACCCATTGTGTTTGTTTATCATATACAAAAAAAAATATATCCTTCCAAACATTTGTTCACTATCTCAATTTCCCCATTGGATTGAGGATGATAAGATGATTTATGGGCTAGTTGAGCACCCAAACAAGAAAATAATTTCATCCAAAAATTTCCAGTGATAATGGGATCTCTGTCGCTTACAATAATCTTTGGGTTTCCATGTAGCTTTTGAATTTTTTCCATAAATGCAGTAGCAACTGTACTTGCTTTAAATGGATGAGATAATGCACAAAAGTGTGCATACTTGGTAAGTCTATCAACTACCACCATGATGACACTCTTTCCTTCGAACTTAGGTAAACCTGTGGTAAAATCCATTGTAACCTCCTCCCAACGTTGACTTGGAATGGGTAAAGGTTATAGCAAGCCCGAGGTCTTAATTGTCTCAACTTTATTTTACTAGAAAATAAAACATTTTTCCACAAACTTTTGAATATTAGATTTAAGGCCATCCCAAAAAAATATTTCTTCACCCTGTGGTAAGTTTTTAAAAATATTGAGTGTCCTCCTATGGGAGAGGTGTGCAATTACAAAAGAATATTTTGTTTTATTCAGGAATTATTACAATGATATAAGCGATGTTTGTACCATAAGGAATCATTTTTCCAACTAAATGTGTCATATATATTGGGATCTTGCTGCAACTTTTGAATAAGTTTCCACATTTCTTTGTGATTCTTCCATTCCTCCCTTGCTTCAGTTATCCAATTTGGTTGGATAATCTAAATGCCACAAAGCAATGCTTCCACCTCCTCATCCTTTCTTGAGAGTGCATCTGCAACAAAATTTAGCTTCCCTTTTTTGTAGATGATTTCAAAGTAATAACCCAACATCTTTATGACCCATTTTTGTTGCTCTTCTGAAGATAGTCTTTGTTCCAAAAATTATTTAAGACTATCATGATCAGTTTTTACCTTTAAGTGTCTTCCCATTAGGTAAGATCGCCATTTCTTTATTTGATGTATTATTGCCAACATTTTCTTCTCATAAATAGCTTTTTGCAAATAATTTCCTTTGATTGGATGACTTTCAAAAGAAATGGGTCTTCCTTCTTGCATTAAAACAACACCAATTCCAATTCCCAAGGCATCACATTCCAAAATAAAGGTTTTTGTGAAGTTTAGCGTAGCTAATACTGGTGCTAGGAAAATTGCCTCTTTAAGATGTTCAAAGGCCTAAGTTGCTTCAGGAGTCCATGAAAATGCATCTTTCTTCAATAATGTTGTTAGAGGTGCTTCTATTCTCCCATAATTCTTAACAAACTCGCAATAGTACCATGTTGACACGAGAAATCCTTGCAACTGCCTTACGGTTGTGGGGACTTTCCATTCCTTAATGGCTTTAATTTTGTTAAGGTCTACCTTAACACCCTTTCGGGAATGAATATGACCCAGATATTCCACCTTTTGTACTCTAAATAAATATTTGGAGGTTTTTTCATATAATCTTTTCTCCAATAATTTGAGTACCTTGTCAACATGTTGAACTTGATCCTTCCAAGACCTGTTGTAGATTAGTATATCATCAAAAAATACTAACACAAATTTTCTAAGGAAGGGTTTAAAAAGTGAATTCATCAACCCTTGAAATGTAGAAGGTGCATTGGTAAGGCCAAAAGGCATGACAAAAAATTCATAATGACCCTCATGAGTTTGAAATGTTGTTTTCAGAATATCTTCAGTCTTCATCCTAATTTGATGATATCATGAACGAAGATCCAACTTGGTAAAATAAATTATTCCATGTAATTCATCCAATAATTCATCAATCACAGGAATGAGACATTTATCTCTAATATTGAGCTTATTGACCTCCCTATAAACCAGACACATGCACCATGATTCATCCTTCTTGTGCACCAATACTATTGGAGCATAGAAATAAATTTGACTAGGTTGAATTAAACCAACCTCTAACATTTATGCAATCATACGTTCAATTTCGCTCTTTTGGACATAAGGATATCTGTAAGGCCTGATGTTTGGATGAATACTTCCTCGAATCAAATGAATAACATGATCATGATAACGAATAGGTGGGAGTTCTTTGGGATTTCAAACACCTTGGAATGATTGTCCAAGGCTTTTTGGAGATCTAGAGAAATAGATGATTTTGATGTTGGAACTTCTAGTGAGCATAATTGTGAAATTACGCCCCATTTTTCTTTCTTTAGAAGCTTTGTCACGACATTAGAGCTTATTATCTTTCCTGAATTCCCTGTGATACCCCATAATTCAAATTCCTTTCCTTCCGAAAAAAAATTCAAAAAATGTTGGGTGTGGAGCCTGATTATCTTCTTTATTTTGTATCACAACGTTGGACCCTGGTTCTTAATGGGGCAGTAACGCCGCCCATAATTAAACACTTCCTGGGGGGTCAAAGGGGTGGGGGGGGTGGGGTGGAGGGAGTTGTGACTTTATGGAGCCCCCCCCCTCTTGGAAAGGGGTTTCGAGGGCAGCACCCCCGAAGTTAAAAACAGATGTAAAATTGCCTTGTAAAAGTATTACAATTTCTAGTCAATCTGGGTCGTTCATCAGGCAAATGATTTGACGATAGAAGTTCTGTTTAATTTAGGGTTTTTTCCCTAGAAGGAAACCCCCCGTTTCGTATGAGGGTATTTTATTGCAGTTGTGTATTGTATGTGTATTCTCAGAGCGAGAAACAAAATAGAGAGACTATGAGAGAGAACGAATGATATTACATCGGATCTACTGTAGGTTGTGTCTCTTCATTTTGCTGGATAATATAAAGGAAGGACTGGATGTTCGTTGTGGACGTAGCCAAATTGGGTGAACGACGTATATTTATGTCTTTCTGGTTTATATGTTCTCTGTGTTGGGTTTTCGCCTATCTTATTTGTTGCATTGCTCTATAATATATAATTTTCTAACAAAAAAGTTCTTGAAAATTTAATGGTATCGTCCCCAAAGATTGTAACCATTGTAATCCTAATAAAACAACATCACCTCCCATTGGAATGGAATGAATTGGACTATTCAATACATATTCCCCCATGGTTAGCTTGATATTATGGAATTTTCTAGAGCAATTTATAGTCCCTCCATTTGCAACCATCACCTGACACTCTAGTGCTGGGTATAGGAAGCAATTCAATTCCTTGGTTGCCTTACAATGAATAAAATTATGGGTACTGCCTGAATCAATCAACACTATTACATTTTTCTTCTTGATATGTCCTTCTCTATTGAGAGTTTGAGGAGTGGTAATTCTTGCCAATGCATTACATGATATGGTCGGACTCATTTATTATTTCTCTAGGGTTGGTTCCTAGTGTATACCCTCTTCTTTTGAAGTTTCTTGTTCATTTTATTCCTCCTCTTCACAATCTCTGTAAAATAATTTATTCTCAGCAACCTTAAGACCTTTAGTTTATTTTCTATCAAAACTGTAGCAAAGCCCTTTTGCTCTCTTTTTTCCAATTTTTGTGGTGTCAACCTTGTAGGTTATGGAAGTCTATTAGTAGCAACACTTCCATCTTTATAGATGTGAGTGGTATGCTTCCTTGTCGCCATAAATTTACTTTCAATTTTTCTTTCCAGCCTGAATGCCTTCGTCAATGAATTAGGTTCCCAAAGGTGAAACTCATGTTGGATGTTATCATTTAAGTCCCTATGAAGACATCAATCTTTTGTTCCTATGGAATATTAGTTACCCTTATATTAAATTTTTGGAAGTCCTCAATGTGCTCCACCATTGAACCCTTTTGTTTAAGATTTATCAATTGGCTAAAGAAGGTGTTGCTCTTTGTATCCTCATAATGTGCTATCATTTCCTCCGTAAAAATTGACCAGGTGACAATTTTTTACGAGAGCAAAGCCATCGATACCATACAAATGCATTTTTTTATAAATGTAAAGTTGCAATGTGTACCTTTTGTGTGTTTTTCACATTATGGGGATCAAAATATTGCTCCATCTGTAGTATCCATGTTATGGGATCCTTGCCATAAAACTTCCTCATATCAATATTTGGAATATGGTGGGTCTACAATCCAACATTAGAGTTCATGAAATCATGATTAACATTTATTTTGGTCTCATCATGAGTTTCATGTATTACCTTTTCTCCATTAGGAATCATTTCTTGTATCAAATTTGTCAAACCTTCCTTCAAACCTTCCATGTCTTCTTTTAGATCATTCTTCATGTCTTCCATGTTGTCTTTCATTTTTTCATCTCTCTTAGCTTCCATGTCATCCATCTTAGCTTCTATGCCATCCATGCCATTCTTCAAACCATTCATCTTAGCTTCCACACCTTTCTTCAAAACTTTGATTTCATTTTTTGTTCCTCTTTGTGAGAGAAAAATTTGGCGCACTTGGTCTTGTAATTTTGACATATCATGTTGCACTTCTTCCTCTTCATGAGTCATAGTAGAGCCTTTTGAGGGCTTAATGGGCATTGAATTATTTTTAGAGGAAAATTGAGAACCTAATACTGATATCTATGATTCAATGTTCCCTTGGAATCACTTCAAATTGATTTTTCAAACAAGACTTATGCAATTTGAAAAACAAATACACAACTTTTTCTTGCTTTTGAGGAGATCGATAGTGAAACTGATGTATAGCTAGAATTTTGGATCCCCGATAATTTATCTTTGGTCCTTTAGTAGCCCTATGAATATTCTTTCCAATTCCACAAGTCTGACCTGATTTGGATTCTTCAAGGAAAATTTATGCCTAATCTCCCGCAATGACCTAATTATTGATTGGTTTGGTAGAGCGAACTTGTATGGCATACCACGTGTCACTTTTTCCTCCTTCGGCTCTAAAATTGATACATAGTAAACTACAGTTCATTTGGTTTTGGAAACTTTTTACAAAATTTCAATCTGATACTCAGAGAAAGAGTTATGACGATGTTCCCAAGGTCACCTCTATGAGATGAAATTGAGGATCCTGCAAAAGTCCTAACTTCCACATATCATATCTCTAAAAATATTGCAAACCAATATCTGAATATTTTACACAACGTTCATCGGGATTTCTTCGCAAATGGGTTTTTTTTTAGCTTCTAAAAATTTGTAGAAAAACATTTATAGCGAAAATTCCACGATGACCTATTTGAAGCAACGAAACACTAGAATCCAAAGCTCTGATACCAAATGTTATGAAACCAACTCCAAAAATAGAAGAAAATAGATATCAACACCTTATAAATCAGCCACTTCGAGGGGGAAACCTCATTTACATTACATAAATGAACAATTATTGGATGATTCAAATGACCAAACCTCCTTTCTATATATAGGAGTCCATGGGGTCACAACATAATCCTAGCCGACCTAACAATAATAATATAAGGGCACAACAATAACAATAGTGGGGTTTTATGGGGCACAATAATAACAATATGGGGACTACAAGGGTATAGCAATAACAATAAGGGGGCTACACTAACAACAATAAGGGACTACACTAGTAATATAGGGACCTAACAAGTTAAGTTGGGACTTGACTTGTCAGAAACACAAAAGCATAGAATGGAACAACTCAATGATGTTGATGAAATAAGAGAAGTTGCAATTCAAAAGACTAGCCTAGCTTAGCAACAACGATCCAAATGGAATGTAAATATATCAAATAAAGAAAATTTCAAGCAGGAGATTGGGCACTACTCTTTGATTCAAAGTTCAAGGATTTTCAAGGGAAATTTCAAAATCATTGGCTTGGGCCTTATGAAATTGAAAGAGTCTTTGATAATAGAGAAGTTAGGATCATAACCATTGATGAAGAAAAAGTTCCTCTCCTTGTAAATGGACATCGACTGAGAGTCTATCACAAGCCATTGACAGAGGAGGAATTTGTTAAGTTTTTTCAAGACAACTCTGATATAAATTTGGTTAAGAAGATTCTTCTTCTTCTCTGACTTATAAATTTTATTTTATTTAAAAAAAAAAAAAATGTATAATCATGAAAACCAATGATTGATTGGCATACTTATACATAAAATCTAAGGTGAAAACAAAAATTTTTGGCACCTTACATTTTCTTTATTCCTGTTCTAAAATCCCAATTTCTTTGCATCCCTTTTTCTTTTTCAAAACAATAAAAAGTATATAGCTACATAATTGTTGAGATTCTATAGCTTTGATGGATTTCTGTAACTCATATATGATAGGACCTTTTTTACTAAAGAAATTGAAGAATACACCGAAGAGAACCTGAAGAAAGGACAAAGAGAAATAATTGAAGGTTAGAAACATAAAATTCAAGGTATGCAAATGAAAATTTCCATTTAACAATAAGGATGTAAACATTGGCATATGAATTATATGATCATTTTATACCACCAATCCAAAAACATCATTAATAAGAGCTGATAATGTCAAATCGAAATCAAATCTCAAACTCCGCCACTTAACCCTCATCATTACATGATTGCCCCAACATAAAATCCAGATTTTATTGTTGAAATCATTCAACTCATACTATAACAGTCAGTTCTTATTGACCTCGCTCATGCTATCGATAATTCTGAAGCGTCATTCATTCATTCATTCTAAAGCATAATTCACTCACACTTTTAATCATACTGAAACTCTTAGTTTACCATGTCAAAGAGGTAGTCTTAGGGTAAATCTTCTCAAATCCATGGAAGTAATTGTGAGGACAGAATCAGAAAGATAAATTTTATGGAAGGTTACCCACAGATAAAAGAGATGCTACAAAAATCGCAGTGGCTCAGTTTTGTGGAAAAATTCGAAGGTTTTCACAAGGAGGTAACTAAATTTTTTGCCAAAGCTTTCGATGGAATGGAGGTTGAAATCGTAGATGTTAATTTTGCAATAACAGAGTCTTTCATAGCTGAAGCCACCAGAATGCCAAGAACCGGAGAGAGTTGGTTCAAAAACAAAGGAATCGAAGGTGAAGAATGGAAAAACTTTATGAGAAATCCAAGTATGGATACCACCATCTTTAGAAAGGGAATCCCTAGCACAACACTTGAAGGAAAATGGAGGAATTTTCTATTGATAATCCAAAAATTTATCACCCGTGATGGAAGATTTGGAAGCATGTTCTTTTATCATGTTAGGTTATCGATGCATTTTCTTGAAGGCGGTGATATAAATCTTCCCTAATTTTTGTTACATAGCTTGAGAAAAATGCCAGGGAATGTTCAAAAGAAAATCCAGTTTATAGACAACACAATGTATCATCATGGGTTCATTAAAACTCTTATTGAATTACATCTTAAAATTTTAGGGGATACTTGGGAAAAATTCCTAATTTGGAATCATTTCAAAGAGGGAAACCAAGAAGAACCTAGTTGTGGAAAAGAATAAAGGGGAAGGAAAAGAAAAATTGAAAACCATGTTGAAAGTGAACAACAACCTCAGGAACAGTCAGAAGATGAATTTCCCATTGTGGAAATCTTGGGGAAACTTACGAAGAAAACTGTCAAAAATAAGGAAGAGGACGAAAAATGAAAAGATACATCCACAAAAACATAGGAGTCCAAAATAAGGAAGAATAAGGAAAAAAATCAAAACCCTCCTCTATCAATAAGGAGAAGTTCTAGACTTAGCTAGACAATGAAAAATCTAGCTCCAAAAGAAACAGAACTTTTATTTCGCCTACTATAAGTCCAAGTCGAAATACCCGAGAAATTGACCCAGTGTAGCAACAAATTTATGACTATATTGAGTGCTTGGAGAAAAGAGACACAGAGAAGACATTAGCTTTAGAACAAAGGGAAGAAGCCCAACCTCATAGTCCATTTTAACTAGAGACACTAAACAGGCATATTCAACAGGAACATGAAGCCTTGAAGTTGCATAACCAAATTGAGAAAACCATAAATGACAATACTCTTTTGCATTTGGGTTTATGGTTCAAGAAGAACAAAAATCTCAATAGGAAAATCATAAACCTGAAATATAAACTCTTGATGAGAAAGCCAAGGATGGTTGTGACTAGAAGGAAGGAAAACAAGTTAAAATTGGATGTTTTAGCAGAAGTCTTAGGGCATATGCAGTAGCATGACAAGGACCAATTTTTTTTTTTTTTCGCATGAGGACATGCAATGGCCTCCTTGTGGGGGGAATGTAGAGCCTCAAGACTGCCTCAATTTTGACACTCCCTTTCACTTATCTTTCCTTCTTTTTATTAACACCATTAGCTCAAACAAGTATGAAACTACAAATTTTGACTTGGTAAGGTATTATAATGATCTATTTTTTCATATTTTCAATTGCTCCTTATTATTAGAGTAAAATCTTCATTAGCTATGGAATTAATGCAATTCTGTAGCTGATTGATGTTTTTGTAGCCACCACCATGGTTCGATGGGTTCTGAGGTGTCAATGGAGCAGCGAAATATATTGTTAGGTGAGGAATGATCATATTAAGGATTTCATCCTATCTATCTAACCTAAATCAAGGAGGAAATTTCCCAGATACGCAGTCAGAGAATGGTCAACCAAATGTTGAATCAAGCGAGTGAGGAGTTTGAAGCCATCACGCTTCACGATTTTCTCTGCCACATAGAAAATCGTGAAGCAACGAAATTATACTTTCTATTTTTGAGTTCAATATATAATTTTCTACTGCTAATAGGCATAAAATCCTCAAGACAATTAATGACAAGTTTTTATAAATATCGGGGTAATAATCGTATTGACAATGTCAATTATTATGCGATTGTAATCTCATTAAAACTCCATTTTATTTCCTACTTGAATGAAGAAGCGTTTCAAAGCCTCAATGCGCATTTAGTAAATATTAGACTTGAAACTGTCTATTGTGGAGGGCCCCTGCAACAAAAGAGGTTTTATTTCATTTATGTTCTTGTATTTAGATGTTTTTCCATAGCTTCATTTTTTTCCTCAATTTATGCTTTCACTGTATTTTGTAGCATAGATGTTGATTTTCTTTTATTTTCATTTTTATGTTAGAAGTTGTAATCATTTCCAGAACTTCGTAGTATTTTAAAATAGATGCATGAGCTTTTTTTATCATTTTATGTAGTTTGAATCATTATCTTTATTGTGTTATAGTCATTTCCAGAATTTCATCTTATTAGAATAGAATCATTTTTATCGTTTGATGTAGATTCATCTTTCTTTTTAAATGGTTAAATTGCAGAAGTAATCTTAGTTTTCTTTCCTTACAAGCAGTGGTTTTTGTAGATTAGTTTTTCCTATGTGACCGATTTTGAAGAATATTGAAATGTTTCATTTCCAATTTCAGTGAGTTCCCTTCAAGCAGTAGTGATTTAATGATTTACTTTTTGGTACAAAGATGAGAATGCTTTCTAGTTTTATATTTATTTCTGGCCAGAAAAATAAGTGATTTTATCATTTCTTTGCTCAGTGTTAGTTACTTAATATTTCATTTCTAAAAACATAAAAAAAAAATATGAGAGTTTCTTTTTTAAGTTTAATTTTCTTATATTAGATTCTCATAATTTTTTAGATACTAATAATGAGTTAGGACTTTTCTTCAAGGGATTGTTGTAGCTTTTGAAACTTGGTTAAATTAGAATTTAGTTGAAATTCAATAAAGATAAACAAAAACAATTTTAAAAACAAACCTTGACAAACACACAAAAAACTAAGTAAGAAAGATTTCTAAATATATAATACATTTTCACTTCACAAGATTACCAACTCAGGTCTATAATTTATGATAGCAATTTAAGAGAATTAAATTGACTAAACAAGGCCACCTTATCATTTTCCAATTTTCCACTTGAAGGTCCATTGATCCTTCTCAAGTGAGACAAAGTTAGAATAATTTCAGATTCATTCTCACTGGTAGTTGCTTAGGTACCTACTTTGTCTGTATCTTTGAATATCGAATACAATAGGTATATCTCCTTTCAAACTTCCTAATTCTCCTATCAAATTGACAAGGACTACCACTGCCTGCAGTTCTTGTTTAATTAGTGTCTTCTATGTATATTGTCTAATTATTTAAGTTTTTGTTAATTTAATTAAACAACAATTTTTTATAACATTATTACTTAAGATGAGTTTTTAAATATTAAATAGATTTAGCTTTTAAAATATCATTAAAACAGTGTATAATTCACATAGGTAAAACTTGTTATTTAAAAAAAAAAAAAATCCAAAAACACACACACACACACACACACACACACACACACACACATATATATAACACTAAATTTTTCTTTCCTCTTATATCCTAATCACCCAAAAAAAAAAAATTTGAATCCTCAAGATCTTTTACTTAGCTGATTTGGTCAATTCTTCCACAATGCAATATATATATATATATATATATATATATATATATATATATATAACTTGTAAAATATCTATATATATATATATATATATAACTTGTAAAATATATATATCCTCACCTAAATATTCCTCCATAGTCTCTTGCATATTGTTTGAAGTGTGAACTAAAATGGTAAAGAATTATACTATATTGCAAGCATTGTGTGAAATGGAGGATGATTATTCTGGAAAAGGAGGTGATGTTGCGGTATACTCTGATCCAATTTTAATAGTGATATTTATCTACAATAAGTAGACAAGAAAAACTAGAAGTAGAAATAGGTTATGTATGAATTATCAAGAAGCACCCAAGGATACAGTGACGACACAACAAACCAGAAATAGAAATAGGCACCAATAAGTTATAAAGTTATCTATAGTTACTTTACCAACAAGGACATCTCCACTGTAATGAAATTTGTTTAAAATAGCCTCCGTCTAAAAGTATTCCCGTCAATGCAAAAATTTAGCAACAAGGAAATATCCGCTGTAGTGACAATTTTTAAATATTTATAGCAGTACCCCATCTCTGACATATCCCGTTCTATTTATAGCACGGGATATGTCAATTTCAATGTTACATTCATACTTCTATTTATAGCACTACCCCATGTGCTATAGGTAAGATCATTATTTATCATACTACTATCTTCATTTATGACCATTGTATTTTTCTTTAAATTCATATAATGTGATGCCATAATACATACTGTGTCACTTGTGTCTTGTTTTTTTTAGTTTTAAGCTATCACGTACGCTCCATGGCAATGATCATGTAAAGTGATGGCATAATACATATTCATGTCATGTGTGCCATAATTTATTATCCTTCTTAGCTTGCTTGAGGGACATTTGTTTATATGGTTGTAGCCGTAAAAATACCCAGTCTCCTACATAGAAAATTCTCTCGCTGCGATGTTGATCTGCCTGTTGTTTCGTTGAATTTTGTGCCAAATTTAGGTTATCCTTTAAGAGTTCAAGAACTTGTTGTTGATGCTCGATGTGAAATTTCACTGCTTGAACCTTAGTATTTTATCTTAAAGATGATGTGATGAACGGTGGATGATATCCATAAAGTGCCATAAATGGGGTCATTTTTATTGCATTATGGAAGAAAGTGTTATACCGCCACTCAGCCAGAGGTAACCACTTGACCCATTGTGTTTGTTTATCATATACAAAAAAAAAGAAGATATCCTTCCAAACATTTGTTCACTATCTCAATTTTAACATTGGATTGAGGATGATAAGATGATTTATGGGCTAGTTGAGTAGCCAAACAAGAAAATAATTTCGTCCAAAAATTTCCAGTGAAAATGGGATCTCTGTCACTTACAATAATCTTTGGGTTTCCATGTAGCTTTTGAATTTTTTCCATAAATGCAGTAGCAACTGTACTTGCTTCAAATGGATGAGATAATGCACAAAAGTGTGCATACTTGGTAAGTCTATCAACTACCACCATGATGACACTCTTTCCTTCGAACTTAGGTAAACCTGCGGAAAAATCCATTGAAACCTCCTCCCAACGTTGACTTGGAATGGGTAAAGGTTATAGCAAGCCCGAGGTCTTAATTGTCTCAACTTTATTTTACTAGAAAATAAAACATTTTTCCACAAACTTTTGAATATTAGATTTAAGGCCATCCCAAAAAAATATTTCTTCACCTTGTGGTAAGTTTTTAAAAATATTGAGTGTCCTCCTACGGGAGAGGTGTGCAATTACAAAAGAATATTTTGTTTTATTCGGGAATTATTACAATGATATAAGCGATGTTTGTACCATAAGGAATCATTTTTCCAACTAAATGTGTCATATATATTCGGATCTTGTTGCAACTTTTGAATAAGTTTCCACATTTCTTTGTGATTCTTCCATTCCTCCCTTGCTTCGGTTATCCAATCTGGTTGGATAATATAAATGCCACAAAGCAATGCTTCCACCTCCTCATCCTTTCTTGAGAGTGCATCTGCAACAAAATTTAGCTTCCCTTTTTTGTAGATGATTTCAAAGTAATAACCCAACATCTTTATGACCCATTTTTGTTGCTCTTCTGAAGATAGTCTTTGTTCCAAAAAGTATTTAAGACCATCATGATCAGTTTTTACCTTTAAGTATCTTTCCATTAGGTAAGATCGCCATTTCTTTAGTTGATGTATTATTGCCAACATTTTCTTCTCATAAATAGCTTTCTGCAAATAATTTCCTCTAATTTGACGACTTTCAAAAGAAATGGGTCTTCCTTCTTGCATTAAAACAACACCAATTCCAATTCCCAAGGCATCACATTCCAAAATAAAGGTTTTTGTGAAGTCTGGCGTAGCTAAGACCAGTGCTAGGCACATTGCCTCTTTAAGATGTTCAAAGGCCTTAGTTGCTTCAGGAGTTCATGAAAATGCATCTTTCTTCAATAATGTTGTTAGAGGTGCTTCTATTCTCCCATAATTCTTAACAAACTTGCAATAGTACCATGTTGACATGAGAAATCCTTGCAACTGCCTTATGGTTGTGGGGACTTTCCATTCCTTAATGGCCTTAATTTTGTTAGGGTCTACCTTAACACCCTTATGAGAATGAATATGACCCAGATATTCCACCTCTTGTACTATAAACAAATATTTGGAGGTTTTTTCATATAATTTTTTCTCCAATAATTTGAGTACCCCGTCAACATGTTGAACTTGATCCTTCCAAGACCTGTTGTAGATTAGTATATAATCAAAAAATACTAACACAAATTTTCTAAGGAAGGGTTTAAAAAGTGAATTCATCAACCCTTGAAATGTAGAAGGTGCATTGGTAAGGCCAAAAGGCATGACAAAAAATTCATAATGACCCTCATGAGTTTGAAATGTTGTTTTCGGAATATCTTCAGTCTTCATCCTAATTTTATGATATCATGAACGAAGATCCAACTTGGTAAAACAAATTATTCCATGTAATTCATCCAATAATTCATCAATCACAAGAATGGGACATTTATCTTTAATATTGAGCTTATTGACCTCCCTATAAACCAGACACATGCACCATGATTCATCCTTCTTGTGCACCAATAGTATTGGAGCATAGAAATAAATTTCACTAGGTTGAATTAAACCAACCTCTAACATTTATGCAATCATATGTTCAATTTTGCTCTTTTGTACATAAGGATATCTGTAAGGCCTGATGTTTGGAGGAATACTTCCTGGAATCAAGTGAATAACATGATCATGATAACGAATAGGTGGGATTTCTTTGGGAGTTCAAACACCTTGGAATGATTGTCCAAGGCTTTTTGGAGATCTGGAGAAATAGATGATTTTGATGTTGAAACTTCTAGTGAGCATAATTGTGAAATTACACCCCATTGTTCTTTCCTCAGAAGCTTTGTCATGACATTAGAGCTTATTATCTTTCCTAAATTCCTTGCGATACCCATAATTCAAATTCCTTTCCTTCTGAAATTTTTTTCAAAAAATGTTGGGTGTGGAGCCTGATTATCTTCTTTATTTTGTATCACAACGTTGGACCCCGGTTCTTAACGGGGCAGCAACGTCGTCCATAATTAAACGCTTCTTGGGGGGTCAAGGGGAGGTGGGGGGGGGGGGGGGGGGGTTGCGGCTTTTAGACCCCACATGGTGAGGGATTTCGAGGGCAGCACCCCTGAAGCTAAAAACATATGTAAAATTGCCTTGTAAAAGTACTATAATTTCTAGTCAACCTGGGTCGTTCATTAGGAAAATGATCTGACGGTAGAAGTTCTGTTTAATTTAGGGTTTTTTTCCTAGAAGAAAACCCCTCGTTTCGTATGAGGGTATTTTATTGTGGTTGTGTATTGTATGTGTATTCTTAGAGCGAGAAACAAAATAGGGACACTGTGAGAGAGAACATATGATATTACATCGGATCTACTGTAGGTTGTGTCTCTTCATTTTGCTGGATAATATAAAGGAAGGATTGGATGTTTGTTGTGGACGTAGCCAAATTGGGTGAACGACGTATATTTTTGTCTTTCTAGTTTATATGTTCTCTGTGTTGGGTTTTCGCATATCTTATGTGTTGCATTGCTTTAAAATATATAATTTTCTAAGAGAAAAGTTCTTGAAAATTTAATGGTATCATCCCCAAAGATTGTAACCATTGTAATCCTAGTACAACATCATCACCTCCCATTGGAATGGAAAGAATTGGACTATTCAATACATATTCCCCCATGGTTAGCTTGATATTATGGAATTTTCCAGAGCAATTTATAGTCCCTCCATTTGCAACCATAACCTGACACTCTAGTGCTGGGTATAGGAAGCAATTCAATTCCTTGGCTACCTTACAATGAATAAAATTATGGGTACTGCCTGAATCAATCAACACTATTACATTTTTCTTCTTGATATGTCCTTCTCTATTGAGATTTTGAGGAGTGGTAATTCCTGCCAATGCATTACATGATATGGTCAGACTCATTTATTCTTTCTCTAGGGTTGGTTCCTGGTGTATACCCTATTCTTTTGAGGTTTCTTGTTCATTTTCTTCCTCCTCTTCACAATCTATGTAAAATAATTTATTCTCAGTACACTTATGACCTTTAGTTTATTTTCTATCAAAACTGTAGCAAAGCCCTTTTGCTCTTTTTTTCCAATTTTTGTGGTGTCAACCTTGTAGGTTATGGAAGTCTATTAGTAGCAACACTTCCATCTTTATAGATGTGAGTGGTATTATTCCTTGTCGCCATAAATTTACTTTCAGTTTTTCTTGCTAGCCTAAATGCCTTCTTCAATGAATCAAGTTCCCAAAGGTGAAACTCATGTTGGATGTTATCATTTAAAGTCCCTATGAAGACATCAATCTTTTGTTCCTATGGAATATTAGTTACCCTTATATTAAATTTTTGGAAGTCCTCAATGTGCTCCACCATTGAACCCTTTTGTTTAATATTTATCAATTGGCTAAAGAAGGTGTTGCTCTTTGTATCCTCATAATGTGCTATCATTTCCTTCGTAAAAATTGACCAGGTGAAAAAATTTTACGAGAGCAAAGCCATCGATACCATACAAATGTATTTTTTTATAAATGTAAAGTTGCAATGTGTACCTTTTGTGTGTTTTGTACACTATGGAGATCAAAATATTGCTCCATCTGTAGTATCCATGTTATGGGATCCTTGCCATAAAACTTCCTCATATCAATATTTGGAATATGGTGGGTCTATAATCCAACATTAGAGTTCATGAAATCACGATTAACATTTATTTTGTTCTCATCATGAGTTTCATTTATTACCTTTTCTCCATTAGGAATCATTTCTTGTATCAAATTTGTCAAACCTTCCTTCAAACCTTCCATGTCTTCTTTTAGATCATTCTTCATGTCTTCCATGTTGTCTTTCAATTTTTCATCTCTCTTAGCTTCCATGTCATCTGTCTTAGCTTCTATGCCATCCATGCCATTCTTCAAACCATTCATCTTAGCTTCCACACCTTTCTTCAAAACTTCCATTTCGTTTTTTGCTCCTCTTTGTGAGAGAAAAATTTGGCGCACTTGGTCTTGTAATTTTGACATATCATGTTGCACTTCTTCCTCTTCATGAGTCATAGTAGAGCCTTTTGAGGGCTTAATAGGCATCGAATTATTTTTAGGGGACATTTGAGAACCTAACACTGATATCTATGATTCAATGTTCCCTTGGAATCACTTCAAATTGATTTTTCAAACAAGAATTATGCAATTTGAAAAACAAATACACTCCTTTTTCTTGCTTTTGAGGAGATCGATACTGAAACTAATGTATAGCTAGAATTTTGGATCCCCGATAATTTATCTTCAGTCCTTTAGTAGCCCTCTGAATATTCTTTCCAATTCCACAGGTCTGACCTGATTTGGATTCTTCAAGGAAAATTTATGCCTAATCTCCTGCAATGACCTAATTATGGACTGGTTCGGTAGAGCGAACTTGTATGGCATGCCACGTGTCACTGTTTCCTCCTTCGGCTCTGAAATTGATACATAGTAAACTAAAATTCGTTTAATTTTGGAAACTTCTTACAAAACTCAAATCTGATACTCAGAGAAAGAGTTATGACGATGTTCCCAAGGTCACCTCTATGAGATGAAATTGAGGATCCTACAAAAATCCTAACTTCCACATATCATATCTCTAAAAATATTGCGAACCAATATCTAAATTTTTTACATGACGTTCATCGGGATTTCTTCGCAAATGGGTTTTTTTTTAGCTTCTAAAAATTTGTAGAAAAACATTTATAGCGAAAATTCCACGATGACCTGTTTGAAGCAACGAAACACTAGAATCCAAAGCTCTGATACCAAATGTTATGAAACCAACTCCAAAAATAGAAGAAAAGAGATATCAACACTTCATAAATCAGCCACTTCGAGGGGGAAAGCTCATTTACATTACATAAATGAACAATTCTTGGATGATTCAAATGACCAAACCTCCTTTCTATATATAGGAGTCCATGGGGTCACAATATAATCCTAGCCGACCTAACAATAATAATATAAGGGCACAACAATAACAATAGTGGGGTTTTACGGGGCACAATAATAACAATATGGGGACTACAAGGGTATAGCAATAACAATAAGGGGGCTACACTAACAATAATAAGGGACTACACTAGTAATATAGGGACCTAACAAGTTAAGTTGGGACTTGACTTGTTAGAAACACAAAAGCATAGAATGGAACAACTCAATGATCTTGATGAAATAAGAGAAGTTGCAATTCAAAAGACTAGCCTAGCTTAGCAACAAAGATCCAGATGGCATGTAAATATATCAAATAAAAAAAATTTCAAGCAGGAGATTGGGCACTACTCTTTGATTCAAAGTTCAAGGATTTTCAAGGGAAATTTCAAAATCACTGGCTTGGGCCTTATGAAATTGAAAGAGTCTTTGATAATAGAGAAGTTAGGATCAGAACCATTAACGAAGAAAAATTTCCTCTCCTTGTAAAAGGACATCGACTGAGAGTCTATCACAAGCCATTGACAGAGGAGGAATTTGTTAAGTTTTTTCAAGACAACTCTGATATAAATTTGGTTAAGAAGAATTCTTCTTCTTCTCTGACTTAGAAATTTTATTTTATTAAAAAAAAAAAAAATGTATAATCATGAAAACCAATGATTGATTGGCACACTTATACATAAAATCTATGGTGAAAACAAAAAATTTTGGCACCTTACATTTTCTTTATTCCTGTTCTAAAATCCCAATTTCTTTGCATCCCTTTTTCTTTTTCAAAACATTAAAAATTATATAGCTACATAATTGTTGAGATTTTGCAGCTTTGATGGATTTCTGCAACTCATATATGATAGGACCTTTTTTACTGAAGAAATTGAAGAATACACCGAAGAGCACATGAAGAAAGGACAAAGAGAAATAATTGAAGGTTAGAAACATCGAATTCAAGGGATGAAAATGAAAATTTTCATTTAACAATAAGGATGTAAACATTGGCATATGAATTATATGATCATTTTATACCACCAATCCAAAAGCATCATTAATAAGAGCTGATAATGTCAAATCGAAATCAAATCTCAAACTCCGCCACTTAAACCTCATCATTACATGATCGCCCCAACATAAAATCTCGATTTCATTGTTGAAATCATTCAACTCCTACTATAACAATCAGTTCTTATTGACCTCACTCATGCTATCGATAATTCTGAAGCGTCATTCATTCATTCATTCTAAAGCATAATTCACTCACGCTTTTACTCATACTGAAACTCTTAGTTTACCATGTCAGAGAGGTAGTCTTAGGGTAAATCTTCTCGAAGCCATGGAAGTAATTGTGAGGACAGAATCAGAAGGAGAAATTTTATGAAAGGTTACCCACAGATAAAAGAGATGCTACAAAAATCGCAGTGGCTCAGTTTTGTGGAAAAATTCGAAGATTTTCACAAGGAGGTAACTAAGTTTTTTGCCAAAGCTTTCGATGGAATGGAGGTTGAAATCGTAGATGTTAATTTTGCAATAACAGATTCTTTCATAGCCGAAGCCATCGGAATTCCAAGAATTGGAGAGAGTTGGTTAAAAAACAAAGGAATCGAAGGTGAAGAATGGAAAAACTTTCTGAGAAATCCAAGTATGGATACCACCATCTTTTAAAAGGGAATCCTTAGCACAACACTTGAAGGAAAATGGAGGAATTTTCTATTGATAATCCAAAAATTTATCACCCGTGATGGAAGATTTGGAAGCATGTTCTTTTATCATGTTAGGTTATCGATGCATTTTCTTGAAGGCGGTGAAATAAATATTCCCTACTTTTTGTTACATAGCTTGAGAAAAATGCCAGGGACTGTTCAAAAGAAAACCCAGTTTATAGACAACACAATGTATCATCATGGGTTCATTAAAACTCTTATTGAATTACATCTTAAAATTTTAGGGGATATTTGGGAAAAATTCCTAATTTGGAATCATTTCAAAGATGGAAACCAAGAATAACCTAGTTAAGGAAAATAAAAAAGGGGAAGGAAAAGAAAAAGTGAAAACCATGTTGAAAGTGAACAACAACCTCAGGAATAGTCAGAAGATGAATTTCCCGTTGCGGAAATTTTGGGGAACCTTACGAAGAAAACTGTTAAAAATAAGGAAGAGGACGAAAAATGAAAAGTACATCCACAAAAACATAGGAGTCCAAAATAAGGAAGAATAAGGAAAAAAATCAAAACCCTCCTCTATCAATAAGTAGAAGTTCTAGACTCAGCCAGACAGTAAAAAATCTAGCTCCAAAAGAAATAGAACTTTTATTTCGCCTACTATAAGTCCAAGTCGAAAGACCCGAGAAAGTGACCCAGTGCAGCAACACATTTATGACTATATTGAGTCCTTGGAGAAAAGAGACACAAAGAAGACATTAGCTTTAGAACAAAGGGAAGAAGCCCAACCTCATAGTCCATTTTAACTGGAGACACTAAACAAGCATATTCAACAGGAACATGAAGCCTTGAAGTTGCATAACCAAATTGAGAAAACTATAAATGACAATACTCTTTTGCATTTGGGTTTATGGTTCAAGAAGAACAAAAATCTCAATAGGAAAATCATAAGCCTGAAATATAAACTCTTGATGAGAAAGCCAAGGATGGTTATGACTAGAAGGAAGGAAAACAAGTTAAAATTGGATGTTTTAGCAGAAGTCTTAGGGCATATGTAGTAGCATGACAAGGACCAAAAAAAAATTGTTTTCGCATGAGGACATGCAATGGCCTCCTTGTGGGGGAATGTAGAGCCTCAAGACTGCCTCAATTTTGACACTCCCTTTCACTTATCTTTCCTTCTTTTTATTAACACCATTAGCTCAAACAGGTATGAAACTACAAATTTTGACTTGGTAAGGTATTATAATGATCTATTTTTTCATATTTTCAATTGCTCCTTATTATTAGAGTAAAATCTTCATTAGCTACGGAATTAATGCAATTCTACAGCTGATTGATGTTTTGTAGCCACCGCCATGCTTCGATAGGTTTGGAGGTGTCAATGGAGCGGTGAAATATATTGTTAGGTGAGGAATGATCCTATTAAGGATTTCATCCTATCTATCTGACCTAAATCAAGGAGAAAATTTCCCAAATACGCGGTCAGAGAATGGTCAACCAAATGTTGAATCAAGCAAGTGAGGAGTTTGAAGCCATCACGCTTCACGATTTTCTCTGCCACATAGAAAATCGTGAAGCAACAAAATTATACTTTCTATTTTTGAGTTCAATATAGAATTTTCTACCGCTAATAGGCATAAAATCCTCAAGACAATTAATGACAAGTTTTTATAAATACCGGGCTAATAATCGTATTAACAGTGTCAATTATTATCCGATTGTAATCTCACTAAAACTCCATTTTATTTCCTACTTGAATGAAGAAGCATTTCAAAGCCTCAATGCGCATTTAGTAAAGATTAGACTTGAAACTGTCTGTTGTGGAGGGCCCCTACAACAGAAGAGGTTTTATTTCATTTATGTTCTTGTATTTAGATGTTTTTCCATAGCTTCATTTTTTTCCTCCGTTTATGCTTTCACTGTATTTTGTAGCATAGATGTTGATTTTCTTTTATTTTCATTTTTATGTTAGAAGCTGTAATCATTTCCAGAATTTCGTAGTGTTTTAAAATAGATGGATGAGTTTTTTTTATCATTTGATGTAGTTTGAATCATTATCTTTACTGTGTTATAGTCATTTCCAGAATTTCATCTTGTTAGAATAGAATCGTTTTTATCATTTGATGTAGATTCATCTTTCTTTTTAAATGGTTAAATTGCAGAAGTAATCTTAGTTTTCTTTCCTTACAAGAAGTGGTTTTTGTAGATTAGTTTTTCTTGAATATTGAAATGTTTCATTTCCAATTTCAGTGAGTTCCTTTCAAGTAGTAGTGATTTAATGATTTACTTTTCGGTACAAAGATGAGAATGCTTTCTAGTTTTATATTTATTTCTGGCCAGAAAAATAAGTGATTTTATCATTTCTTTGCTCAGTCTTAGTTACTTAATATTTCATTTCTAAAAACATAAAAAAAAATATGGGAGTTTTTTTTTAAGTTTAATTTTCTTATATTAGATTCTCATAATTTTTTAGATACTAATAATGAGTTATGAATTTTCTTCAAGGGATTGTTGTAGCTTTTGAGACTTAGTTAAATTAGAATTTGGTTGAAATTCAATAAAGATATACAAAAACACTTTTAAAAACAAACCTTGACAAACACACAATAAACTAAGTAAGAAAGATGTCTAAATATATAATACATTTTCACTTCACAAGATTACCAACTCGGGTCTATAATTTATGATAGCAATTTAAGAGAATTAAATTGACTAAACAAGGCCACCTTATCATTTTCCAATTTTCCACTTGAAGGTCCGTTGATCCTTCTCAAGACAAAGTTATAATAATTTCATATTCATTCTCACTGGTAGTTGCTTAGGTACCTACTTTCTCTGTATCTTTGAATATCAATACAATAGGTATATCTCCTTTCAAACTTCCTAATTCTCCTATCAAATTGACAAGGACTACCACTGCCTGCAGTTCTTGTTTAATTAATGTCTTCTATGTATATTGTCTAATTATTTAAGTTTTTGTTAATTTAATTAAACAACATATTTTTATAACATTATTACTTAAGATGAGTTTTTAAATATTAAATAGATTTAGCTTTTAAAATATCATTAAAACAATGTATAATTCACATAAGTAAAACTTGTTATTTAAAAAAAAAAAAAATCTCTCTCTATATATATATATATAACTAAATTTTTCTTTCCTCTTTATATCGTAATCACCAAAAAAAAATATTTTTGAATCCTCAAAATCTTTTACTTAGTTGATTTGGTCAAATTCTTTTATATATATATATAATTTGTAAAATATATATCTCCTCACCTAAATATTCCTTCATAGTCTCTTGCATATTGTTTGAAGTGTGAACTAAAATGGTAAAGAATTATACTATATTGCAAGCATTGTGTGAAATGGAGGATGATTATTCTGGAAAGGGAGGTGATGTTGCGGTATACTCTGATCCAATTTTTATAGTGATATTTATCTTCAATAAGTAGACAAGAAAAACTAGAAGTAAAAATATAGGTTATATATGAATTATTAAGAAGCAACCAATGACGACAGAACAAACCAGAAATAGAAATAGGCACCAATAAGTTATGAAGTTATATATAGTTACTTCACCAACAAGGACATCTCCGCTGTACTGAAATTTGTTTAAAATAGACTCCATGTAAAAGTATTCCCGTCAATGCAAAAATTGAGCAACAAGGACATATCCGCTGCAGTGACAGTTTTTAAATATTTATAGCAGTACTCCATCTCTGACACATCCCATTCTATTATCTCAATTTCAATACGGAAATCCAGAAGCTTTTTATAACATATAACCTCAAAATTAAAAGCAATACACCCTACCCTATTCTCCTTATAGAAGTGGGTCTTTCCCCTATCAGGAGCCTAGCTATGACCAAGCTTCTATTGTACACGCACAAACTCAATAGCATAGGAGACCATAGACTTCCTAAGCTAGCTTTAAATTCCAGCCAAAATCACAAAAGGCTCAAACGAGGTTGGTATAAAGACACCAAGGCCTGGTTAAACCATTGGGAGATCAACGAGAATGGGGCATTGCAGAACATTAATAACATTAAAAAAATTGTTACTTCTAAGTTCAAAGAAAAAATGTGGTGTGAGAAATATCTAGCAGCTAAAAGAAAATTAAGATATTATAAGGAGGTCATCAACCCCACCCTAGAAGATCAAAAGTATCTCTCTGTTTTAACTAGCTCAAAGAAGGAAATTAATATGGCCAAGATTATAACGAGCTCTCATGAGCTCCATAGTGAGACATGTCGTTGGAAAGTTCCTGAAACACCATGGATGGAAATGATCTGTCATCTCTATGAGAATATGAACATTAAGGATGAAAATCACTTCCTCTTAGAGTGCCCCATGTACAACCACATTAGATCTCAATTTCATAATTTTTATTGCAATACTAACCTTCCTAGCCTTTTAAGATGTCAAAATTATAGTGAACTCGGGAGGCTTCTCTCCAAGCTTTTTGAGCATAAGAATAAAATCTTAAATCAAACTAAATAATTTGTTTCTTTAGGTCGGATAGACCAAATATTAGTCTCAGTGGACATTAACCATTATCATCATCATCAAGGCCTAATTCACAATTATTGTGTGAATAGACATGGCATAAAATAAAAATAGTTTATATTGTTGTTGGAGATTTTGGAAATAAAATGGATAAAAAATATTATTTTCCTACAACAACATAACAATAGAAATAACTATAAAAACATCCAATTATCTATAATTTGTATTATTTATTTTAAAATATTTTTATAAAAAAATTATGATTTTTAATTAAGTAAAAAAAATAAATTAAAAAAAAACACATATATTTGTAAATATTTTAGTTTGATACTTATATACTTTAAACTTAAACCTTTTAAATAAAATTTTCAATAGATGGAAGCCTGTTATACGATGGAAACTTACATAATCTTTTAAACTTAAATTAAATTTTTTAATTCAGGTAGATGCTCTTGAAAAAAAAAAATTTATATATATGGATGCTCTTAAAAAAACTAAATTATATATATATATATGAGATTAACAAACATGTATTACAATTTATATATTTTTAATTTAATTAAAAAGCATGTAAGAGAAATTAATAATTTAGTAATTTGATTGAATTTTTATTTCAAATTTTTATAGCAATTGTACAGATATGTTTATTATTTCTACAATTTAAAGACAGTTAATAAATCATAAACTATACAATATCAAATACAGTGAGACAATATATGCTCAACATTATACAATGAGACAATATATGCCCACCATTAAATTTAATTTGGTTTAAATTTAATGATAAACCCCAATTAGCCTTGGCTTGTTAAACTCCATGTTCCATATTAATTGAATTTGAATTGGTGTGAAATAAGTTGTTTAACTTTTTTAAAAAAGACGCAAGCACCAATATTTGCTTCTTCTATCTAATAGATTATAATATCCACGAGCTAAAAAAATATAAAATTGATGGATGTCATTTAAGAGAATACAATTAAAGAATGAGAGATGTGTTGGTCAGCGAAATCTAAAGCCGATTTCAATGAGAAGTTGAAGTGACAGCATGAAGCATGTTACACTTTTTACAATGATTACTAAATAAAATATTATAGAATATAACTAATCAAATTGTTCAAAAAAAATTAAATGTTATTAAAAATATTTAGAATTAGAATAAAAAAATAAATGGTTATTAAAATATTTAGAATTAGAATTAGAATTCTTATTTTGGATTAGAATTTAAAAAATATGTTTTTTGCATTTTTATTAATCAAATGAACTTTAAATTAGATTTAATATTAAAAAATTGCAAAAAAAATAAGTTTTATATTATATGTATTTATCAAATAAACTTTAATATTATATGTATTTATCAAATAAACTTTAAGTAAATTAGATCAGTTTTCCACATTTATTGTTAGGGTGGTTTGGCTAAGTTTGATTTAGTCAATTTACATGTGGTTTTTGAGTTCTAGATTTATAAGAACTCATGGTATTCATATGGAATATAACTTAGAGGAAGATAGACTCCTTGATAAATTGGTTTTTTTGGGGCTATTAGGATCCCAGGAATGGTGTCTTTAGACATCACCACTTCTCTCAATGTTTCATGATCCTAAGTTCTAACAACTGGAGTTTGGCTAATAATAGCGGGTAAACCCATGAAGGTGGGTTACACTTTTGTGAGAATCGGGGGCAGAAAACTCATTTTCCCAACAGTTTGGTCGAACTTTCGAAATTAGTTCGGCCGAACTCATTCTGTCGTTTACAATGACGACGTACTGACGGCGTGGGCAAACATATTTTTTGCCAGAAATGGGAAAACCGAAAACATAAGTTCGACCAAACTCTTGAACTAATCCGGTCGAACTTTAGTTTATAAATACATCAGTCCAGACACGTGAATGGGTTTCGGGCTTATTAGTGTCTGGTGCGTTTGTGTTTCAGGCTTATTAGCATCTGCTGGGTTTGTGTTTCGGACTTATTAGTGTTTGCTGCGTTTGTGTTTCAGGCTTATTAGTGTATGTTGTGTTTGTGTTTCGGGCTTATTAGCATCTGTTGTGTTTCTGTTTGCTGTATGAGGTTGTTGTGTTTACAGAGTCTTGGTGTTGCGCAGGGGTGAGGAGGTAATTTTCTGTTGTTTTTTTTTCTTTGTGAATTAATTATATTGTTGTTTTAATTTCTTTCTTTTGTTTTAATTTTATTGTCGTTTTTTTGTTTGCAGGTAATTGTCCTCCACAACTTCCTCGTTGATTGCGGCCTCCATTGATCTCTGAATTGCGGCCTCGTCTCCGAATTGCGGCTTCGTCTCCAAATTTCTAGGTTGGTACAACACCCTGCAATAAAGTTTGAATAATATGAAGCAAACCATAATTTGTCAATAATCTACTCTTGTACCACATGTAATTAACTTCTACCCTATATTTCTTCTCGTAAAATTTGAAATTTACAAATAGATTTTCATTTTCAACTAATTGTCGCTTTACAGTTTTCAAAGATGTGGATTCTATATTTCAATTGCTTGCTTAAGAAACCTTTTGGCTTCGTTTTAATTTAATGGGAAATAAGAAATCCAGAAAAATGTAACCATTTATATCTTTGTTTTTATTTCTATTGTATTATAGCCTAGAGTGTCTATGAAGTCATTTATATCTTGTATTGCACCTACCTAGCGTATGGTATCCATTAAATCCTTTCATGTTCCATGTGCTTTGTACTTTTAATATTAATTCTCAGTGTTTTGAATAGATTATGACTATGAGGATCGAAGTTGATTCTTAATATAAATTCCCTCTTCCATATATTTCAAGTATGATTGTTAGATTTTCTTTAGAATTGTGGAATATTGAGTCACTATTATTTTGAAACTGATGTCTTTTTATTTGAACTGGTACTAAGTCGGAGCTAAATCGTGAAAGGAAGACATTGAAAGAATAAAATTATATTTTCCAAAGAGAAAATCAAATTTTAATTTTAAATTTTATTTTTAACTTCTTGTCATGGTATACAATCTAACAAAAATGCCCCACATTTAGTTGGTTTTTTTTTACGGGACTTTATTCCATCATTTTTTTTGTTGGAATTCAACCCTGCAATTTAAGCACAACAATATTGTAATTTCTTCCATTCCAAGGTATGAATTTGAGAATTTTCGGGCCTACAAGTTAACCAAGAATATCAAAATTGCAATCTCCCAAATTGCATGTTTTTATTGGACAGATTCTGAGGATGGAATCCAATCCTCCTTTCGTCGTGGTGTCAATGGAGCATCCCTTAAAAAGAAGAAATCAAAGAATCTGAGTTGCCTTTGGATTTCCTTTCGTCTTTCCTAATGCCCTTCCCTTCTCTGTCTTTTTACCTGTCTCCGTTTGTTGGTTATCAAACTGGAAAAGATATTGGGTTTAGATGCCAATGGGGAAGCCACTACGGGATATGGAGAAATCGGAGTTTATGATAGCTCTCAAAATAAAACATATCCCATGTGAGCTACTACTTACTCCGCTACTTGCTTTGATGTTCCTGGCTTTTTTTGCTGAGCTTTATTTGGTGAGTGGTATCTATGAAGAGGCATCAACATCATTATCAGATGTGCTTCATAAATTTCTTAAAACAAGGCCCGATGAAGTTGATGTTGTACATGATGAGCCCACATAAGAGAATGACATCAATGAGTTGGATAACATCATGAAGGCTACAGGCATAGTGTTTATCCAAACTAACAAACATATAAACTCTTCCATGTGATATCTTCCATGACCTAAAGACACTCTTTGGTTTTGTTTCCTTCATGCCATGTTATGTTATTTTCACTTGGTATATGTGGAGCTATATGAAGGAGAGTATCAAATTACTCGGGAAGCCTTTGAAGGGTTCTTTAAAGGATGGGTTTTTTTCCAAGATGTGTCTTGGTATATTCCTTCATAGGCAGATTGACAAAAGGCCCTTTGGAGCATAGCTCAAAATTCCCATTTATCTATGAAAAAAATACTTGTATATCATTGGAACTCTATGTTGTTAATATTGGACAGATTTTGGCAAGGATAAGGCGTTTTATCTAGCATGTAGATGACACCCCTTTAGAGACTACTTTCATGTTTCCAATATTTTGGACCCTTGGGTACCTATTTCTTGTGGTTTCCAATGATAGATTTCTAATAAAGGGATAGATTGTAATGATCAAAACATTCATATACAACCAATAAATACCTCATAATCTGCGATAAGAAGATTTTTAGATGCATTGCTAGCTCAAAGTAAAATGAAATTAGGATAATCTCAACTTAGAAATTTGATCCACAATTTATAGGAAATATTTCGTATAGGCTTAAATTGAAAAACAACTAATTCAAAGTTTCCACAGGGGAATCCATGTAATTGAATAAACAAACCTTGACTGCGCAACCTCAAACCAAACCCAGCTTGTGTGATCAACAAAAAAATGATAAACACTTATAGGTCAAATGAGTAGGACTCAATAGCTGTAAGTGAATCCATAACTCAATGGCCTAATGCTTGATGTGTCCCACGGCCATACTTAGTCTTACTAACGAACTACCTTACTATTTTCCTTTTCAGCCTTCCTCGCTTAAGTTTTCTCTATTTCAAAATGACATGATTGACTTCAAATAAAACAACCTTCAGAATTGATTCGAAATGTATAGCCCTTTGAGAGTACCAAGTAAAACCAACAAACAACTCCGCATCTTGAAAACCATGCCATTCAGAAAATTCATTCTTTCAGTACAGTGAAATATACAGGGAAAGGAAGATAAAATCATTTTAGGTAGGGAAGATAAAGATGTCATAACAGAACTCTAATATATAAGTGTTTGATCAATTTAGTGTGTCCTAAATTGCTACATTAATTTTTCAATCCGGGATTCGTCAGCTGACGAATCCCGGATTGACAAATTAATGTAGCAATTTAGGACACACTAAATTGACCAAACATCTAGGTAGCCAATTTCTTAAAATATATATATATATATATATATATATATATATATATATATATATATATATATAAAGAAGGGAAAACTTGATAACTTCTTGAAGTATGATCTCCTCTTGCACCTAGTGTGATCTTGTGTCCTAAATTGCTACATTAATTTTTCAATCCAGGATTCGTAAGCTGACGAAATGTGGCGCACTATATGTGCAAGATAACATATTTCTTACTTTTTGTCGTTTTTGGTTTTTTTTTTTTTTTTTTTCTTGGGGATTTTTATCTTGGTTGGTTTCCTAATGTAAGATGGAAAATTCTAAAAGACAAGTATGGATATAAATGTTCAAGGCAATGATGTCCTTTATAATGGTTTCCCAAACTTCAAACTTCAAAAAGGTTTTTAAAACATGCAATGACAAAATTAATTCCTAAAAGAAAATGAAAATGTGCCACTATACTAGTCAAACAAACAGTGAACTATTGATCATGAAACCCATTACCCTTGCTGCTGTCTAAATACAAAATAAACTGTGCTCAAAGAAATCCAAGAATTGCAAGCAAAGTAAAGCTAAAATCAAATTACATCAACTCATATTCTGACCCCTCACCATTAGTCTCTCTATGGCTTTCGGAGGTAATCATAAACAACTTGAGCAATCTGATATCTAATTTGCAGAAAAATAAACTAATATCAAATTACACACTCATACTTCAATCCCTCACCATTAGTCTCGCTATGGCTTTCGGAGGTAACTGATAATGACATGAGCAATTTAATATCTAACTTGCAGAAAAAATAAACTAATATCAAACTACACACTCATACTTCAATCCCTCACCATTAGTCTCGCTATGGCTTTCGGAGGTAACTGATAATGACATGAGCAATTTAATATCTAACTTGCAGAAAAATAAACTAATATCAAACTACACACTCATACTTCAATCCCTCACCATTAGTCTCGCTATGGCTTTCGGAGGTAATTGATAATGACATGAGCAGTTTAATATCTAACTAACTAGTAAAGCAAATGTACAAAACTGAAATGAATAAAACAATGCTGGAATTAAAAACTAAGAAAAAGAAATCAGCAGAAGGACAAGATTGATTCCATGTCATTAGTCATTGTAAATTATGTGCAAATGCCCGGGCTGCCTACTATAATCTGGAACAAAACACTAATCAGTTAACAACAGTATAAAGTATGAAAAATTATGAACAGAAACAAAACGTTAATACCATAAGAAATGTAATATATACACGTGAATGACTATGGCACAATGAACGTAAGGAAATGAAGCATGAAACTATACAATAATACACAAAACCTCGGTGTGTGCAGGGGCCCTCTGCACAATCCTCGGGAAGCAGCTATCAAACACGAATTATGCTTATGAACAGAGTCTTCTCATATATTTAAAATGCAGTCATAACAAAGAAATAATGTCACGGCACAGTGGGTTTTCTATCCAGAAAATTACATTACAACAACTAACTATTATGCGTATGAGAACGCATTATTTATAATAGAGAATGTCATAACTAATTTCCTACATTCTGCGTTGATACAAGACACGTGAACCACCACGTCCAGAAATCTAGCATCATGGCTGCCGTGAAGATTAAATCTATGGAGAGTGGTCGTTGGATTCGGCTTATGGAGCCGTTTACAGGTGTTGATATGTCTCCCGTAATTTAGAAACGGTCATGCAAGTCTTCACGTGATGAAAAACAGAGTTCTGTCACCGTGGGACTCTTCGGTTGACCACCGCTTGACCACCTTTGACCACAGCCTTCTTAGGTGAATTCGACTGAGCCAATAGGACTCGATCCATGTCCATGTCATTTCCAACTTGCCCATGTGGCTCGATTTTCCTGAAGACACCTGCAATGTAGACTTTAACAAAATGGCTGCGGAAAGTTGCAGCAGCTGCGGAAAGTGACAAGATTCCGCAGCTCAATGAGAAAAAATCTAATTCAAACAGCAGACACAAAACATAGTTAAAAACCACTTTAAATTCTCTTTTATGATTAATATGCAATGATATTGATGGCTTAGGAGGTCCAGGTAAATGGAAAAAGTCTAGAAAGGTGTATAGGAAAGATGCAAGTTTGGGACTCAACATACCCCCACTGTGAAGGTGTTGTTAGCCCCCCTATGAAATTCTTGACAAGCAAGCTGGGGGCTAGTTTGCTCTGGAGCCTCCAAGGAATGCCTTTCCCCTGAAAATTCATCCTCCTTGGAGTCTCTCTGTGCTAGGCCTAATATGCATCCTCTATGTTGATCCATTCCTCAAAAGGGGCCTTTTTACCCCTATATCTTGCAAATTTCCCCATCTCAACCTCTGTTTTCCCTTTGTCAAAATTCCCCCTTCCTATGCCTAAATTCCCCAAAATCCCCTTTAAATTTCCCCATCTCCCTTATTTCCCTAGTTTCCCCCTCCATCTCCCCTATCGTTACCCTTTGATTTCCCCCAAAACGCATTAAAAATGAATTAAAATGATAAATTTTATGTTTTTGGGTCTTAGCCCTTTTTCTGATAACCCCGCGCCCTTTTCCTTCCATAGAACCCGGCGCCGTGACCAAAGCTGTTTCCTTGCAGAGGCTCTTCTTTGTCCATAGAGTCAAACCACGGAACCCCCGTATTTGACTCCTCGGGATGTGGGAAAACCCGATCAACGGTCGTTATTTACTACAGGGGGTCACTCCAAAACTCCCGTGCCCATACACATTTGGCCCCCCGTAGTCCATCTCTGCCGTCCATTCGCCCAATCAAATCCAACGGCGCGGAGCGCGCCCGAAATGGTGGACCTCGCCAGCCATACGTCATCCGCCCAAAAACCCGCCGGTAAATTCCGCACCGCCCTCGCGCGCTTGGTGGTTTTTCCCGAGAGGCCAGCGATTCCATTCATATCCCGCCACGCGTCCTCTGTACGATTTCCAAAACCGCTTTTCCCGCTCGTTAACTCCATCCCCTGCGCATTAACGTCCTGTCCAGGATGCCCAGCGAAATCCGTGTCAGCCGTTAGATCTTGAAAGCTCCATCCAACGACTCCCGATCGCCATAGATGCACGATATTTAATGAAATCGCGCACGCGATAGCTCCCGCGGGCCCTCCATCCGTCATCCTCCAACGTTGATCTATCAGCGATCAACAGTCCATATTCTTTCCCCGCCGTTGACTGTTCCACGGTCTCCCGCCTCACTCCGTCTTGCCACGTCATTGCCACGTGTACGCCCCGTACATTCTCCATCTTCGTCACTATATCTTTGGTTTCGTCGTGTTTTTTAATGTTTTCGTTCGTCTATTACGTGTATTCGCTATGTGTTTCATTATTCCTCCTCCAGAAGCATTCTGTCACCATTGTTCGCGTTTTCTCCTCAGTTCTCTGTCTGCATGGCTATTTTCCGCGTCCACAGTGTGTCCTCGCCTCCCCCATCATCCACGTCCATGGATATCTTCACAGTTGTTGTTTTGCAGGGTTGCTAGAGGTGAAAGCCTCCATGTTCTGATCGTACCATCTTAATGGAGAAGTTTGAAGACATAATTAAATCCAAGGGCCGGCGCTGCTATAGAATTGTCAAGGAAAGCGGCTGACGGGATTTACATTAAGGAAAAGGCAGATTTCGAACTCTGAGAATCTCCCATCACCATTAAAACCCGAGCTACCCTGTCAGGAGCAAATAAAGTGGCAGAATGTTTCAGTGCAGAGAAAAAAGAAGATTAAAGTGGGCTTATGAAGATCTTGAGCTTTTAATCTGAAGTTTGGAAGGCTAAACAACAGATTACAGACCCCGAGGATCGATCAAAGGATCCTGCGCACAAGTAAAAGGTACCATCAGGGTCATTTGTCAGCAAAATGTTTCTCTTTATCAAAGTACAGGGTGCCCATACCACTTCTATTATACATAGCATCCCTGAAAGAATTTCTGCCCCTAACTACAGCTCAAAAACAGTCAGACATTTATGAGACAGACCTTCCTAGCAGTTTATTTCATTTTTTTCAAATCATCCAGGAGCACTTCAGCCAAAAGATGTCAAGATCAAATCTGGAGTAGATCATTCTCTCACAAGGAAGGTGACAGAGATTAAATATACAGCATGTCAAGCAGAATGGGTTTCGGCCCTGCATTCATTGTTGTGTTTAAAGATACATTTAATTTTCACCTACCTTCTCAGTCGATCTTAGGTTCATCCTTTGCTATAAAGCACAGAAGGAAACATTGTAAGGGTTGTTGATGAGAAATCAGTGGAACGCAAGTATTTTCCTCTTGAGACAAGTTCTCTATGTAATATTGTAAGATAGGCTGAGACTTGATGTATTCAGATTGAATGTTCAGGCTATGGGTTGTGATGTACCTGACTGGTGTTGTTTTTAATATGACAAGCATGTTTCTTTGGATCCTGATCTAAAGCAGTTGGTGACGTTTTCCTTTCTCTGTATTTGTGATTGACTTGCTTTCATTTCATCATGTTTCTTCAGGCTCACATCAGAAGTTTGGCATAAGATTTACCCTTGATAGGTACCTTATGTTGCTGCTCTCCCAGTCGTTTATGTTTTCTGCTTATATGTGTATCTAAATGTTGATTTCAATTGATTTAACCAATGTAGTGGATGATATTGCCTGCTCTCTGATGTATGAATTGATGAAGTCCATGTTTAGATGTTCTTGGTAAGATTTAGCTGGAAGGTTTGAGAACACTGGGGATTAGTGTTAGCCCTGTCCACTAGGATCTTTGCACGACCAGCTAGCCTTTCTAAGATCCCTTGTAATTGCCTCTAATTCTGTCCAAGCAGGCCTGGAGTTAAATGACCTATGGCCTGATCTATAGACAGAGTTGGTTGGTTCTCCTCCTTTCACTTTCAGTCCTTAATGTTCCATTCCATCTTCTATCCTTTAAAATCCAGATGCTCTAGATGACTAGCCCAATTGAAAGCTTGCACATTGAACACAAGTAAATCCTTTCTTGACTCCATTGCCCAATGGCTTTTATGTTCCCTGAGTTATCTACCTTTGCCTAAATTCCCTTGTTGTCCATCCTTGTCTTATATTGGAACCTTCCTTCCTGATTCCCAACAACCAAACCTAAACAATCAAACAAACCACCATGAGCCTACAACTAGCCTAAAATCATAACTTAGAGCTTTAAAGACATAAACCTTTGACTCATATAGAGAGATCCCTCTCTGGACCTAGGAGGGCTAGATCCTAAGGTCTGAAAGTGGTTCTATTTTGTCTCATCTTTTGGTCTCTATCAACCTGGCCAAAACATGGGAACCCCAACATAATGGCGACTCCGCTGGGGAATCTGAGTACATTTCACCTTAAACATTCGTAAAAACCTCAGAAACTTAGAACTCTGGTTAGGTTGACAGTTAGTCACCCCTTTCTTGAATCAACCTCCATTATTGAATATCCACCATACTCTTAGACAGAGCCTGGAAAGGGCCAGATAGCCTCCAGATCTCATCCTCTTTTCAGAGGTGACATATCTGGTAAATGCCCTCCTAGTCAATCTCTGGTTGGAGCTTGTTGTTTTAGAGGAGATTCCTGAAAGGTGATAGTGCCTGAGCACTGTGGTGGATAGTGTACCCCTTAGATACATCCTAAACCCTCCACCTGGTGACTCCATTGTTCCTAAATGAAAAGACTCCACTGGTGATCAGTAGGCCTGCTGATTATCTTGGTTTCACAATCAGACTCCACTGGGAGACCAGCCCCTGAGACAACATTAACCACAGTAGAAGCAACAAGTAGGGTTAAGCTGCTTGGCTTAGAAACATCATTCTGGCTTTCAGAACCATTCACACAAGAGCTTATCCCAACCCTGATCCACCTGAAATAGTTGAAAATCCAGAGAGTATCCTCAGAGGAACTCTTACACATACAAGACCAACTATTTCCAGTCACATTCTTAGAGCTAATTCTGCACCAGAAAACTTAACAGCTCTAGCACATCTCCTCCCTGACCTAGACACACCTAATAGACTACCAAGAACTAGGTTATTCGATCATCTAGACCAGCAGGACCTTGAGGTTTTCAATACACCAGCTAATAGCGGTCAAAACTCTAGGGACAGTGAAACCCCTCCTTCCACACCACCTGATTTTCACTTCCTTCAAAACTTGGGGCTCTCTCACCCTAGATCTGCTCAGCAAACTTCTGTTGGTCCTACCATCCCTGTCATCCAAATACCAGCTGCTCAAGACAACCCTATACCTCATCAGAACATTAACATGGCAGCCTGGTATGCGCCTTTAGTTTTACCTCAGCCTATGCTACCCTTACCAAATGATTATCAGTAAAAAATCCCACACTTCACTGCTAAAGAGTCCATTACAGCTCAACAACATGTAGATAAGATGGAATATTTTTTTGATTATATGGAAATTGATGATGAAACAATCAAAATGAGAATCTTTGCCTAGAGCCTAGGAGGTGAGGTGAAGAAATGGTCTAAAAATCTACCTCTTGGCAGTATTCAAGACCTCCCTGCATTATACCAGACATTCATAAACAAGTGGGAGGTTAGAGCAAACCCTCGCCATCTCCTGGCAGAATTCATGTCCCTTAAGAGGAATGTAGGAGAGAGTGTTCACGATTACACCACTAGATTCAGCAGCATTTATAATGCTCTCCCTCCACACATGAAACCTCCACAAGGTATGGCCTTAGCAAAATATCCTGATGGATTTGATGTTGACATGGCCTATGAGCTTAGGGATAAAGAGTACACCACCCTAGAAGACATGCAGAAAGGAGCCATAACCATAGAAGCAAACCTAATGGAAAAAAGGGCAAGATTAAAAGCTGAAAAAATGGTAACATATAGGGATGACAACGTAGCATCCACATCTGATCCCAAATATGACAAACTGTCTAGAAACGTGGAAGAGTTACAGCAAATGATAAAGAGGATGGTTGTCCAAAACAATAACCAAAACAAAAACCAAAACCAGAACATTAGAAGAAACAATGCCGCTCCCAACAGACAAAGAGAGTCAGATCAGCAAATTATTCCCCCATTTCAAGAAAAAAATTTAGATGAGGATGAGGGAATCATTGAAGAGTCTGAAGGGAATACAATAAACATGTTTGAATCAGAGGACTCAGTCCTTAACTGTGATTCAGAGGAAGACCAGCCCTCACCCTCATATTGGGATGAGGAATGGTTAGAAACTGAGGATTACAGATTAGGATTTGAAAATGCCATGATGCAGGTCAGAGAGCAATATGAACTTAGGAGCAAGAAAAGCCAAGATACTGCCAAAGCCAAGACTCCTAAGGCAACCATCAAGAAGAGGCCTGACAAAACCTCCAAAGCAACCTCTGCAAATAACAAAACAGCGGCTGAAAGTTCTGGTAAATATAAGGAAAAAGACAACCAAGACATTGAAAAATAACGCCAACCAACCAGCAGTACTAGCACTTCAGTTAGTACTCCCGATACAACTGTTTCAAACCTGGTACATAGTGAGAAAACACCAAATGACTCAGCTACCAAGGCAGCAGACAAAACAGAGTCAAGTGTTTCCAAGACACAGTCCACTTTCAATTTAGAGAGTGAGATTGCAAAAATCAAAATCTCTATACCATTATCTGAGCTGGCCACTCAGGATGTATATAAAGGCCAGATTTTGAAAGCATTAAATCTGGGAGAAATGAATGATTCTGTAAATTTGAATGATGATCAACCAGCCCTACTTTTTGGTCCCAAAATTGAGGGAAAGTTTCAGGAAGGGGTAGTTCCACCTTTTTATATCAGTCTTAACATTCATGACAAGATCTTGCACAATGCAATGCATGATTCTGGAGCGTCTCACAACTTAATGCCCAAGGTAGTGATGGAAAGGCTAGGCCTAGAAATTACCAAACCTTACAAAGACTTATACTAATTTGACTCTAGTAGAGTAAAATGCCTAGGCCTCATCAAAGATTTATGTGTGAGTTTAACCCAGATTCTTGCCAAATGTATGGTCATGGATGTTGTGGTGGCAGATGTGCCACCAAAGTATGGCATGCTATTTTCAAGATCATGGGGAGCCAAACTGCAGGGAACAATGCAGATGGATGGCTCCTATGCCACTATCCCTATATTTGGCCAACTTAGAAGACTGTATAGAGAATCTCAGATGAAATTCCTAGTCAGTAACCCCGAGAAACTTGAAAAATCACCACTATACTCTGTACATACAGATTTGGACTCTTTCATTCTCTACAATGACCAACCCTTAGAAGAGCCAAGATCAGATAATGGAAATACAAACATACAGCCCATGGATTTCAACATAATGGCCACTCTGGAATAATACGAAGAAGAAGACCATGGGAAAAATGCAGAAAACGTAACTATGAATGAAACAGAAACAGAACAAAAACAACAAGCTAACCACCTCCCTGATCCCCATGCCCATAACGAACCACAAAATAACCCCTCTCCTAGTACAGACCTTACAAATCAACATAACGGCGAACCCAACTGTAGGGGAGGGGATGAAAACGAATTAAACAAAGAACCCTTGTGGGAAATGAATTTTGATGGGTCCTGTACTAGGCAAAACGTTGGAGCAGGAGTGTGGCTACGAAACATAGAAAGTGATTATGTAGAAAGCCACGCTGTCAATCTGCATTTTAAATGCACAAACAATATTGCAGAATATGAGGCTCTCATCCTAGGTCTGAATCTGTTGAAAAAATTAGGAGCCCGTAGGATAGCTGTGAGAGGAGACTCAGAGTTAGTGATCAAACAGGTGAATGGTGAATATTCAGCAAAACATCCCCGGCTTAGGGCATACAGGAATGACACTCTAGATTTGTTGAAAACGTTTGTTGAATATGAATTAGTGTTCATTCCTAGGGGTCAAAACGCTGTTGCTAATGGATTAGCTTGCCTAGCTAGTTCGTATCCTAAGGCCCCAGCCGACCAACAGATTATCATTCAGACCAAATTCAGGCCTGCAGTGCCAGACAATGAAAAATATTGGCAGGTCTTTGAAGGGGACAAACAGATCGAAGATTTCCTGGTGGGCAGGAATGAGTTTGAATTTTCGGATTTAGACTCGATTTCTGATGATAGCTGCCCAAGCGAGGATCCCCCAGATGAACAAGAAACACCCTGTAACATAGAAATAAATTCTTTTTCTGAACAAACTGGAAATTTTAACGAAAATAGTGAAAACGCAGAAAATGAAGAGGTCGAAGTGTTGCAGGCCAAAGACAAGAATATACCCAGAGGCCTGGCACCCTTAGAGGACCTCTTTGATTTCGATGATGTAGCGAAGAAGCCCACAATAGAACATGTTGATTCTAATGTGGAAGAATGCAACATTGGCACTGAAGACAGGCCCAAAATGATTAAACTGGCTAAGTCTATACCTGCAGACAAGAAGAAGAAATGCGTTGATCTATTTAAGGAATTCGTTGATGTGTTTGCATGGAGCTATGAAGACTTGAAAGCCTACGACACCAACATCATACAACACAAGATACCACTAAAGGAAAATCAGAAGCCTTTCAGACAAAAACTCCATAGGATTAATCCAAAACAATTGCCTGCAGTTGAGAAAGAAATTAAAAAGATGTATGAAGCAGGCATAATAGTCCCTGTAAGGTTTTCTGATTGGGTGTCAAACTTAGTGGCTGTAAGGAAGAAAACAGGTGAGATTAGACTATGCATAGACTTCAGAAACCTCAATAGAGCCTCCCTGAAAGATAACTACCCTCTGCCTAGAATGGAACATATCCTACAAAAGGTAGTGGGCTCAAAGAGAATCTCCCTGCTGGATGGCTTTTCAGGATACAACCAAGTTCTGGTACTCCCAGAAGATCAACTCAAAACTGCTTTTACCACTCCATGGGGCACCTTCATGTACTTGAAAATGCCTTTTGGATTGATGAATGCTAGAGCTACCTTCCAGAGAGTAATGGACATAGATTTCTCAGAGGAGATAGGACATTTTATAGTTATCTACTTGGATGACTTGACTGTCTTTTCTAAAACTGAAGAAGAACACTTAAAACATCTGAGGAAAGTTTTTGAAAAATGTAGAAGGTACGGCGTGTCCTTAAATCCTAAGAAAACTGTTTTTGGGCTGCAAGAAGGTAAACTCCTTGGGCACATCATATCTGAGAAAGGGATAAGGATAGACCCCCAGAGAGTTGAGGGAATACTTCAAATTACACATCCAAGAAACATCAAGGAATTGCAGTCCTTCATTGGGAAGATCAACTTCCTTAGGAGATTCATTCCAAATCTTGCTGAGCACCTTATGAAAATGACCAACATGCTGAAGAAAGGTGCAGGAATTAAGTGGACTGTTGAAGCCAAAAAATCTTTTGAGTCAGTAAAACTTGCACTCACTAAGGCCCCTGTCCTTATCAGCCCTGACTTCTCAAAAGATTTTCTAATCTTCTCATTTGCTTCCCAGCACACCATAGCTGCAATATTGTTGCAGAAGAATTCAGAAGGTAATGAATAGCCTATAGTCTTCTTCAGTAAAGCCTTAAGAGATGCACCCTTAAAGTAAAACATCATGGAAAAGCAGGCCTATGCTCTGATTAAGGCCTTAAAATACTTTAGGGTGTACATTCTGCATTCTCACACCATTGCCTACGTGCCAAATATAGTGGTCAAAGATATCTTGTCCCAGGACCCTGATGGGAAAAGGGGTAAATGGATTGCTACAATTTTAGAATATGGCATTGAAATAAAACCCACCAAACTGATCAAAGGTCAAGGCCTAGCCCAATTAATGGCTGAATCAAACCTGCAGGCCCTTGACATTAACATGATGAATGCCTTAGATGAGCAGGAAGGATTGCCCCATCCAACTGTTGAGGAGCAGTTTCAGAACTCTCCTTGGTATACTGATATCCTTTATGTGCTCACAAACCTCAATGCCCCTCCAGAACTGTCCAAAACCAAGGCCATATTCATAAAACTCAAAGCTAGAAATTACTGCATTATGAATGAGAGTCTATATTGGAAAAATCCAAATGGCCTTTTACTGAAATGTTTGTCTGAAACTGAAGCTGAAAAAATCAAACAAGAATTCCATGCTGGAGAATGTGGAGGCCACCTGAGTTGGAAAACCACTGCAAATAAGATACTCAGGGCTGGTTACTATTGGCCTACACTCTTTGGCAATGTCCATAAAATGATCCTTACCTGCCACAAATGCCAAATTTTTGAGGGCAAAAGAAAGCTCCTTCCCCTCCCTCTGCAACCTATCACCATAGAAGGTCCCTTCATGCAATGGGGCCTAGACTTTATAGGAGAAATTCATCCTGCCTCCTCTGGACAACATAAATGGATTCTAACAGCCACTGATTACTTCACTAAATGGATAGAAGCTATACCCACTAGGAATGCCACTGACTCTGTCATCATTAGGTTCCTAGAAGACTTCATCCTATCTCGGTTTGGCTGTCCAAGGAAAATAATCACTGACAATGCTGCTGCTTTCGGATCCAAAAGAATGGTTGATTTCTGTCACAGGTACGGAATAGCACTTGGGCATTCAACTGCTTATTACCCCCAGGGTAATGGCCTAGCTGAGTCATCAAATAAAAGCCTGGTTACAATCATTAAGAAGCTGTTGGAAGAGAACAAAAGATCATGGCATAAAAAGTTGATACACGCCTTGTGGGCAGACAGACTCACTACAAATAAATCTATTAGCATGTCTCCCTTTCAGCTGGTTTATGGGACAGAAGCAGTTTTTCCTACTAGTCTTGGAGTTCCAGTGATCGAACTTGTCTAGGAGATCCAATCAGAAGAGAACAGTATGGTGAGAAGGATCAATGAAACAATCCATCTTCAGAAGACAAGAGAGCAGGTGTATAATAGAGCTGTCAGAATCCAAGAAAACATAAAAAGGCAGTTTGACAAAAGAACTAAAGCTTCAGATTTCAAAGTTGGAGATAAGGTTCTGAGATGGGATTCAAGGAGAGAGGACAAGGGCAAACATGGCAAATTTGACAGTTTGTGGCAGGGTCCATATACCATACAAGCCACTGTGGGTCCCAATGCGTTTTTTCTACAAGAACTTGATGGCACAGAATTGTTTGGGGGTCCTGTCAATGGCAGGATGCTCAAACATTACTTTTATTGATGTTCCATTTCAAGTTTCATCTCCATTGTACATACCATTGCAAGTTTTCATTTTCAGAAAAAGAGAAAATTTTCCAAAAAAAAAATAGAATAAAAGAAAGGTTCAGACATTCTCAAAACATGAACCTCTGAGGTAAAAATCATGGCTCAAACCTGATCAAAATCTGAGCCAAAAGAAAGCAGAATAGCTGATCCTAATATGCTCAAAATCTGGATCAGTAGTGAAAGAGAAACCAGCTCTAATCTGCCCAAAGCTAGAGCTGAAATCAAAGAAAGAAGTGACTCAAATATGCTCAAAACCCGAGTCACAAGAAAGAAAGAAGGATGTTTCACAGTTGCAGAATTACATGCCTTTACAGTTTTGCTTTCTACAATTTTTTGCCCAGCAAGTCAGACAGTATAATCCTGGCTTGGCTGTGTTTAAATTTCCTGTCTTAGAATGTAGGAGAAGAAACCTGTTGGACAGTTTAATCCCAACAGGTAGTAGATTAGGTAGAGAAATAGCTGAGGTCAACAGTCTAATCTGGCCTCATGGAGCAATAAGGGTAGATTTAGAATAGGTTTATTTTGTTTGCAAAATAAATGTAAAGGGTCTGCTAGCTCAAATGCACCCAAGGGAAAATGTAGAACTGTAGTTTGGGTAGGTAGATTGGTTGGGAAATATTTTTGCTGATGTTTCTATCATACTGTGGCAGCTAAAATTGAAGAAGAAAGGTGGCTTATGACAGCAGGCATCTGGCCTACTCCAAAGATCATATCTTGTTTCTTGACTCCTCCAAGGAGAAACCATCCCCATGTGGAGCCACTGTTAGCCCCCCTATGAAATTCTTGACAAGCAAGCTGGGGGCTAGTTTGCTCTGGAGCCTCCAAGGAATGCCTTTCCCCTAAAAATTCATCCTCCTTGGAGTCTCTCTGTGCTAGGCCTAATATGCATCCTCTCTGCTGATCCATTCCTCAAAAGGGGCCTTTTTACCCCTATATCCTGCAAATTTTCCCATCTCAACCTCTGTTTTCCCTTTGTCAAAATTCCCCCTTCCTATGCCTAAATTCCCCAAAATCCCCTTTAAATTTCCCCATCTCCCTTATTTCCCTAGTTTCCCCCTCCATCTCCCCTACCATTACCCTTTGATTGCCCCCAAAACGCATTAAAAATGAATTAAAATGATAAATTTTATGTTTTTGGGTCTTAGCCCTTCTTCTGATAACCCTGCGCCCTTTTCCTTCCATAGAACCCGGCGCCGTGACCAAAGCTATTTCCTTGCGGGGGCTCTTCTCTGTCCGTAGAGTCAAACCACGGAACCCCCATATTTGACTCCTCGGGATGTGGGAAAACCCAATCAACGGTCGTTATTTACTACGGGGGGTCACTCCAAAACTCCCGTGCTCGTACACCTTTGGCCCCCCGTAGTCCATCTCCGCCGTCCATTCGCCCGATAGAATCCAACGGCGCGGAGCGCGCTCGAAATGGTGGACCCCGCCAGCCATACGTCATCCGCCCAGAAACCCGCCGGTAAATTCCGCACCGCCCTTGCGCGC
This sequence comes from Pinus albicaulis, assembly GCA_034641835.2. Lineage (NCBI taxonomy): Eukaryota > Viridiplantae > Streptophyta > Pinopsida > Pinales > Pinaceae > Pinus > Pinus albicaulis. Next base: position 152,812,982 of record CM076580.1, read on the forward strand.
TTGGTGGTTTTTCCCCGGAGGCCAGCGATTCCATTCATCTCCCGCCATGCGTCCTTTGTACGATTTCCAAAACCGCTTTTCCCGCTCGTTAACTCCATCCCCCGCGCATTAATGTCCTGTCCAGGATGCCCAGCGAAATCCGTGTCAGCTGTTAGATCTCGAAAGCTCCATCCAACGACTCCCGATCGCCAGAGATGCACGATATTTAATGAAATCGCGCACGCGATAGCTCTCGCGGGCCCTCCATCCATCATCCTCCAATGTTGATCTATCAGTGATCAACAGTCCAGATTCTTTCCCCGCCGTTGACTGTTCCACGGTCTCCCGCCTCACCCCGTCTTGCCACGTCATTGCCACGTGTACGCCCCGTACATTCTTCGTCTCCGTCACTATATCTTTGGTTTCGTCGTGTTTTTTAATGTTTCCGTTCGTCTATTACGTGTATTTGCTCTGTGTTTCATTATTCCTCCACCAGAAGCATTCTGTCACCATTGTTCGCGTTTTCTCCTCAGTTCTCCGTCTGCATGGCTATTTTCCGCGTCCACAGTGTGTCCTCGCCTCCCCCATCATCCACGTCCATGGATTTCTTCACAGTTTTTGTTTTGCAGGGTTGCTAGAGGTGAAAGCCTCCATGTTCCGATCGTACCATCTTAATGGAGGAGTTTACAGTCAGAATTAAATCCAAGGGCCGGCGCTGCTATAGAATTGTCAAGGAAAGCGGCTAACGAGATTTACATTAAGGAAAAGGCAGATTTCGAACTCTGAGAATCTCCCATCACCATTAAAACCCGAGCTACCCTGTCAGGAGAAAATAAAGCGGCAGAATGTTTCAGTGCAGAGAAAAAAGAAGATTAAAGCGAGCTTATGAAGATCTTGAGCTTTTAATCTGAAGTTTGGAAGGCTAAGCAGCAGATTACAGACCCCGAGGATCGATCAAAGGATCCTGCGCACAAGTAAAAGGTACCATCAGGGTCATTTGTCAGCAAAATGTTTCTCTTTATCAAAGTACAAGGTGCCCATACCACTTCTATTATACATAGCATCCCTGAAAGAATTTCCGCCCTAACTACAGCTCAAAAACAGTCAAACATTTATGAGACAGACCTTCCTAGCAGTGTATTTCATTTTGTTCAAATCATCCAGGAGTACTTCAGCCAAAAGATGTCAAGATCAAATCTGGAGCAGATCATTCTCTCACAAGGAAGGTGACAGAGATTAAATATACAGCATGTCAAGCATAATGGGTTTCGGCCCTGCATTCATTGTTGTGTTTAAAGATACATTTAATTTTCACCTACCTTCTCAGTCGATCTTAGGTTCATCCTTTGCTATAAAGCACAGAAGGAAACATTGTAAGGGTTGTTGATGAGAAATCAGTGGAACGCAAGTATTTTCCTCTTGAGACAAGTTCTCTGTGTAATATTGTAAGATAGGCTGAGACTTGATGTATTCAGATTGAATGTTCAAGCTATGGGTTGTGATGTACCTGACTGGTGTTGTTTTTAATATGACAAGCATGTTTCTTTGGATCCTGATCTAAAACAGCTGGTGACGTTTTCCTTTCTCTGTATTTGTGATTAACTTGCTTTCATTTCATCATGTTTCTTCAGGCTCGCATCAGAAGTTTGGCATAAGATTTACCCTTGATAGGTACCTTATGTTGCTGCTCTCCCAGCCGTTTATTTTTTCTGCTTATATGTGTATCTAAATGTTGATTTCAATTGATTTAACCAGTGTAGTGGATGATATTGCCTGCTCTCTGATGTATGAATTCAGGAAGTCCATGTTTAGATGTTCTTGGTAAGATTTAGCTGGAAGGTTTGAGAACACTGGGGATTAGTGTTAGCCCTGTCCACTAGGATCTTTGCATGACCAGCTAGCATTTCTAAGATCCCTTGTAATTGTCTCTAATTCTGTCCAAGCAGTCCTGGAGTTAAATGACCTCTGGCCTGATCTATAGACAGAGTTGGTTGGTTCTCCTCCTTTCACTTTCAGTCCTTAATGTTCCATTCCATCTTCTATCCTTTAAGATCCAGATGCTCTAGATGACTAGCCCAATTGAAAGCTTGCACATTGAACACAAGTAAATCCTTTCTTGACTCCATTGCCCAATGGCTTTGATGTTCCCTGAGTTATCTACCTTTGCCTAAATTCCCTTGTTGTCCATCCTTGTCTTATATTGGAACCTTCCTTCCTAATTCCCAACAACCAAACCTAAACAATCAAACAAACCACCATGAGCCTACAACTAGCCTAAAATCATAACTTAGAGCTTCAAAGACATAAAACTTTGACTCATATAGAGAGATCCCTCTCTGGACCTAGGAGGGCTAGATCCTAAGGTCTGAAAGTGGTTCTATGTTGTCTCATCTTTTGGTCTCTGTCAACCTGGCCAAAACATGGGAACCCCAACAGGTGTTGCATGTCCCCATGCAACCAAAATTTTTATCATCCTCCTTCAATTCATATGCTCTGATACCTCTGCCAGTACATCCAGTCCTCTTCTCTTATTTCTTGGTTTTGCTAACATCCTGGGCTTCTTCATCAAGCATCTGAATTTGAGATTAATCAGTGCTCTACTTATCTTCTGGCATTTTTTTCTTCAATTTTCTGTTCTTTTTGTGCCACAGTCCTAGATGCAGCATAGTATTGTCATGGATGATCTTATCCAATCTGTTTTGCTCCTTTAATGCTTCATTTTCATTTTTAATATGTCTATTTAAAACCTCCAACTCAAAGACTTATTGTTTCAATGATTGGACTAGAGATTCTTGTGCTGTGTGAGGCTGAGTGGATGAAGTGTTGGGACTCGTGGCTGTTCTTTCTAAGGATTCTATGTATTCATACACCTCTTGCTGCTTTGGATCTATCTCGGGTGTCGTTTTCCTTGGGCTGTCCCCACAATGCTGTAGAGGAGAATTGTCTTCAAAATCTGGCTGAAAAGGACTCATGTCAACATCTTGAGGACTAGTTTCAACATTTGGCTGAGAATGAGGTGAACTATGGCCAGCTGGAGTTTGTTCAGGTGTTTCTTCTCCCAAATCAATAAAATGGGGTCCTTGTGTTTGTGCTTTTCTCCACTTTCCTTTAAGCCTGGAGCTTCTTCTTGCACGCTGTGGACTGCTGTCTTCTTGCTTCTGTTTTTCTTTCCCTTTCTTTTTGGCCATAGCTGACTGTTCCTAAAGGTGAAATAGTCTCTCAGACAATACTTGATGGTCTTCTTCTGAGGAAGGGGTTTGATGCACAGCCTCAATGCTTCTTTTCTCTTTTGATTTTGTTGGCTTTTTACCCTCAGTCTTTTCCTTTTTCCTTTTAGACAGTCTTTCTTCTCTACTAGTTCTTTCAACTGTGTTAGTAAGAGTGCTTTGAGTTTTATCATTTGTTCTCTTCCTTCTACTTCTTTTTGGTGCACTGCCTTCAGGGATTTCTTGGGGTTCTTCAAAGAAATTTCTAATTAAAAACTGCGCCTAGGTGTCCTTTTTCTCTTTTAATTGTTTTTCTATCAAGATTTTCACGAGACCATGGTGATACAAATGTGGTTCTACGTCCCCCAGATGCTTTTGGACGGTTACAGACATCTTTTTCAAACTTTTTAGTAAAAAGTATGGCATATTGATGGTCTGGTTGTCTAGAAAATTCATGAACAGTCGGGTATGATACATGTACATTGATCCAAAACGTCCCTCACACATGATAAACTTTTGAATAACCAACAGTAAACTGGCCCACTCTTCTTTTAAAGCATGAACAGGAATTCCCTTTTTGAAAATGGTGACATCCATACCTGGGTTACGTAGGATCACTCTCCAGGCTTCCTCGCCAATGCTCTTGTTCTTGAACCAACGTTCACCTTCTTGAGCGAGTTCTGTAGCAGCTGCTATGGATGCCTCAGTCCCTGTAAATTTGAGGTCCCCAATTTCCACCTCCAGATCGTTGAAAGACCTCGCAAAAGCTTTTGTTACCTCCTTATGGTAGCCTTTGAAATTTTGAATAAACCGAAACCATTTTTCCTTTTTCAATATATCTTTGACTTGCGGGTATCCTTCCATAAATTTGGGTCCCTCTGGTACTGCCCTCAACAACCGACCCATCTTTCCTTCTATTCTTTAAAACTCATCTGCGTGAGGAGGGTTTAGCGGAGGTAAGACTGCTGAGTTAGCGGAAATGAACAGGGTTTATGAAGGAGACCAGTGACTATAAGAAGATATCAGAGAATAGGTACACGGAATGAAGCGGAACAGAGAACAAAATGGGGTGAAGGCTTATGTGAGCACGGTGGAAATGTAGCCGTGAGGTCAATAGAACAGTAGGGGGAGTAAAATGCATCCGGTAGTATTTAAAATTGGGTGGCTGCAGAGTAGACGCAAGCACGTTTATGAAACGGCTGCGGATTGGCTGAGAGAAGCCGTAGTCAAATCAACCACGTTCCATAATTACAGGTGGAGTATCAAAGTATAGTCGAACACGAGTGAAGACCGGAGGCTTGATTATGAGACCGTTTTAAAAATGAATGCAAGGATTATGGGGGAATCGTATAGAGATTGTGGAACGATTATGAAGTTACCAATGCAATCATTGCATATAATGGAGCTATGGTTTATAACTATGTAAAAATGTGCTTGAATGCCATTTGAAATAAATTTCTACTCATACCTTGGAATTCTTGCCATTTTTCATTAGTCTTCAATCAGTTGCTCCTCGTTGATGCTTTTGAATGCCTCATGTCTTCAAAATATGTCCTCATCCCTGCATTTGATTTCATGATTGTTGAACTAACATCTGACTATAAATTTTTGAAAAACAAAGTGGTGGCTGCAGAAACTGCTTCTGGCTACGGAAACTGGTGTCAACTGCAGAAACTGACACAACAATTATTTGGGTGAATGGAGATGGATAGATGATAACTGACTGAATGAAAATGGTCATGAAAGAAAAAAAATTATCGGTGAAATGAAATGAAATAGATGAAATGGAGTAAAATGAAATGAAGTGGAGTGAAATGGAATGAAGTGGAATGAAATGGAGTGGGTTGTCATAAAACTTGTGAAATAAGAGAGGGAGAATTTTTTTTTTTGGAAAATATAGGGTGTCAGGTGTTCCTGATTTTCACCCTACATTTTCTGTATAAGACTGCCAATCAGTGATTGGTTTTCAGACTTATACAATTTTTTATTTATTTTTATTTTTTTATTTTTGAAACTGAAAAGAAAAAAGGTTAGGCTGGTGGAGAAGAAGGATTCTTCTTCACCAGCCTTATTGCAGAATTATCTTGAAACATCTTGACAAATTCCTCTTTTGAGAGTGGCTTATGATAGATCTTTAATATGTGGCAATTCACAATAAGAGGAGTTTGAGATTCATCAATGGTCTTGATTCTTACCGCTCCATTGCTAAAGATCTTGTCAATCTCATATGGCCCAAGCCAATGAGTCTAAAATTTCCCTTTAAAATCTTTAAACTTAGAATCAAATAGCAATGTCCAATCTCCTTCTTGAAACTTCTTCTCTTTGATATATTTGTCATGCCATTTAGCTCTTTGATATTGAACTAGATCAGTTCTTAGAATTTCCTCTTGTCTGATCTCATCTAGCTCATTCAACTGCTCCATTCTATGCTTTTGGGCTTCTGATAGATCCATCCCCAACTGAACTGCCATCTTGAAAGTTTTGACTTGGAACTCAATGGGGAACATGACTTCTTTCCCATAAACAAGTTCATAGGGAGAATGTCCTATTGTATTTCTCCATGTAGTTCTGTAGGCCCACAAGGCTTCAGAAAGCCTTTCTGCCCAATCTCTTCTGTGTAGATGAACAATTTTGGTGATGATACTTTCGAGAACTTTGTTTGTAGACTCCACTTGACCATTTGCTTGCGGATGGTAAGGAGTAGATCTTCTGTGCTTGATTTTTTATTCTTCCATCAGCTTCTCCACCAGGTTGGATGTGAATTGGCTTCCCTGATCTATCACAATTTCTCTTGGAACACCAAAGCGAGTAAAAATATCCTCATAAAGAAAATTAACAATTGAATTTTCAGTAGCAGACACTAATGCTTTGGCTTCTACCCATTTAGTAACATAATCAGTACAAACCAATATATACTTCTTTTGCTTAGATGGTGGAATAATAGGTCCAATGAAATCTAAAGCCCATTTTTCAAAGGGTTCGATGAGTACCTGTGGTTGCAATGGCATTTCATTTGAAAGGGTAGGTTTCCCTACTCTTTGGCAGCTGTCACACCTTTTGACATATTGTTTTGCATCTTTGAAGAGGGAAGGCCAACAATATCCTAAAGAGAGGATTTTATAGGCTGTCCTTTTGTCAACAAAGTGTCCGCCGCATGGTTCATCATGACATGCCTTGAGGATATCAGGTATTTCATCCTCCCTGACACATCTTCTGATCACAAGATCTGGCCCTGTTTTGAACAATTCGTTAGAAATCCATGAATATTTTGAACTTTCCTGAATAATCTTTCTTTTTTCACTTGGAAATAAATGTGGAGGCAGTTTCCCTGTAACCAAATAGTTAGCAATATCTGCATACCAAGGAGTCTTAATAGTTACTGCAAACAAGTATTCATCAGGAAACTTATCCTCTACAGGAGAATCTTCTTTAGTATTCTGAATCCTAGACAAGAAATCAACTACTGTATTTTGTTTCCCTGGTCTATCCAACACAGTAATATTGAATTCTTGCAAAAGTAGGAGCCATCTTGTCACTCTGCCATTAGTAACAGGTTTGTTCATTAGATATCTAATCGCAGAATGATCAGTATGAATAAAAGTTTCATAGCCTGTTATATAATGTCTAAACTTATTGATTGCATGAACAACGGCTAAAAACTCTTTTTCAGTTACAGTATAGTTCAACTCAGTGGGAGTCAAATTTTTACTGGTATAGTAAATGGCATAAGGGACTAAATCCTTTTGACCCAACACAGCTCCTAGAGCTGTATCTGAAGCATCTGTAGAAATATGGAAAGGGAGTTTTCAATTTGGTCCTCTCAAGATAGGTGCTTCAGATATTCTTGTTTTCAAAGTTTCAAAGGCTGATTGACAATCAGGATCCCATTTGAATTCACAGTCTTTTGTAAGCAGTTTGAAGAGTGAAGATGCTATTTTAGTGAAGTTTTCTATAAATATTCTATAGTATCCAGTAAATCCTAGAAGAAAATTTGGAATAGGCAACTTGTAGATAACTTCAACTTTTGATCTATCAACCTTAATCCCATCTCCTGAAATATGATGCCCCAAAACAATACCTTCAGTAAACATCATAAAGCATTTTTCATGGCTTAATGAAAGGTTTGTTTCTTTACATCTTATAAAAACTTTTTCCAAATTTTCTAATGCCTCTTCAAATGAATTACCATAAACTGTAAAATCATCCATATAAACCTCTACACAATCATGGATTAGATCAGAAAAAATTCCTAGTACTGCTCTTTGGAATGTTGTAGGTGCATTACATAACCCAAAAGGAAGCACTCGGTAGGCAAAAGTTCCCCATGGACAAGTAAATGTGGTCTTATCTTGATCTTTAGGTGCTACCTGAATTTGATTATAGCCACTAAAACCATCCAAAAATGAAAAGTACTTTTTACCTGCTAATGTGTCTAATACCTGATCGATAAAAGGCAAAGGAAAGTGACCCTTCAAAGTTGCTTTGTTCAATTCCCTGTAATCAATGCATACCCTCCATTTACCATTCTTTTTGGGTACTATAACCAAAGGAGAAACCCATCGGCTATCTGAAATTGGATAAATGAAGTTTACATTGAGTAGTTTTTGGAGCTCTTCTTTCACTATCTCCCTAAGGTTTGGATTCATCCTTCTCTGAGGTTGTCTGATTGCTCTACTGTTTTCCTCAATATAGATATGATGGATGCAAGTCTTAGGATAAATACCTTTCATATCAGTATACTCCCATGCAAATGCAGTAGAATGTTTTTGCAAGATTTTGGTTAGTTCTTCCTGTTGTGACTTTTCCAAATTTTTGTTGATATTTAATGTTTTTCCTGGAAAAATTTCAATGGTAGAACTACCAACCTCTTCCATAGAGTAAAGAGACATTTGTCTTGATGATAAATATTCAATGTCAGATTCCAACTGAAATTGTGTGGGGTCATATTCTGAAGATGTCTCAAAATTTTCTAATGTGTTCAGAATTTGACTATCCTCACTAATTTCAGAAATGGTAAAGATAGGTTGTATAGTGTCCTCATCATCGACCCATTCATCGTCTCCTACTTCTATGATTGCTTTTGTTGGAGGATACAAATTGAATTTCTTTGTCGAATTACCATTAGAAATGTACATATCCCCAGATCTACAACTAATGAAAGCATCAGCTGTGGCTAGCCAAGGTCTTCCTAAGATAAGTGGGTGCCTTCCTAGATTACTCTTGGGAGTCAAAATCATAAAATCTACTGGATATTCCCAAGAATCTAAGGAGACTGAAATATCTTCTAATACACCATCTGGTTTGATAATTGATCGATCTGCAAGTTGCAGTAAAGTAGGTGTAAAAAGAAGATTAGGAAGTTTTAGTTGTTCCATAATCTGTCTACTCATAATGTTGATAGCAGCCCCTAAGTCAATCAATGTGTTTGGAATTTCTATCCCATTTATATGTGTCTTGACAATTGGACTACCTGGATCTACATACTTCTGCATGGTAATTTTTTCCATCATGATATCTGCAATTTTTCCTACCAGTTGGATTCTTCTTGTGTCTCTTGGTTTCCTTCCTAGTCTTTTGAGACTCAACTCCTTTATTTTTTTTGCTAGACTAGGAATTTCTCTAATGGCTTGTAGCAAGGGAATATTGATACAAACATTCTTTAATTCATCTAGAAAATCATAGTTAGGCAACAAGATTTGTTTTTCCACCCCTTTATCAATTTGTAATCTTTCAGGGAAAGGAGGTGTGGATGAAGGTGCAGGTTGCTCAACTATAGGAGTTGTGGGGGTTAACTTTTCTTTCTCTTTTTGAATGTTTGAGTTTTGAAGAGATGCTTCCTCAGAACCCTTATTGACTTTAAGAGAGTCCTCCTTAGAGGTATCTTGCTCTTGGTCATCTATAGAAGGTTTTTCTAAAACTCTACCAAACCTGAGTTGTACATCATTGAGAGGAACAATCATATAGGTAGGAAATTGTTGTCCTTCTATCATGTAAGTATTCTGAGGATTTTTATTGTTAGGATTTAGCAATGGCTGAGCTGGAAGTTGATTTGTCTTTTGTTGGAATGGAAGCATGAGTTGAGAAGTTGGATTTTGTTGAGAAGATTGTTGTTGTGGAAATGGCAATGGAAGTTGTAGATTTGGGTTTGGAAGTTGTGGAGCTTGTTGATTTTGAAAAGATGGAGGATATTGATAAAATTGAGCAAATCTCCCATAAGGATTTTGCATACCTTGTACCCATGACTGATATGAATTTTGAGGTTGGGGCCAAGGTTGTTGCCAAGGGTTCCAATTTGGTGGGGGTTGAGAATTCATAGGGTTGTTAAACCCTTGAGTTTGTTGCCCCTGCCAAGGTCTTCTTGCAACAAAACAGAGAGATTCTACTGAATTTGGATCTTTTTGAAAGACAGCTTTGATTCCAGGAATTGAAGGACAATCCTTGGTCTCATGATTCTCTGAGCAAATCATACATGTTTCTTCAACTTTTGCATCCAAGGGACATTCCCTTAAAGCATGTTTCTTCCTACATTTCGGACAAAAGATGGCTAGAGCATCTGTTTCTGCTTTATGCTTGTTTTGAATTTTAATGGTGTCTAGTTGTTCACTAAGGCTCCCTAAGATATCAGTTTTGAATTCATCAAGCATATTGCCAATCTCTGCCCTACTTACTGATCCAGTTGCATATTTGTTTGCCCTGATAAGAGAAGGATCTCTAGGCCATTTTCCCGTTTTAGTTTTTCACCTTGAGAGATGGACACATAGTTCTATTATGTCACGAAGTGGAAGTTGAGAAATGTCTCCTTTCCCCATCATGTTTAAAATATCTATCCATTCACCTCTGATGGCTTTTAATATAAGGGCTTTCAAAGTTTCATCATCTAAATTGATCATCTTTGCTCTTTTTAAGTTGTATTGAAATCTTTCAAGTAAATCCTCCAAATTTTCATCTTCTTTTTGCACCATTTTGAATACCTCATCCTTGTGATTGGTGGGCATGCAATAGTCCAGGTATCTATCCAAAAATGTTTGTTTCATATCATTCCAAGTCCTAATAGATTGGGTGGCTAATACCATGAACCATTTCAAAGCGGCTCCCTTCAATGTTGAAGGAAACAGTTTGAGTTTTTGAGAGTCTTCCATATAGTCATAGGTTCGGCACACGACTTCAAACTCAAACAAAAATGTTTCAGGATCCTCACTTCGCAATCCATAAAAGTTAGGGAGGACAGATGGTGAGATGTTTTTCATCATTGTATGAGTTTCCTCATCAACTATAGGGAATCCAAACAAGTTGTCTCCTTCCCTATTTCTTCCATTATTACCTTCACCTCCACCATTGTTGCCTCCATTATTTCCTCCTCCTCTACCTCCGAATCCATCTATTATTTCCTCTGTCATGATAGTTTCTTTAGAGTCCTCAAAGTCCTCTGGTTCTTCTATCAAGGGAGGATGAGAGGGAGTCTCTTCCTTTTCTTCTTCAGGTGATTCTACTTCTTTAATTACAATATACTCTCCTGTAGAAGTAAAGAAAGGGTCCTTTTCTAAATGAGATTTGGTAAATGGTGTAGGAGAATCCTCTAATTCAGCTGCTCCTTGAATTCCAAGAATCTTAAGGCTAGGGGTAGATGGTGGTGAATCTTGTCTATGCCTTGAAAAAGATGGTGTTGTGAAAATCGAACTCTTGGCTCTAGCTATAAACCTTCCCCTAGAATCTCTTGCTCTATGCATGTCATTTTTTATTTTTAAGTTGGGCTAATAATTCTCTTTCTGATCTTCCAGGTCACACTAAGTGCAAGAAGAGAGCATACTTAAGAAATTATTGAACCAATAACTCTCTTTTCTGTTCCTCCAGATCACACTAGGTGCAAGAGGAGAGCATACTTCAAGAAGTTATCAAGTTTTCCCTTCTTTATACATATATATATTTTTTTAAGAAATTGGCTACCTAGTTACACTTCCCCGACAATGGCGCCAAAATGTTTGGTCAATTTAGTGTGTCCTAAATTGCTACATTAATTTGTCAATCCGGGATTCGTAAGCTGACGAAGTGTGGCGCACTATATGTGCAAGATAACCTATCTCTTACTTTTTGTCGTTTTTGGTTTTTTTTTAATTTATCTTGGGGATTTTTTTATCTTGGTTGGTTTCCTAATGTAAGATGGAAAATTCTAAAAGACAAGTATGGATATATATGTTCAAGGCAATGATGTCCTTTATAATGATTTCCCAAACTTCAAACTTCAAAAAGGTTGTAAAACATGCAATGAAAGAATTAATTCCTAAAAGAAAATGAAAATGTGCCACTATACTAGTCAAACAAATAGTGAACTATTGATCATGAGACCCATTACCCTTGCTGCTGTCTAAATACAAAAGAAACTGTGCTCAAAGAAATCTAAGAATTGCAAAGAAAGTAAAGCTAAAATCAAATTACATCAACTCATATTCTGACCCCTCACCATTAGTCTCGCTATGGCTTTCAGAGGTAATCATAAACAACTTGAGCAATCTGATATCTAATTTGCAGAAAAAAAAATAAACTAATATCAAATTACACACTCATACTTCAATCCCTTACCATTAGTCTCGCTATGGCTTTCGGAGGTAACTGATAATGACATGAGCAATTTAATATCTAACTTGCAGAAAAATAAACTAATATCAAACTACACACTCATACTTCAATCCCTCACCATTAGTCTCGCTATGGCTTTCGGAGGTAACCGATAATGACATGAGCAATTTAATATCTAACTTGCAGAAAAATAAACTAATATCAAACTACACACTCATACTTCAATCCCTCACCATTAGTCTCGCTATGGCTTTCGGAGGTAACTGATAATGACATGAGTAATTTAATATCTAATCTAACTAATAAAGCAAATGTACAAAACTGAAATAAATAATACAGTACTGGAATTAAAAGCTAAGAAAAATAAATCAGCAGAAGGACAAGACTGATTCCATGTCATTAGTCATTGTAAAACTATGTGCAAATGCCCGAGCTGCCTATTGTAATCTGGAACAAAAACACTGATCAGTTAACAGCAGTATAAAGTATGAAAAATTATGAACAGAAATAAAACGTTAATACCATAAAAGATGTAATATATACACGTGAATGACTATGGCACAATGAACATAAGGAAATGAAGCATGTTACTATAAAGTAATACACAAAACCTCGGCGTGTGCAGGGGCCCTCTGCACAATCCTCGAGAAGCAGCTATCAAACACGAATTATGCTTATGAACAGAGTCTTCTCATATATTTATAATGCAGTCATAACAAGGAAATAATGTCTCGGCACAGTGGGCTTTCTTGACAGCCAAAATTACATTACACAAGCTAACTCCTATGCGTATGAGAACGCATTATTTATAACAGAGGAAGACATAACTAATTTCCTAAAATCTGCGTTGATAAAAGACACGTGAACAACCACGTCCAGAAATCTAGCATTATGGCTGCCGTGAGGATTAAATCTATGGAGAGTGGCCGTTGGATTCGGCTTATGGAGCCGTTTACAGGTGTTGATATGTCTCCCGTGATTTAGAAACGGTCACGCAAGTCTTCACGTGGTGAAAAACAGAGTTCTGTCACCGTAGGACTCTTAGGTTGACCACCGCTTGACTATCTTTGACCACGACCTTCTTTGGTGAATTCGACTGAGCCAGTAGGACTCGGTCCATGTCCATGTCATTTCCAACTTGCCCATGTGGCTCGATTTTCCTGAAGACACCTGTAATATAGAATTTAACAAAATGGCTACGAAAAGTTGCAGCAGCTGCGGAAAGTGACAAGATTCCGCAGCTCAATGAGCAAAAATCTAATTCAAACAGCAGACACAAAACATAGTTAAAAACCACTTTAAATGCTCTTTTATGATTAATATGCAATGATATTGATGGCTTAGGAGGTCCAGGTAAATGGAAAAAGTCTAGAAAGGTGTATAGGAAAGATGCAAGTTTGGGACTCAACATACCCCCACTGTGAAGGTGTTGTTAGCCCCCCTATGAAATTCTTGACAAGCAAGCTGGGGGCTAGTTTGCTCTGGAGCCTCCAAGGAATGCCTTTCCCCTGAAAATTCATCCTCCTTGGAGTCTCTCTGTGCTAGGCCTAATATGCATCCTCTTTGTTGATCCATTCCTCAAAAGGGGCCTTTTTACCCCTATATCCTGTAAATTTCCCCATCTCAACCTCTGTTTTCCCTTTGTCAAAATTCCCCCTTCCTATGCCTAAATTCCCCAAAATCCCCTTTAAATTTCCCCATCTCCCTTATTTCCCTAGTTTCCCCCTTCATCTCCCCTACCGTTACCCTTTGATTGCCCCCAAAACGCATTAAAAATGAATTAAAATGATAAATTTTATGTTTTTGGGTCTTAGCCCTTCTTCTGATAACCCCGCGCCCTTTTCCTTCCATAGAACCCGGAGCCATGAACAAAGTTGTTTCCTTGCAGGGGCTCTTCTTTGTCCATAGAGTCAAACCACGGAACCCCCGTATTTGACTCCTCGGGATGTGGGAAAACCCGATCAACGGTCGTTATTTACTACGGGGGGTCACTCCAAAACTCCCGTGCCCATACACATTTGGCCCCCCGTAGTCCATCTCTGCCGTCCATTCGCCCAATCGAATCCAACGGCGCGGAGCGCGCCCGAAATGGTGGACCCCGCCAGCCATACGTCATCCGCCCAAAAACCCGCCGGTAAATTCCGCACCGCCCTCGCGCGCTTGGTGGTTTTTGCCCAGAGGCCAGCGATTCCATTCATCTCCCGCCACGCGTCCTCTGTACGATTTCCAAAACCGCTTTTCCCACTCGTTAACTCCATCCCCTGCGCATTAACGTCCTGTCCAGGATGCCCAGCGAAATCCGTGTCAGCCGTTAGATCTCGAAAGCTCCATCCAACGACTCCCGATCGCCAGAGATGCACGATATTTAATGAAATCGCGCACGCGATAGCTCCCGCGGGCCCTCCATCCGTCATCCTCCAACGTTGATCTATCAGCGATCAACAGTCCAGATTCTTTCCCCGCCGTTGACTGTTCCACGGTCTCCCGCCTCACTCCGTCTTGCCACGTCATTGCCACATGTACGCCCCGTACATTCTCCATCTCCGTCACTATATCTTTGGTTTCGTCGTGTTTTTTAATGTTTTCGTTCGTCTATTACGTGTATTCGCTCTGTGTTTCATTATTCCTCCACCAGAAGCATTCTGTCACCATTGTTCGCGTTTTCTCCTCAGTTCTCTGTCTGCATGGATATTTTTCGCGTCCACAGTGTGTCCTCGCCTCCCCCATCATCCACGTCCATGGATATCTTCACAGTTGTTGTTTTGCAGGGTTGCTAGAGGTGAAAGCCTCCATGTTCTGATCGTACCATCTTAATGGAGAAGTTTGCAGACATAATTAAATCCAAGGGCCGGCGCTGCTATAGAATTGTCAAGGAAAGTGGCTGACGGGATTTACATTAAGGAAAAGGCAGATTTCGAACTCTGAGAATCTCCCATCACCATTAAAACCCGAGCTACCCTGTTAGGAGCAAATAAAGCGGCAGAATGTTTCAGTGCAGAGAAAAAAGAAGATTAAAGTGGGCTTATGAAGATCTTGAGCTTTTAATCTGAAGCTTGGAAGGCTAAACAGCAGATTACAGACCCCGAGGATCGATCAAAGGATCCTGCGCACAAGTAAAAGGTACCATCAGGGTCATTTGTCAGCAGAATGTTTCTCTTTATCAAAGTACAGGGTGCCCATACCACTTCTATTATACATAGCATCCCTGAAAGAATTTCTGCCCTAACTACAGCTCAAAAACAGTCAGACATTTAGTCTCGCTATGGCTTTCGGAGGTAACTGATAATGACATGAGTAATTTAATATCTAATCTAACTAATAAAGAAAATGTACAAAACTGAAATAAATAAAACAGTACTGGAATTAAAAGCTAAGAAAAATAAATCAGCAGAAGGAAAAGACTGATTCCATGTCATTAGTCATTGTAAAACTATGTGCAAATTCTCGGGCTGCCTACTGTAATCTGGAACAAAAACACTGATCAGTTAATAGCAGTATAAAGTATGAAAAATTATGAACAGAAATAAAACGTTAATACCATAAAAGATGTAATATATACACGTGAATGACTATGGCACAATGAACGTAAGGAAATGAAGCATGAAACTATACAGTAATAAACAAAACCTCGGCGTGTGCAGGGGCCCTCTACACAATCCTCGGGAAGCAGCTATCAAACACGAATTATGCTTATGAACAAAGTCTTCTCATATATTTAAAATGCAGTCATAACAAGGAAATAATGTCTCGGCACAGTGGGCTTTCTTGACAGCCAAAATTACATTACACAAGCTAACTCCTATGCGTATGAGAACGCATTATTTATAATAGAGGAAGACATAAATAATTTCCTACAATTTGCGCTGATAAAAGACACGTGAACAACCACGTCCAGAAATCTAGCATTATGGCTGCCGTGAGGATTAAATCTATGGAGAGTGGCCGTTGGATTCGGCTTATGGAGCCATTTACAGGTGTTGATATGTCTCTCGTGATTTAGAAACGGTCACGCAAGTCTTCACGTGGTGAAAAACAGAGTTCTGTCACCGTAGGACTCTTAGGTTGACCACCGCTTGACTATCTTTGACCACGGCCTTCCTTGGTGAATTCGACTGAGCCAGTAGGACTCAGTCCATGTCCATGTCATTTCCAACTTGCCCATGTGGCTCGATTTGACTGAAGACACCTGCAATATAGACTTTAACAAAATGGCTGCGGAAAGTTGTAGCAGCTGTGGAAAGTGACAAGATTCCGCAGCTCAATGAGCAAAAATCTAATTCAAACAGCAGACACAAAACATAGTTAAAAACCACTTTAAATGCTCTTTTATGATTAATATGCAATGATATTGATGGCTTAGGAGGTCCAGGTAAATGGAAAAAGTCTAGAAAGGTGTATAGGAAAGATGCAAGTTTGGGACTCAACAATAAGCACAATATTCAATTCCATTGTTTTGTAGGTAAAGTACTATCTTCACATTAAAACATTGTATAAGGTTACACTATAGAACATCATCTAATTTTTACTGAAGCATACTTTTTAAAATAAAAATAACAAACAGAGGCTAATATTTGAATCGCCGATAGGCAATTCAAAGAACCTCAAAAACAGAGATTGAAACAATTATTTATTCCTTCACAACCAGGTACATTTCATTAAAAAATTATATAATCTGTTGATTTTCTTTCCTCTATAGTGTTTTTCCAGGTTATCCAATTTGTTAGAAATCACAAGTGGGTTGCAAAAGTAGATAACAAATCCAAACAAAGAGAATTGGATTTTAGAAACACCCTTGTACATGTCATTTCTCCCACAAACTCATAAAGGTGTGACTTTTGACATAACTTCATCAGCCACTACCACTAATTGTTTTAGTAAGTGCACAATATAATTTTTCAAACCATGTACATGTCATTTCTCCCACAAAATCATCAAGGTGTGACTTTTGACATAACTTCATCAACAACTACCACTAGTTTTGTTTTAGTAAGTGCATAAAATAATTTTTCAAACCATGCACATGTCATTTCTCCCACAAACTCATCAAGGTGTGAATTTTGACATAACTTAATCAACTACTACCAAATTTTGACATAACTTCATCAACAACTACCACTAATTGTTTTAGTAAGTGCATAAAATAATTTTCCAAACCACGTACATGACATTTCTGTCATAAACTCATCAAGGTGTGAATTTTGACATAACTTAATCAACCACTACCACTAGTTGTTTAAGTAAGTGCAAACCACTGTCACTTTAAGGCAAACCGTGTACATGTGTCATTTATCCCATAAAGGTTTAGGAAAACTTAAGGTATGTGTGGTTTTTATGTCATTTCTCTGTCATTTCTATGTCATTTCTCCCACAAACTATAAGGAAACGTCATTTCTCCCATATATACTATAAGGCAAACCATGTACATGTTATTTCTCTCCTAATCTCTAGGCAAGGAAAACTTTAAGGTGAATGTCATTTCTAGATGTGATTTCTCCCATAAACTTTAAGGAAAACTTTAAGGCAAACCATTTACATGCATTTCTCCCACAAACTAAAGGCTTTCTCGCATTAATTAAAGTCAAATTTTAAGCCCTAAAAACTTAACCTAAAGTGGCTGAACTTCCGTAGGATTTTAGTTTGTCTGTTGAGTGTTAACTTCTACAAGTTCTAAAGGTAGAGTCTGTAAAGGGCCAAGTAGCCTCTAGATCTCATATTTTATGAAAGGTGACATATCCAGTAAATGCCCCTACAGTCAATCGATGGAACAGATCTAAATAGAAGTTCTTCACTTTAATATCCATAAAACACAACCACTTTAAGGAAAATCGTGTACATGTGTCATTTCTCCCATAAACTCTTAAGGAAAACTTTGAAGCATATGTCATTGGCTTTTTCCCATTAACTTTAAAGCATGTGTCATTTCTCAAGGCTTTCACCCATTAATTCAAGGCAAACTTTAAGGCCTAAAAACTGAAAGTAGCTGAACTTCCATAGGATAGGATCACCCAAACTCAAGTGGAGTAAAATGTTAAATGTTAAAAGTTGAATGTTTTATGATGTAATGGATCTTAATAATATAGATTGACATGGTTGTATTTTATTGATGTACCTAAATTTACACCTTCCATGTTGCTTTATTATTTTAAGATGTTAAAAGTGGAGTGTTTTATGATGTAATGGATATAAATAATCTAGATTGTATTTCATGATGTAATGGATCTTAATAATCTAGATTGACATGGCTGTATTTTATTAATGTACCTAAATTTACACCTTCCATGTTGTTTTATTCTTGTAAATATTAAAAGTGGAGTGTTTTATGATGTAATGGATATAAATAATCTAGATTGACATGGCTACAGTGATATGATGATAGTGTAGCTTGATGTTGAAGCTGTAAAATTCTTGTACATATCAAGGATGAATGATAGTACAAGCCAAATATGACATTATTATAAATTATTAAACAATTTGATAAGTGCTAAATCATACTTCTTATTAAGGATATAACTAATTTGTAAGTTGAATTTTTTTTCTTAATGTTCTTAGCCTATTTATAGATGTCAAAATAAAGGTTTTTAGATGTGATTTCTCCCATACATTTCATGGCTAACTAAATTCTAAGGCAAACCATGTACATGTCATTTCTCCCACAAACTCATAAAGGTGTGACTTTTGACATATGTCATTTCTCCCAAAAACTATAATACAATGTCATTTCTCCCATATACTATAATGAAAAATTTAAGGCAAACTATATACATGTCATTTCTATCTTAAACTCTAGGTAAGGCAAACTTTAAGGCATGTTATTTATAGATCTGATTTCTCCAATAAACTTAAGGCAAACCATTGACATGCCATTTTTCCCACAAACTAAAGGATTTTTCCCATAAATTCAAAGCAAAATTTAAGGCCTGAAAACTTAAATTGGTTGAACTTCCATAGGATTTTAGTCTGTCTGTTGAATGTTAACTTCTACGAGTTCTAAAGGCAGAGTAGATAAAGAGAAAGGTAGCCTCTGGATCCATCTTTTCTGAAATGTGACATATCAAGTAAATGCCCCTACAGTCAATCTCTAGAACAAATTTAAATAGAAGTTCTTCATTTTAAAGAGAATTCCTCAAGGGACGATGAAGGAATTCTGAGGCATCCAATCTTGGTTTGGTTTTGTCATCTTGACATCGACTTAGGTGACATCACTGTATGTTGAGGGTGGAGGTGGTTTAACCTTTAGATTTATTTATCCCATGAGATCTCACATTCATGCTTGGAATATGGCACAATGGTGATTAGCTGAAAAATAATAATAATAATAAATAAAAAATTAGTTCAGCCCAATCTATGGACGGGTGATATGTGGAAGTCTTGGACCTGGTTGACTTGTTCATATGTTTAATAAGAGCTAATTTTTTCTTAATTTTGATGAGTAAATGTACTTTTTATTATGTGGCTTTAATGGTTGTTCTGCCACTTTTTGTTTATTTGGTTATATATTAGTTATAAGCATGGTTATATGATAGATCTTAGTCATGGGTCTCTTCATTTTTTTTACTTATAAATGAATGAATAATTAAAACATGACATAATTGGTGTTATGATAATTATTTTTAGAAGGCATTGGTCCTTCTTGTTAAACCTCAGATAAATTTTCATATGCTTATGTTCATATATGCATTCATGACTTGTAAGTTGCATGATTACCAAGTGTTTAGCAAAATGCCAGTCCCAGTTAAGAGAGGTTAGGTTAAGTCCTAGTTCAAGTTTTTGGTTTATAAGCTTTTTTCTATGCCATTCATCATTTCTATAAGTTTCATTGAGTTATGGATAGAGGCCTGAGTCCTAGCCTTGAAAAATTGGCTTAGAATTTGGGGTCGCTGGCATAGAACTGATAGGAAAAGTCCACACTCGCTAGCAATCAGGCCTATGGGAGCGACTAGAGGACTATAGTCACTTGCATGCCTTGGGAAGGGAGAAACTGAGGCTCTAGTTCAATGAAAAATAGAGTTATCTTAGGGGTTGGGCACTTGGAGGGGTCGGGTTGCTTCTGGAGGTCCTATAGCACTTGAGAGAAGTCGGTAAGGTATTAAGTTGTCGACTCCATTTCCTTAAGGTCATATAGGAAATTGAGTCTTATCATAGTGACCCTCAACTCATATTTACCCTGGGTAAACTAGTTATAGAGGACAGGCTCGCTCATTTGTGCTAAAAAAGGTAGACAAAAGAGCCTGCACAATATAGACACATGGGGGCTAACGTTTTCCTTCCTTTATTTATGATGCTCTCGGAAACAAACTCTCCTTCCCCTCGTCCCATTCCATCTATTTCCTCAGAAGTTGTTCCACCTTTCTATAGTAAATTTACTGGATACCAAGGCATAAAATTTCTCACTAAGAGGGTTGTAGAGCCTCAATACTACCTCAATTTTAACGCTCCCTTTCACTTATCTTTCCTTCTTTTTGTCAATACCATTAGCTCAAACAAGTGTTAAACTTCAAATTTTGACTTGTTAAGGTAGTCTAATGATCTATTTTTCATATTTTCAATTGTTCCTTATTATTAGAGTAAAATTTGCATTAGCTATGGAATTAATGGAATTTTGTAGCTGATTTATGTTTTTGTATCCACCGCCATGGTTCGATGGGTTCTGAGGTGTCATTGGAGCAGAAAAATATATGGGTATCTGAGGAATGATCCTATCATTGATTTCGTGCTATCTATCTGACCCAAATCAAGGAGGAAATCACCTAGATACACGGTCAAAGAATGATCTACCAAATGCTGAATCAAGCGACGAGGAGTCTAAAGCCATCATGCTTCACGATTTTCTCTTTGACATAGAAAATCGTGAAGAAATGAAATTATACTTTCTATTTTTGAGTTCAAGATAGAATTTTCTAGTTCTAATAGACATAAAAGCCTCAATAAAATTAATGATGAGATTTTATAAATATTGGGCTAGTGATCGTATTGACAGTGCGAATTATTATGCGATTGTAATCTCATTAAAACTATGTTTTATTTCCTACTTGAATGAAGAAGTGCTTCGGAGCCTCAATGCGCAATTAGTAAATATTAGACTTGAAACCGTCTATTGTGGAGGGCCCCTGCAACAAAAGAGGTTCTATTTCATTTATGTTCTTGTATTTAGATGTTTTTCCCTAGCTTCATTTTTATCCTCGGTTTATGCTTTCATTGTATTTTGTAGCATAGATGTATGGTTTTGTTTTATTTTCATTCGTATGTTAGAAGTTGTAATCATTTCTAGAATTTCATAGTGTTTTAAAATAGATGCATCTGTTTTTTTATCACTTAATGTAGTTTCAATCATTATCTTTACTGTGTTATAGTCATTTCTATAATTTCATCTTGTTAGAATAGAATCGTTTTTATCATTGAATGTAGATTCATCTTTCTTTTTAAATGGTTAAATTTCATAAGTAATATTAGTTTTATTTCCTTACAGGAAGTGATTTCTGTAGATTAGTTTTTCTTGTGTGATCTGTTTTGAAGAACATTGAAAGATTTCATTTCCAATTTCAGTGAGTTCCTTTCAAGCAGTAGTGATTTAATGATTTACTTTTTGGTAGAAAGATGAGAATTCTTTCTAGTTTTATAGTTATTTCTGGCCAGAACAATAAGTGATTTTCTCATTTCTTTGCTCAGCCTCAGTTACATAATATTTCATTTCTAAAAACATAAAAAAAAATATCAGAGTTTTTTTAAGGTTTGATTTTCTTATATCAGATACTCATAATCTTTTAGATACTAATAATCAATTAGAAATTTTCTTCAAGGGATTTTTTTAGCTTTTGTAACTTAGCTAAATTAGAATCTAGTTGAAATTCAATAAATATATACAAAAACAATTTTAAAAACAAACCTTGACAAACACACAATAAACTAAGTAAGAAAGGTTTCTATCATATATAGTGCATTTGCACTTCACAAGATTACCAGATCTAGTCGATAATTTATGATAGCCATTTAAGATAATTAAATTGACTAAACATTTTAACGTCGTTCCCGGGGAAGTGTAAATAGAAGCATTTTCTCTCTTAAAATAAAATATAAAATAAAATAGAAAAATAGAAAATGGCATGCATAGAGAAAGAGATCCTAGGGGTAATTTGTAGCTAGAGAAAGAATCTTAATTACAACAACTCCACTCACCCCATCAAGACCTCGTAGTTCCACACCATCCACCCAAACTCCCGTACCATTTTTAGCAGGTAGACATATAATTCTTGACGTATGAAGATCGGAAATTCAACCTAGGGATTAACCAAGATCATCAACTGAAGAAGTTGTGGAAGAAGAAGCTCCTACATCCCCAACAGAGGGAGTAATTTTCCTAACCTCTACTAGAGAGAAAATTTTAGCTCAAAAACTAAAAATCCCTAGTGAGGAAGAGGAAGTAGAATAATATACCATTGATAGAATAATCGGAAGAATTAGAATAAGAACAAACAATCCCAATCTTGGAATTTTATATCAATTTAGAAGAATCTACAATGTTTGGGGAAGGGGAAGGAGAAGTACACAACAATTATGAGCATTTAATAATTGGAGGAGGTGGACCTAGGATTGGAGGTGGAGGTAGAGGTAGAGGAAGATATGGAGGAAGAGGAAGATGTGAAGGTAGAGGAGATAGAGGAGAAGATAGAATAGATCCAGATCTTGTTGGATTTCCTATACTTGATGAAGATACTATTGCCACAATTAAAAATATCTTACCCTCTATCCTTCCAAACTTCCATGTATTGAGAAGTAAGGATCTTGAAACATTTCTTTTTGAATTAGAAATTTTATGTAGATCATATGACTACCTACTCGATTCTCAAAAATTGAAATTGTTTCCAACTACCCTTAAGGATGTAGCATTGAAATGGTTTATGGGCTTAATAACACACTCTATTAGGGAATAAATGAAAAATGCATTCTTATTCAAATACAAGGATTACCACATGCCTAATAACCAAAAAGATGAAGTCCTTAAGATGATGCAAAGAGAAGATGAGAATCTGGAGGATTTAATTGAAGGATTCAGTTATATTATAAAAAGGGCTAAAATGGAAAATTTGGATCAAGATACTTTCAAACCTCTCCTACTAAAATCCATTAGAGATGAATGGATAGATATCCTTAACATGTTGGGAAAAGGAGACATTTATCAGCTATCATTACCAGAAATTTACGAATTATGTATCCATATTTCAAGAGGTAAATCAAGAGTTGGTAAGAATTCAAGAGATCTTGTTCTCTCTAGAATTAATAAATCTGCAGCTAGAACAGTAAGTAGTGTTGAAATAGGAAATTTTCTTGATGAATTTAAAACATATATTTTAGGTAGTCTTAGTGAACAAATAGACACCTTGAAATTACAAAATAAGAAAGTGTTGAAAGTGATGCCTTATCTATTTTCTATCCTAAGTGCAGAAAAAAAAAAAAAAAAAAAAAAAAAAAAAACATGCCTTAAGAGAATGCCCTCCTGATTTCAAAAGTGTATAAACCTATATCATACATACAGAAAATTACGAAACAAAGAAGTGTCCTTCCATTCCAGGTCTAAAAGTTGTCTACCAAGAGGAAATGGTTCCAAACCAGGTAGATCCTATTTTCTTTATTGCTAGAAGACCATCGCAAGGATCACAAAATCAAGGTTTCGACACTCAAATGTATACTCAACCCCCACAAAATAATTGGACTACAGCAATGACATGGAAGCAGCATTGGTCTCAATCCAAACCTTGGACACAAGGATGGAAAATTCCTTATGGTATATACTCTCAATATCACCAATATCCACAACCGTATCTAAATTTTCCGCCACAACATTTTCCTCAATATAGTCAACAAATTCAACCTCAATTTCGAAATCAGAATCCACAATTCTCATTACCATTTCCACAAAGACCAAATCAATTACCTACTCAACCACTTCCAAACCAAAACAATAAAAATTCACAACCTGTTTATAAAACGGAGGGACAAAATTTTCAGACCTATATGATAACTACACTAGATCTTAATAATGTCCAACTCAGATCTGGTAGAATATTGGAAAATAAATTTCCATATGTTGTTATTCAGAAAAAAGAAAAGGCTGATCATTCTGATGAAGAGACATCTCTTCATTAAAATGAATAGTTATTCTGAAGAAGAGACATCTCTCCATAATAAAGAAAATATTCAAAAACAAACACATAATACTCCAATAAAATCAACTCTAATTGAAGAACAACCTTCAATATCCATCTCAAAACCACCTTTCCCTAAAATATTACAAATTTATAAAGGGGCAGAAAAAAATCATGATGCCTAATTCTGATATGTTAGACGAGCTAAAAATTTTTTGCATAAAAATCCCTTTGCTACAAGCTATAAAATAAATTCCAATCCTTGCAAAGACAATAATGGAATTGAGTATAAATAAACTGGGAAGAAAAATAAAAGAAGTAAAAACAATACCGTTAGTTGGAAAAATTGCAGACATCATAATGGGAAAAAAAACAATGCAAAGGTATTTGGATCCAGGAAGTCCCATCATGAAGACACACATCAATGGTATCGAAATCCCAAACACATTGATCGACTTAGGAGCAGCCATAAACATCATGAGTAGAAAAACTATGGATCAACTAAGACTTCCAAATCTCCAATATACACCAACATTGTTACAACTAGCAGATAGATCTGTAATTAAATCTGATGGTGTGTTAGAGGACATTTATGTGTCCTTAGATTCTTGGGAATATCCAGTCGATTTAATGATCTTAGCACCCAAGAATAACTTGGGAGGACATCCATTAATCTTAGGAAGACCTTGGTAAGCTACAACTGATGCTTTTATCAGTTGAAGAGTTGGTGATATGTTTATCTCTGATGGTAGTTTAACAAAGGCATTCACATTATATCCACTTCTAAAAATAATGATAGAGGTAGAAAATGAAGAATGGATGGATGATGATAATGATATACAACCCATTTTCACTATTTCACAAATTAGTGAAGACGATCAAATTTTAAATTCAATAGAAAATAATGAATTGTCTTCACACTGTGAGAGTAGTAAAAATTTTCAAGAACAATGCAATATCAAATATCTATCATCCAGAAAAATGTATTTATATTCTATGGAATAATTTGACAATTCTTGAATATAAATATTTCTAGGTAAAACTTTAAATGTAAACAAAAATTTGGAAGAATTTCAAAAGAAGAAATTAATGGAAACATTACTGAAACACTCATCTGTATATGCACGAAAATGTACTGACATGAAAGGAATCAATCCAAAAACCTACATGCATCACATATATATTGAAGAAAATGAAAGACCAATCTGACAACCTCAATGAAGAATGAAACCAAACTTGAGGTAAATTGTTAAGGAGGAACCACAAAAACTGTTGAATGTAAATTTTATTTATCCAATATTAGACAGTCAGTGGGTTTCACCTTTAGCAATTTTCCCTAAAAATAATGGAAAATGGAGAGTATGTATTGATTATAAGGAATTGAATAAGGCTACTTTGAAATATCATTCTCCACTTCCTTTCATAAATCAAGTTTTAGACACATTAGCATGGAAGTAATATTTTTCATTTTTGGATTGTTTTAGTGGATATAACCAAATTGAGGTAGCACGAGAAGATCAATACAGAACCACTTTACCTGTCCATGGGCAGCTTATGCTTACCGAGTGCTTCATTTTGGATTATGCAATGCACCAACAACATTCCAAAGAGCAGTATTTGGTACTTTCTTTGATCTAATTCATGATTGTATGGTGGAAGTGTATATGGATTATTTTACAGTCTATGGAAATTATTTTGAAGAGGCTCTTGAAAATTTGGAAAATATCTCATAAGATGTAAAGAAGAAAATCTCTCATTAAGTCATGAAAAATGTTTTATGATGTTTACTGAGGGGATTGCTTTAGGACAACATATTTCAAGAAATGGAATTATGCTAAACTCATCTAAAGTAGAATTTATTTCCAAATTAGCAGTTCCAACTTGTCAAAGAGATGTTAGGAGTTTTCTTGGTTTCACTAGATACTATAGAATATTTATAGAAAACTTTACAAAGATTGCATCTTCACTCTTCAAATTTCTTACAAAATATTGTGAATTCAGTTGGAATTATGATTGCCAAAATGCCTTTCAAACTTTGAAATAAAATATTTCTGAAGCACCCATATTAAGAGGACCAAACTAGAAATTATCTTTCCATATTTCAACTGATGCTTCAGTAACAGCTCTGGGAGTTATATTGGGAAAAAAAGTCTTGACTCCTTATGCCATTTACTATACAAGTAAAAATTGACTCTAGTAGAGTTAAATTATACTGTTACTGAAAAGGATTTTTTAGCTATTGTCCATGCCATTAACAAATTTAGACATTACATCACTCACTATGAAACTTCCATTCACATAGATCATTCTGAAACTAGATATCTAATGAATAAATCAATCACTAATGGAAGATTCACAAGATGGTTATTATTATTGCAAGAATTCAATATCACCATTTTATATCGACCTCAAAAACAAAACACAGTTAATAACTTTTTGTCTAGAATTCAAAATGATAACAATGATACAGAAGATAGTTTTCCTGATGAATATATTTTTGCAATATCTACTAAATCTCTATGGTTTGCAGATATTGCTAACTATTAGGCCACAGGGAAGCTACCATCATATTTGTTTCCTAGAGAAAAGAGGAATATAATTCAAATGAGTGCATCTTATTCATGGATAAATGAAGAATTGTACAAGACAGGTCCAGATCTCATCATCTGAAAATGTGTAAGAGAAGACGAAATACTTGAGATACTAAAAGCATGTCATGATGAAGCATGTGGATGACGCTTCCCTGGCAAAAGAACTTCTTACAAAGTCCTTCTCTTAGGATATTATTTTCCTTCCATTTTTAAGAATTTCAAGGAATATGTTAAGGGACGTGATAGTTGTCAGAGAATGGGGAAACATGTTCCTTTGGATGAAATTCCTTTACAACGTTAGGTACTTATTGAACCTTTTGAGAAATGGGTACTGGATTTTGTCAGAACAATCAATCAACCATCAAGACAAAATAGGTATATTCTTGTGTGCACTGATTATGTCACTAAATGGGTAGAAGCTAAAGAACTTTATTTTGATACTAAAAATGTTGTAGTTTCATTTCCTTTTGAGGATATTTTTACTTATTTTGATGTCCCAAGGGAAATTGTGACAGATCAAGAAACTCAATTTACATCCAGAATGGTGCAGAAGATAATAGAAGATTACAAATCAAGCATAGGAAGTCTAATCCATATCATCTACATGAAAATGGACAATTAGAATCCACTAATAAAGTGATTGAAGCAGTCCTTACAAAGACTGTAGATTTGCATAGAAGGGATTGGGCAGAAAAGCTTCCAGAAGCTTTATGGGCGTACTGCACCACATGGAGAAGCACAACATGACATACTCCCTATGAACTTGTTTATGGGAAGCAAGTCCTATTTCCAATAGATTTCCAAATAAAAACTTTCAAGAAAACAGTAATGTTATGAAACCAACTCCAAAAATAGAAGAAAAGAGAGATCAACACCTTAGAAATCATCCACTTCGAAGGGGAAACCTCCTTTACATTACATAAATGAAAAATTATTTGAAGATTCAAATGAAAAAACCTCCTTTCTATATATAAGAGTCCATGGGGTCAATATATCATCCTAGCCGACGTAATAATAATAATGTAAGGGAACAACAATAATAATAGCGGGGTTTTATGGTGCACAATAATAACAATATGGGGACTACAGGGTGACAACAATAACAATAAGGGGGCTACACTAACAACAATATGGGACTACAATAGTAATATATGGACTTAACATGCCCCTCTCCTTCAAAAAAGTGTTGTCCTCAACACTTGAGTAGCTTTGGATGCTTCTGTATAAAATTCTCATCCTCCCATGTGGAATCTTCAATCGGTAAGTTCTTCCACTTTATGAGATACTCTTAAATTGATCGATTTCGTAGTTGTCGAGTTCTTGTTTTCATGATTGCTTCAAGTTCCAATATGATTTTTCCTTCCTCATCAAGTTATGGCAATATTTTTATAAGTAGAATTTTTTCACCTATAACCTTATTTAAGCATGAAACATGGAAAATTGGGTGCACTCGAGAAGAAGAAGGAAGCTCCAATTTGTATGCCATAGTACCAATATTTTGCAACACCTTCTAAGGACCATAGTACTTTGGCGATAATTTATTATCCTTCTTAGCTTGCTTGAGGGACATTTGTTTATATGGTTGTAGCCGTAAAAATACCCAGTCTCCTACATAGAAAATTCTCTCGCTACGATGTTGATCTGCCTGTTGTTTCATTGAATTTTGTGCCAAATTTAGGTTATCCTTTGAGTTCAAGAACTTGTTGTTGATGCTCGATGTGAACTTCCACTGCTTGAACCTTAGAATTTTATCTTAAAGATGATGTGATGAACGGTGGATGATATCCATAAAGTGCCATAAATGGGGTCATTTTTATTGCATTATGGAAGGAAATGTTATACCGCCACTCAGCCAGAGGTAACCACTTGACCCATTGTGTTTGTTTATCATATACAAAAAAGAAGAAGATATCCTTCCAAACATTTGTTCACTATCTCAATTTTAACATTGGATTGAGGATGATAAGATGATTTATGGGCTAGTTGAGTACCCAAACAAGAAAATAATTTTGTCCAAAAATTTCCAGTGAAAATGGGATCTTTGTCGCTTACAATAATCTTTGGGTTTCCATGTAGCTTTTGAATTTTTCCATAAATGCAGTAGCAACTGTACTTGCTTCAAATGGATGAGATAATGCACAAAAGTGTGCATACTTGGTAAGTCTATCAACTACCACCATGATGACACTCTTTCCTTCGGACTTAGGTAAACCTGTGGTAAAATCCATTGAAACCTCCTCCCAACGTTGACTTGGAATGGGTAAAGGTTATAGCAAATCCGAGGTCTTAATTGTCTCAACTTTTATTTTACTAGAAAATAAAACATTTTTCCACAAACTTTTGAATATTAGATTTAAGGCCATCCCAAAAAAATATTTCTTCACCTTGTGGTAAGTTTTTAAAAATATTGAGTGTCCTCCTACGGGAGAGGTGTGCAATTACAAAAGAATATTTTGTTCTATTCGGGAATTATTACAATGATATAAGCGATGTTTGTACCATAAGGAATCATTTTTCCAACTAAATGTGTCATATATATTGGGATCTTGCTGCAACTTTTGAATAAGTTTCCACATTTCTTTGTGATTCTTCCATTCCTCCCTTGCTTCAGTTATCCAATCTGGTTGGATAATATAAATGCCACAAAGCAATGCTTCCACCTCCTCATCCTTTCTTGAGAGTGCATCTGCAGCAAAATTTAGCTTCCCTTTTTTGTAGATGATTTCAAAGTAATAACCCAACATCTTTATGACCCATTTTTTGTTGCTCTTCTGAAGATAGTCTTTGTTCCAAAAAGTATTTAAGACCATCATGATCAGTTTTTACCTTTAAGTGTCTTCCCATTAGGTAAGATCGCCATTTCTTTAGTTGATGTATTATTGCCAACATTTTCTTCTCATAAATAGCTTTCTGCAAATAATTTCCTCTGATTGGACGACTTTCAAAAGAAATGGGTCTTCCTTCTTGCATTAAAACAACACCAATTCCAATTCCCAAGGCATCACATTCCAAAATAAAGGTTTTTGTGAAGTCTGGCGTAGCTAAGACCAGTGCTAGGCACATTGCCTCTTTAAGATGTTCAAAGGCCTTAGTTGCTTCAGGAGTCCATGAAAATGCATCTTTCTTCAATAATGTTGTTAGAGGTGCTTCTATTCTCCCATAATTCTTAGCAAACTTGCAATAGTACCATGTTGACACGAGAAATCCTTGCAACTGCCTTATGGTTGTGGGGACTTTCCATTCCTTAATGGCTTTAATTTTGTTAGGGTCTACCTTAACACCCTTATGAGAATGAATATGACCAAGATATTCCACCTCTTGTACTCTAAATAAATATTTGGAGGTTTTTTCATATAATTTTTTCTCCAATAATTTGAGTACCCTGTCAACATGTTGAACTTGATCCTTCCAAGACCTGTTGTAGATTAGTATATAATCAAAAAATACTAACATAAATTTTCTAAGGAAGGGTTTAAAAAGTGAATTCATCAACCCTTGAAATGTAGAAGGTGCATTGGTAAGGCCAAAAGGCATGACAAAAAATTCATAATGACCCTCATGAGTTTGAAATGTTGTTTTCAGAATATCTTCAGTCTTCATCCTAATTTGATGATATCATGAACGAAGATCCAACTTGGTAAAATAAATTATTCCATGTAATTCATCCAATAATTCATCAATCACAGGAATGAGACATTTATCTCTAATATTGAGCTTATTGACCTCCCTATAAACCAGACACATGCACCATGATTCATCCTTCTTGTGCACCAATACTATTGGAGCATAGAAATAAATTTGACTAGGTTGAATTAAACCAACCTCTAACATTTATGCAATCATACGTTCAATTTCGCTCTTTTGGACATAAGGATATCTGTAAGGCCTGATGTTTGGATGAATACTTCCTCGAATCAAATGAATAACATGATCATGATAACGAATAGGTGGGAGTTCTTTGGGATTTCAAACACCTTGGAATGATTGTCCAAGGCTTTTTGGAGATCTAGAGAAATAGATGATTTTGATGCTGGAACTTCTAGTGAGCATAATTGTGAAATTACGCCCCATTGTTCTTTCTTTAGAAGCTCTGTCACGACATTAGAGCTTATTATCTTTCCTGAATTCCCTGCGATACCCCATAATTCAAATTCCTTTCCTTTTGAAAAAAAATTCAAAAAATGTTGGGTGTGGAGCCTGATTATCTTCTTTATTTTGTATCACAACGTTGGACCCTGGTTCTTAATGGGGCAGTAACGCCGCCCATAATTAAACACTTCCTGGGGGGTCAAAGGGGTGGGGGGGGGAGGGGGAGTTGCGACTTTATGGAGCCCCCCCCCTCTTGGAAAGGGGTTTCGAGGGCAGCACCCCCGAAGTTAAAAACAGATGTAAAATTGCCTTGTAAAAGTATTACAATTTCTAGTCAATCTGGGTCGTTCATCAGGCAAATGATTTGACGATAGAAGTTCTGTTTAATTTAGGGTTTTTTCCCTAGAAGGAAACCCCCCGTTTCGTATGAGGGTATTTTATTGCAGTTGTGTATTGTATGTGTATTCTCAGAGCGAGAAACAAAATAGAGAGACTATGAGAGAGAACGAATGATATTACATCGGATCTACTGTAGGTTGTGTCTCTTCATTTTGCTGGATAATATAAAGGAAGGACTGGATGTTCGTTGTGGGCGTAGCCAAATTGTGTGAACGACGTATATTTATGTCTTTCTGGTTTATATGTCCTCTGTGTTGGGTTTTCGCATATCTTATGTGTTGCATTGCTCTATAATATATAATTTTCTAACAGAAAAGTTCTTGAAAATTTAATGGTATCGTCCCCAAAGATTGTAACCATTGTAATCCTAGTAAAACAACATCACCTCCCATTGGAATGGAAAGAATTGGACTATTCAATACATATTCCCCCATGGTTAGCTTGATATTATGGAATTTTCCAGAGCAATTTATAGTCCCTCCATTTGCAACCATCACCTGACACTCTAGTGCTGGGTATAGGAAGCAATTCAATTCCTTGGTTGCCTTACAATGAATAAAATTATGGGTACTGCCTGAATCAATCAACACTATTACATTTTTCTTCTTGATATGTCCTTCTCTATTGAGAGTTTGAGGAGTGGTAATTCCTGCCAATGCATTACATGATATGGTCGAACTCATTTATTCTTTCTCTAGGGTTGGTTCCTAGTGTATACCCTATTCTTTTGAAGTTTCTTGTTCATTTTCTTCCTCCTCTTCACAATCTCTGTAAAATAATTTATTCTCAGCACACTTAAGACCTTTAGTTTATTTTCTATCAAAATTGTAGCAAAGCCCTTTTGCTCTTTTTTTTCTAATTTTTGTGGTGTCAACCTTGTAGGTTATGGAAGTCTATTAGTAGCAACACTTCCATCTTTATAGATGTGAGTGGTATGCTTCCTTGTCGCCATAAATTTACTTTCAGTTTTTCTTGCCAGCCTGAATGCCTTCTTCAATGAATCAGGTTCCCAAAGGTGAAACTCATGTTGGATGTTATCATTTAAAGTCCCTATGAAGGCATCAATCTTTTGTTCCTATGGAATATTATTTACCCTTATATTAAATTTTTGGAAGTCCTCAATGTGCTCCACCATTGAACCCTTTTGTTTAAGATTTATCAATTGGCTAAAGAAGGTGTTGCTCTTTGTATCCTCATAATGTGCTATCATTTCCTTCGGT
The DNA here is from genome assembly GCA_034641835.2 of Pinus albicaulis. Taxonomy (NCBI): domain Eukaryota; kingdom Viridiplantae; phylum Streptophyta; class Pinopsida; order Pinales; family Pinaceae; genus Pinus; species Pinus albicaulis. Next base: position 152,845,180 of record CM076580.1, read on the forward strand.
AAAAATTGACCAGGTTACAATTTTTTACGAGAGAAAATCCATCGATACCATACAAATGTATTTTTTTATAAATGTAAAGTTGCAATGCATACCTTTTGTGTGTTTTGCACATTATGGAGATCAAAATATTGCTCCATCTGTAGTATCCATGTTATGGGATCCTTGCCATAAAACTTCCTCATATCAATATTTGGAATATGGTGGGTCTACAATCCAACATTAGAGTTCATGAAATCACAATTAACACTTATTTTGTTCTCATCATGAGTTTCATGTATTACCTTTTCGCCATTAGGAATCATTTCTTGTATCAAATTTGTCAAACCTTCCTTCAAACCTTCCATGTCTTCTTTTAGATCATTCTTCATGTCTTCCATGTTGTCTTTCAATTTTTCATCTCTCTTAGCTTCCATGTCATCCATCTTAGCTTCTATGCCATCCATGCCATTCTTCAAACCATTCATCTTAGCTTCCACACCTTTCTTCAAAACTTCCATTTCGTTTTTTGTTCCTCTTTGTGACAGAAAAATTTGGCGCACTTGGTCTTGTAATTTTGACATATCATGTTGCACTTCTTCCTCTTCATGAGTCATAGTAGAGCCTCTTGAGGGCTTAATGGGCATTGAATTATTTTTAGGGGACATTTGAGAACCTAATACTGATATCTATGATTCAATGTTCCCTTGGAATCACTTCAAATTGATTTTTCAAACATGAATTATGCAATTTGAAAAACAAATACACACCTTTTTCTTGATTTTGAGGAGATCGATACTGAAACTAATGTATAGCTAGAATTTTGGATCCCCGATAATTTATCTTCAGTCCTTTAGTAGCCCTCTGAATATTCTTTCCAATTCCACAGGTCTGACATGATTTGGATTCTTCAAGGAAAATTTATGCCTAATCTCCCGCAATGACCTAGTTATGGACTGGTTCGGTAGAGCAAACTTGTATGGCATGCCATGTGTCACTGTTTCCTCCTTCGACTCTGAAATTGATACATAGTAAACCACAGTTTGTTTAGTTTTGGAACTTTTTACAAAATTCCAATCTGATACTCAGAGAAAGAGTTATGACGATGTTCCCAAGGTCACCTCTATGAGATGAAATTGAGGATCCTGCAAAAATCCTAACTTCCACATATCATATCTCTAAAAATATTGCGAACCAATATCTAAATTTTTTACACGACGTTCATCGGGATTTCTTTGCAAATGGGCTTTTTTTTAGTTTCTAAAATTTGTAGAAAAACATTTATAGTGAAAATTCCACGATGACCTATTTGAAGCAACGAAACACTAGAATCCAAAGCTCTGATACCAAATGTTATGAAACCAACTCAAAAAATAGAAGAAAATAGATATCAACACCTTATAAATTAGCCACTTCGAGGGGGAAACCTCATTTACATTACATAAATGAACAATTCTTGGATGATTCAAATGACCAAACCTCCTTTCTATATATAGGAGTCCATGGGGTCACAATATAATCCTAGCTGACCTAACAATAATAATATAAGGGCACAACAATAACAATAGTGGGGTTTTACGGGGCACAATAATAACAATATGGGGACTACAAGGGTATAGCAATAACAATAAGGGGGCTACACTAACAACAATAAGGGACTACACTAGTAATATAGGGACCTAACAAGTTAAGTTGGGACTTGACTTGTTAGAAACACAAAAGCATAGAATGGAACAACTCAATGATCTTGATGAAATAAGAGAAGTTTCAATTCAAAAGACTAGCCTAGCTTAGCAACAAAGATCCAGATGGCATGTAAATATATCAAATAAAGAAAATTTCAAGCAGGAGATTGGGCACTACTCTTTGATTCAAAGTTCAAGGATTTTCAAGGGAAATTTCAAAATCACTGGCTTGGGCCTTATGAAATTGAAAGAGTCTTTGATAATAGAGAAGTTAGGATCAGAACCATTAACGAAGAAAAATTTCCTCTCCTTGTAAATGGACATCGACTGAGAGTCTATCACAAGCCATTGACAGAGGAGGAATTTGTTAAGTTTTTTCAAGACAACTTTGATATGAATTTGGTTAAGAAGAATTATTCTTCTTCTCTGACTTGGAAATTTTATTTTATTAAAAAAAAAAATGTATAATCATGAAAACCAATGATTGATTGGCATACTTATACATAAAATCTAAGGTGAAAACCAAAGTTTTTGGCACCTTACATTTTCTTTATTCCTGTTCTAAAATCCCAATTTCTTTGCATCCCTTTTTCTTTTTCAAAACAATAAAAAGTATATAGCTACATAATTGTTGAGATTCTGCAACTTTGATGGATTTCTACAACTCATATATGATAGGACCTTTTTTACTGAAGAAATTGAATAATACACCGAAGAGCACCTGAAGAGAGGACAAAGAGAAATAATTGAAGGTTAGAAACATCAAATTCAAGGTATGCAAATGAAAATTTTCATTTAACAATAAGGATGTAAACATTGGCATATGAATTATATGATCATTTTATACCACCAATCCAAAAGCATCATTAATAAGAGCTGATAATGTCAAATCGAAATCAACTCTCAAACTCCGCCACTTAACCCTCATCATTACATGATCGCCCCAACATAAAATCTTGATTTCATTGTTGAAATCATTCAACTCATACTATAACAGTTAGTTCTTATTGACCTCACTCATGCTATCGATAATTCTGATGCGTCATTCATTCATTCATTCTAAAGCATAATTCACTCACGCTTTTACTCATACTTAAACTCTTAGTTTAACATGTCAGAGAGGTAGTCTTAGGGTAAATCTTCTCGAAGCCATGGAAGTAATTGTGAGTAATTGTGAGGACAGAAATTTTATGGAAGGTTACCCACAGATAAAAGAGATGCTACAAAAATCGCAGTGGCTCAGTTTTGTGGAAAAATTCGAAGGTTTTCACAAGGAGGTAACTAAGTTTTTTGCCAAAGCTTTCGATGGAATGGAGGTTGAAATCGTAGATTTTAATTTTTCAATAACAGATTCTTTCATAGCCGAAGCCACCGGAATGCCAAGAACTGGAGAGAGTTGGTTCAATAACAAAGGAATCGAAGGTGAAGAATGGAAAAACTTTCTGAGAAATCCAAGTATGGATACCACCATCTTTAAAAAGGGAATCCCTAGCACAACACTTGAAGGAAAATGGAGGAATTTTCTATTGATAATCCAAAAATTTATCACCCGTGATGGAATATTTGGAAGTATTTTATTTTATCATGTTAGGTTATCGATGCATTTTCTTGAAGGCGGTGAAATAAATCTTCCCTAATTTTTGTTACATAGCTTGAGAAAAATGCCAGGGACTGTTCAAAAGAAAACCCAGTTTATAGACAACACAATGTATCATCATGGGTTCATTAAAACTCTTATTGAATTACATCTTAAAATTTTAGGGGAGAAGTTAAATCGAAAGATGATGCGCTCTGCTAGGGTTTCTGAGCATACCCTGCAACTCTGATCCTTCACGCTCTTTGCAAGCTTGCAAAACGCCGCCAACCTTCGACTGTTTCTCTTACCATGCAACAGGTCTCTGGAGGGGCGGGCTCTGCCCCCCCTCCCCCCCCCCCCCCGGGTGCTTCTCCTGACAATCCTGCTTCTTCGAATCCTTCAGAAAGGATAGGCAACTTTCCCCTGACTGCACAGGGAGCGGCCCCCACTGGTCATTCCACAGTCGCTACAGACAATACCGACTCTCTGAATGATCGTACCAAGGAAGCAAAAGACAAAGAGGCCCATACGAATCAGGGCACCACGAATGATACTGGCAAAGATTCTGCTCAAAACGACTCTTCGACCAGGCCCAAAGTCTCTTCTACAACTTGCATTCCTAAGTCTACTGAAAGAACTAAGATCGATCTTCCTAGCCACCGAATCAATGGCCGTATCCAATACATGAGGGATCATGCCCTTATCGGTAAGTTCTTAGGCCTTTGGCCCACTGAAAAGGCTTTGCAAGGCTGGATAGCTTCTAAATGGAAACCTAAAGGACAAGTCACCCTTCAACTTGGTCCCAAAGGCTTCTTTACAGCCATATTCCATTGCCTAGAAGACAAAACACGCATCTTCGATGGAGGGCCGTACTTTTTCAACTCGGCAGGCCTTTACCTTCGGGAATGGGTGGAAAGATTTCATCCTGACAAAGAGGACTTTAACTGGGCACCGGTCGGGATCCGCATGTATTCTCTACCTCTGGAATACTGGGACGAGGAGACCCTGACGGAAATAGGAAATGGGCTGGGGGTTTTCATCAAAGTAGCGGAGGAAACAAAAAATCGACGGTACACTTCCTATGCTAGAATCTGCGTCCACATGCATTTGGCCAAAGCCCTAACGGACTCGGTAAGTCTTTTTCATGACGACTTTGAATGGATCCAGACTATAGACTACGAACATGTTCCCTTTCGTTGCAAGAAATGCCATGAACATGGTCATCTTTTTAGGGATTGTCCCCTGAATCATTAGGGAAAATCCCCTGCCATGGAGACCAGCAAAGACGAGGAAGGCTACACCAAGGTCTCAGGTCGAAGAAAGCATGCTAAGAAAACTCCTGTGGTGTCCAACAATCCCATCATTCCTAAATCCAAAAACAGCTTTGAATCTTTGTCTGCTTTACCCAACCAAGACAACACTCCGGTCATACCCTCCTCCTCTGCTCTTCCCACTCATTCTGCCATTCCCACATCTTCAGATCTACCCAAGGACTCCGTCCAAGCCCAAACTCCTGCATCTACTTCCTCTGTCAACCCTAGCATCGAGACAGGTCTTAAAGATACAAGCATGGAAACAGACTCTGCTCTGGCTCTTTCAGTTCATCATCAGCTTAGCAAGGAAGATCAATCTCAACCCATTCACATGGAGGAGGAACCTGAGAGTATTGACTTGGGAGACTTGGACATTTTGGGTCTAGAAATAGCTTGTCGACAGAAGGAGTACAACACCATTCCTCCCAGGCAGATAGAAAGTCTTGAAGTGGTGTTAGCCAGAGCGCAGCAACACAAATGTCTAGGCATACAAGCAGGAAGCCCTTGGGATGGGAAAAAAATCATGAAAGAATAAAAAAAACGAGGGCGTAAAACTGATCTGCAGAGAACTATTATCATTGGAGAGATGCTGGTTGATTCAGGCAGATTTCCTAAGTTGACTAAGTTTTACAAAACCATCCCCCACCGTTCCTCATGAAACTCATCTCTTGGAATGTGCGAGGGTTTAATAGCCCTGCAAAACAAAGAATCCTAAAAAACATGATACAGCAAGAAAAGCCTGCAATGGTCTTTCTTCAAGAAACAAAATGCAACAGTACAATCTTGGAAGCCATCCTCAACAGAATCTGGCCAGGTTGTCGATCAGTTTCGGTGGATGCTTCTGGGGCTTCAGGAGGGCTTGCCATACTCTGGAATCCCCAAGTCTACAACCTAGAGGATTTTAATGCCTCTCACTTTGTCATTCAAGCTACTTTCCACCTCATAGGGACCAATATCCATGGTCACCTCTCCAACGTGTATTTCCCACAAGAACTCCAAAATAAAATGGATTTATTGGAAACTCTTTCAGTGCTCAACTCAGTCCGAAGATACCCATTATGGCTCTGTGGTGGGGACTTTAATATGATCTCGGCTCTGGAAGAAAGATCTGGTGGAAGATTGAGACTAGAAGGAGACAGCATTGGCTTCAGAGATTTCATCCACAGAAACCAGCTAATCGATCTTCAAACCTCCAACGGCATCTACACCTGGACAAACAAAAGAAGAGGACCACAGCACATCGCATCCAGGCTGGATCGCTTCCTCATGTCAGACAATGCCATTCATCTAGGTGGGGCCCTTCATGCCTCTATCATGCCCCAGATGGGCTCCGACCATTGGCCCATAATGTTGCAGTGGACTCGCCCTGGCTCCACTCTTTCAATCCCCCTGAAGGAGCAAAAATGTTTCAATTTCAACAAAAATTAAAACACCTCAAACAAGCCCTCAAAGCTTGGAATCGCCATCAGTTTGGAAACATATTCGAACATCAGAAAATGCTGGAGCAGCAAATGAGAACACTGCAACAATGCATCATCAATGAAGGCAGAACTGAGGACTATGCACACCAGGAGCAGGCACTCACTGACAAGATCGAAGAAAGGAGACTACAAGAAGAAATTTTGTGGCGGCAAAAATCAAGAATCAAATGGCTCAAGGAGGGAGAAAAGAACACTAAATTATTTCATAAATCCACCATGCAGAGGCGTATGCACAATAACATAGCCTTCATCAACAATCGGCAAGGGGATCGCTTGGAGCAGCATGAGGAAATGGAGAAAGAATTCAAAGACTACTTTCAGGACATACTCCAGGAGCCTCCAGGATGCAGATCTCAAGCCATCAGATCCATCACACAGCACATACCAAAAATTATTACAGAGGATCAGAACAGTAAATTACTACAACCTATTTCCAAGCAAGAAGTGGAAGATTCTATGGCCCAACTCCAGGATGGCAAGGCCCCTGGCCCCGATGGCTTTACTGCCAATTTCTTTCACAATTTCTGGGATCTTATCAAATCTGAAGTTTGGGAGCTTGTGGAAGAATCCAGGACAATGCATTGGCTCCTTCCATCCTTAAACACCACCTTCATAGCGCTCATTCCCAAAACAGAAGAATCCAACACACCGGACAAGTTCAGACCTATTGCGCTGTGCAATGTAATTTACAAGCTCATCTCCAAAGTTCTGGCTAACAGATTGAAACCTCTCCTTCCAAGCCTCATATCGCCCGAGCAGACAGGCTATGTTGAAGGTCGGCAGATTCTGGATGGCATCATTCTATCTCATGAGGTGATCCACTCCCTCAAGGCGCTGAAAAAGTCAGGTATGATTCTCAAACTGGACCTCTCAAAGGCTTTCGATAAGCTTAGCTGGAATTATATCAATCAAGTTCTTTTAGCTTTTGGCTTCAGCGCTACTTGGACACGCTGGATTATGAATCTTTTAACCTCTCCTAGTTTCTCCATCCTTCTCAATGGTTCCCCTTCGTCACCCTTTCGTCCCACCCGGGGTATTCGGCAAGGGGATCCCCTCTCACCGTTTCTCTTTGTCCTAATGGCGGAAGGTCTTGGTCACCTTCTTCATGCTGCCATCTCTTCCCACTCTCTTAAAGGTCTCTCCCTCCATGGTCAAACTCCTATTTCCCATCAACAGTTCGTTGACGACACTATGCTCTTTGGTCATCCTTCAGTTCAAGAAGCCTCTGCTTTCAAGGCCCTGCTTACTCTTTTTTCAGAAGCTTCAGGTACCACTATCAACGCTTCCAAATCCCAGCTTTTTTCCTTCAACACCCCCTCTATAACGCAGAGAAACATAGCCAGAATCCTTGGATTTTCTATTGTAGTGCTCCCTTCGAAATATCTCGGAGCCCCTCTCCTTAATTCTGCAGTCAAACACGCTTCTTGGCGCTCTCTCCTTGATAAATTAGAGCACGGGCTTTCCTCCTGGACCTATCGCTCTCTTAATATTGCCAGCAGGGTTATCCTCATAAAATCCGTGCTTCAAGCTATGCCCTTATACTTATTCTCCATTTTGGCTGCCCCAAAATGGGTGCTTAAAAAAATCCGCAATCTTCAAAGGGACTTTCTCTGGGGTTCCACAGGTCTCAATAGGAAATGGGCACTTGTAAAATGGAATGAAGTTTGTCTTCCAAAGTCAGCAGGAGGTTTGGGGCTTCCCCTTCACAGTAACACTACCATGGGAGCCCGTATTTGGTGGAATTGGATCTCCATATCCCACTCTCCTTGGGCTTATCTCTGGCATGCTAAATATGCTGCAGGTAGTCCCAAGGAAGCTCTCATTCGCTTCAGCTCTACTACCCCAGGCTCTCTAATCTGGAACGCGGCCAAGCAGCACAGCTCTTTTATACAAGCACATAGTTTTTGGGAAATACACACAGGTTCGTTGGCAAGATTTTGGGAGGACTCGTGGCAACAGTCTCCCAAACTTGCCTCGCTCTTTCACAAACCAAAATGGTAGGCTTACATGCAAGACACTGGTCAAATCCACGTTCAACAATTTTGGCAGTAGCAGCCCTCTCAAGGTTTTCAACTATGGCGTCCTGCCGGAACCTGGCAAGACAACTGGCAGGGGGAAACCTACAACGATCTAGATCAAGAACTCAATCTCAGAAAAATCAAATTCTCTGATCAACAGGACAAAGTCAGATGGGGATACACCCCCAAAGGTACGTTTACTACAAAGGAAGCTTATTGTCTTCTTTATCATCCAGAGCAACCCATAAAAGATCAGCTATGGGACCAGATCTGGCAACCACGAATTTGGCCTAAAGTCTCTATTTTTCTCTGGATGCTTAGTAAACATCGCATCCTCACTTGGGACAATTTACAGAAAAGAGGATTCATTGGCCCTTCGAGGTGTTCGAATTGCAATCTTCAGGCAGAAACTATCACCCATCTCTTGGACACTTGCTCCCTAGCGAACAAACTTTGGGAAAGAGTGGAGCAATGTAATAGAAGAACTGGTCGTCGACTGGGAGATATAGTCAACACCATTAGGAATTGGCCAAGGACTCCATTCCATTGTTTATATCTCAACACCCTCTGGCAACTCCTACCAGGATTCATCTACTGGATAATATGGAAAGAGCGTAACAGTAGAATCTTCAAGAACCACAGCTCTAAGCTAGACACCCTATGGTTTCAACTCAAACAGTACCTACAAGAAACACTAGCGTTAAGGCAATGGCATGAATCAGACATGCCTACTTCCCCCCAAGAGCACCTCATAATGCAAAATTGGAACCTGAACATTGCCTCCTCTGCTCAAGGAAGTCACAATCCTTCCATTCACAAGGACTCTCCTCTATCCTGGTCGCCTCCTAATCCTCCCTCTTTCAAATTAAATTTCGATGGAGCGGCCAAGGGTAATCCGGGTCTGGCTGGCTACGGGGGAATTTTCAGAACTTCAGAGGGTTCTCCTCTGCATATCTACCATGGATCAATAGGCAGGGACACCAACAACGCCGCCGAACTGGAAGGCTTATGGACAGGTCTATGCATTGCTGAAGATGAGAATTTCTTCCCTCTAGACATAGAAGGGGATTCTCAAATTTTAATCGAAGCAGCAATCAGAATTCAATCCGGAACCATAGCAGTCAAGATTGCTTCAAGTTGGAGGTTATTGGGCAGATTAGAACAAATTGAAGACTGGCTCAGGACTCCCAGAAGTGTCAACTTCAGGCATGTCAGGCGCACTGCAAATAAGGTTGCAGACAGATTGGCTAATCAAGGTGCTAATCAGCAGATCCCATTCTACTCTGGACCCTTAAACAGATCCAATGACCTACAACTCCAAAAAGACTGCACACTCTTGGTGCAACAAGATCTCTCGATCCCGGATGCGGGTGTACGTGAAAATTTTTAATTTGCAGACGGGGAGGTGGCTGGGCACGTGGTCTACCACCACCGCCATTCCTCCGCATTCAAAGCGCAAGTTAATCTCGCAGGCTTTCATAGTTAATGCTGCATCAATGCAGATCACTCCGCCTCGTTTTCTTGACCACCTCAGTGCTATGGCGCCCATTCCGTCGATCCTTGGCGTCTTACCTCTGAGCTCTTGCTGTTCGCAGGTTGATAATGAGCCCTGTCTGCGCACCATCACAGGAAAACGGTGTCGTTTGAACTGCTGCCTTCAGCTTTCTCCAGGCATTCACGTATCCTCTGATCCGTTTTGCAACTTCCGTGGCTCCTCCTTTGTTTGCAGTCAGCCTCAGCACTCGCTCACCATCCCTCTTTCGTTTTTTCACCCTACCAAGTTCACAATGCCTCGATTGAGACCTAGAATGACCAGCAGGCACGGCTCCTCTCGGGGGCAAGTCATCAGGCCACCTGCGTCTCCTTCCTCTGCCTCTTTGTCGGACTTCTCTGACCCTGGTGAAGGTCGCGCTGCTGCTTCCAGACGTGGCAGAGGTCGTGGTCGTGGCAGCAATTCCTCCAACTCTGGGGCGCAAGTTCGCCTCTCCTCCAATGCTCTCTCTCACTCCGCCCGTTTCATATACCCCTGCTCCCTCAATCATCATGAGTACATTGCCTCTATTTCCATCAGGCTGAGGCCCAACCCGCTTGCTCAGTTATTGCCCTCGGCCCCCAACACGACTGCTCAGGCTCTGCCCTCTGGAATTGTTCCTGCTTTTGAGGACGAAATTATGTTCTGTCCCCTCGGCGTCAGTATGCAAAGCGTTCAGGGCGCTATTACCTCTTAGTTCGAGCTTCAGCAAGCTGAGCCCAGCGCTCCTTCAGGCAGTGGCTTCTCGGGCAAAGCTCCTCCTCCTCCAGCTGACGATGACTTCAACCCGTATGCTTGCCCAGTGGTGGAAGAAGCGCCCTCGCCTACCAATGAAGCTTAATGGATTATGCACGCCAGTTTTTTATTACAGGTATCAAGAAGGGGTTAATTCTCCTTCTTTCTTTCAGTTTTTTGCAGGATATAGACTGTCATTCTCCATCGACACATCAATGGTCTCCCAGCTACTGTTTTCTAAATATTACTATACATGTATCTGTCCCCTGGACAGTGTTCCAATGCTACACTACAACTGTTTGTAATTTTTGTTTTGGGAAGTGTCTGCTGTGGTCTTGTATGTCGAAAAGAGTCCTTCCATTTCGTACTACACTACGGACACAAGTATCGATGGTTTAATAGATGGGACAAGGTCCCGGTCTTCGATGTTTTCATAGTACTGTAACGGTCGTTGGTTTTTCATGTCAATGTGCGGCGGTGTAATGCAAGAATGCCACATCATTGGGCTAGCCACTAGGAGGCCTGCTGCCTCGTTGTAATCTTTTTGTATCAATATAGAAGTAGACTTATTCGATATCATATGGAACCCAATGTGATATAATTGTGGTTGTGCATCATGAAAATTGGTGGCGAATTATTTTTTTAATAAACTCATCCACTAAGATCATCTTGGTCTCTACAAAACAAAGACACCCGTATTACCCAAGATTGTATCATGTTCGGATTTAGACCATATTTTATTTCTATTTCCATACAATTCATTGTTGAAATTTATGAAAATTCTATAACAAACAATGGAGAGAGTAATACACTCCTCTTTAACATAGAGAAATATAAAATTTCACTCACAGAGACGATTTTCAACATCGAAAAAAAACTTCTATTCCTTTAGAAAAAAATCGCTACAATATCTTCCTCACTAAGAGGGATTACAAAAATAGGATCTGCTACAAAACGCAGAGTGCCCAAAACAACTCTTGTCTCTCACAAACAACATCGCTCTCGTTAAAAACAAACACTCTATCTCTCGTTGAAAAATACGCACCGTTGTGCTTTCAAAAAATAATAACATAACAGTGTCTATTACGGATGCTCTTGGGCCTTTTTTGATTTTATATGCCGCGCATACAATAAAAACATTACAAACTATATAAAAAACTAAATCAAATCTGTTTAAATGTTTGGGGGCCCACTAAAACAAAAACCATTTTCATTACAAATGCGCATATGATATATATCATATGTTAAAACCTATCAAACAAAACAATAAACCTTTGATCGCGCGATGAACATCGGGACTTCAAAAAATTATCAACCAAAATTCATCGGACCTTTTCACGTTCCAATCTAGCTGACGTCACAACAAGAAATGTGCGTGCAATGAGAATTCAATTCCGTCTCATAAACTTTTCGAGTTCGATTTTGGCCTCGCTAACGTAGGCGCAAAATGTAACGCTAAATGTGTTTATTAAATCGGTTGTATAAAGTGATCGGGTCCAGTGGGCTTAAACATAAAAAAATGAACCATACAAAAGTTACGATTGTCGATTGGGAACTGAGACGCAATGGACATATTTAAATTCGTCGTATAAATGGCGTTGGGTCCGAAAACTTGACTTTGCCATTGGGCCTTACAACAAAAAGACTCCCGATGCCGATTGAAGAATTGGATGCGATCACAAATATCTACGTGATTGTTTTTAAAAAATAAAAGTACTCTATTTTGCCCAAAACAGTAGCTGTCCGGATCAAAATAAAAAGACTCTCGTTTTTTTCAAAAACGAGAGGACTCAACGATTTAAACAAAATCGAATTGATCTGTTCACTCGCATTTGGAAAGTACTGGAGGACATAAACCTGGTAATCAAAATTGGAAAGAGGCTATGCTCAGAAATTGTTGAAAGTAACATTCAACACTCCCCCTTACTTTCAACTCGCTGAGTTATCAGTCATACGGAACATTTTCTCAAAAAATCAAAACTCTTCTGTCCCAATGGCTTGGTCGAATGTCTACAACCGCTCTCGAGGTTCTGTAGTGTTCCAAAAAAATTTCTCCATTGTTTACTAATTCCACGATGTAATGAAATTTTGTGTCAATGTGTTTCGTTCTCTTGTGAAACACATACTTTCTTAGATAATGCAATAGCTGATCTATTGTCACAAAAAATCACTGTTCTTTGCCTACTCTTGGCACAAACTTCTCAACATCCTCCTCATGCAAATTGTTTGACACGTTGTTGTTGTATCCGCCACATATTCTCGCTCTAGTAAACAATGCTACAATAGGCAGTTTCTTAGAAGCCCATGAAATGGCTCACGAACCCATGTGAAAAACATAACTGGAAGTGCTCTTCTGATCATCTACACTTCCAGCCCAATCACATGTCGATCTATCCAACTAAATCTAAACATTCTAAAGCAAAGATATAAAATGCCATACCTTTTGGTTCCTTTAACATACCTCGCAAATTCTCTTGCTGCTCGCTAATGTGCATCCTTTCGCTTCTCAGTGAATCTTGAAATCAAACTAAGAACATGCATTATATCAGCCCTACTGCAGGTCAAATACATGAGGCCGCTAACTATGCTCTTGTACAAACTAGGATCAAAATCCTTGTTGTTGTCCTCTCTGCTGAGTTTTAATCCCATCACTGTGGGAGTGATCATGCACTTTGCTCTCCCCTGCATATTAAATCTTTCCAGACATTTCATTAACATATTTTTCTTGTGAGATAAAAATCATGTTTTAGGAGCAATCATGAGACAAGTTTACATGGTGCTACAAGATGCTACATGATTTCCTTGCTTTTCCCATGATTTGATTAATGAGAATCCCAAGGATCCAAAAAGGAAATCTAAAAAGTAAGGAAAGTCAGTGGAGGGGTAGAAAAAAGGTTGTTCGGGCCTTTAAGCCTAGTAATCTTATAGGGGCCCATCTTTTAGGTAAAATTGATGCAGAGAGTGGCCTTCAACAAACCATAATTTTTTTATTGGTGGACAACATTTTGAGAGAGTTTTGAGGTAAGGAGAAAGAGGGTGATGATGGGAGGAGGAGTGTGCAATGACAATAAAAATCCTAAAAAACAATAGTAGTTCCTGCACACAAGTCAAATAATTATTTTTCAACTTGAAAATAATGCCAAACTAATAACCAAATTGCAGAAAAAGGTAGCTAAATGAGAAAGCAGGAGTTGAATTTTATTTGCAATCTACTTATTGCCTCAAAACAAAATATAGGTTGTAGAATGTATTGTCCTACATTCATAATATATTATGCTTTCTAGGCTCAAAGAATATTTTTATTAAGTCTCCAAGTGTGCAAGGAACAAAACATGTGGAAATAGGAAACTCCAAATGCCTAACTACTTTAAGGAAAATATAATATATATTTTTGGCCTACCAATACGACATCCCCAATGAAGCATATAGCAAATATATAATTGGAATACCTACACAAGAAACTTATTTATGGACAAATATTCTAGACAAATAATGAAAATAGTACTAGGAAAGGAAATGAATGGAACGAATACGCAAGAAAGAGAAACAAGAGCCTACATGATGGGACATAAACCAAAGGGGCTCATCCCACTGGAATAAACACAGTTATGGATGAAAAATAATAGTTTAATTAATGAAAAATACTGCTCAATTAAATAAAAAATGGAAATGGAAACAAATAATTTCTAATCTCCTTAATAAATTCTATCCTCCTACAACAATTTGAATCCTATTGAGCCCTTAGGCTTGCTTGTTTATACAAAAGTAACAAAGCGGATGCCTCTAAGAGATCGAGAGGGCTCGATAAACAATGTTGAGTGATTTTCTCTTGGATTTTGATCCTCATCACATACAAGTAATGGTGGAGAGAGGTGTTGGATCCCCATCACACACCAGACATGGTACAGTGAGGTCCTTTAGCATCTAGACCCTATTAAGACTCTAGAATGGTGGAGTGAGGTCCTAGACCCTAATCGCAGATTGGGAAGAGTGGAGTGATGTCTTGAACCCTTTTCGCACATGACGTAGGGTGGAGTGAGGACCTTTCAGAATCTATACCCAATCACAATTAAGAAGGGGTTGAGTGACGTATTGGCCTAGAGAGTTCACTAGGAAGGGTGAGTTAACTTGTTTGTTGATGGTCTTAGCATTTTTGGCCTATGTAGAGGTCAAGGGAAATGATGGATCATTATGGAAGAGTGCATCCTGGTATGGTGATGACATTGTCATGTGTTTGGTACCACCCCAAATATGGCCACTAGTGGATGCTAATGATAGATAATGATGTTGATAAAAGTGGATAACATTTTCCTTAGAGAAATTTGTTCAATTTTAGAACATTTATGATGACTTAAGTCAAAATAAAATTTATTTTGAGTCAAATATGTAATGTGAGTTATGGTCAATAAATAAATATAAATAAACTAGAGGTATGGTAAATTTAAAAAAAAAAAAAAAAAAAAACTTAATGGTAAATAAATAAAAATATAAATAAACTAGAAGTATGGTAAATAAATAAAATCTTGTTTATACTTACTCTAAAGGTATGGTAAATCAATAAAACATCTTTTTATATTTACTCAAACCTTTTTATATCGACGAAAACTAAAAATTGAGGTTTTATTTAGGTGAAGCCTATGGGACAAATACCATGGAAGAAATTATTATTAATACCATGGGCTAAATACTATGGGCCCAAAACCGTATTTATAAAAGAGATATGGTAAATAAATAAATATAAAAGAGGTATATAGAGGTACGGTAAATAAATATAAGTATAAATAAAGGAGGGATATAGTAAAAAATAAAGTCTCTTTATATTTACTCTAGACTCCTCTTTATATTTACGAACACTGAGACAAACATTCAGAAAAAATGTTTTATTTATGTGAAGCTTAAGGGCCAAATACCCTACACTACATTGAGTATCTAAGGTAAACTTAAATGTAAATGTAAAAGTAATGTTTAACAATTAATATGTAAAATTTAATCTAATTATTATAATGTCGGCCCTAATGAAAAATCACTTCTCTCCCTAAATATATAAATTTAACACAAATAGAGCGTCTAATTGTAATTGTATATTTTTGAAGAATAGAGGAACAGATCGGTCGATATTTATTTATAGAGCGTGGAGCTATATATCTGTTTATATCGCCAATAGAAGGACGGATCCATCATTTCGGTCAAACTTCTCCAAATCAGAAAGAAAGCAAGTTCGTAAGCCTAAGAAGGAACCCTGGGCTGGTACAGGAAGAAGAGAAAGAAACGCGAAAGTTGGTAAGTCTAAGAAAGAACCCTAAGCGAAAGTAACTTAGAAAAATTACATTTAACCGTAAAAATGGCGGTGGAAGGAACCGAGCCTGTTATTCCACTTCCGAGTCCTCGGCAAATGCTTAAAATTAACAAGGAGAAACCTGAATGATGTAAGTTTGAGATATGTCCATCATTCACGGTTAACAGCTACAATGTTAAGCGGACGACTATACGCTACTTCGAACGGTTCCCCAGCGTTGTCCCTCATTCGCCCTCATTGGGAATATCGCAAACAAAGGTTGTTAAAGAGAATATTACGGTACCACCACGACATCATTTGCTGCGGGGTGCTGAACCATTTTATTTCTTTTTTCCATGGAATTGGCGAAATTAGGATATGAAGGGGTTTTTAAGGAAAAGGAAAGACAACTCCGCATTGCAACTGTTGATGGTTGTGCAACGTTTTATAAAGTGAACAAATTTCACTTCGTGACTCAGTGGTCGATTTATTTGGGATATAAAGACAACATTGCCGTGCAAGTGATCCTTTCATTCAAAAATACCTATCAATCTCTATGCATAGCCAATACCCACATCCATACAAATCCTAGAAACAATGATATAAAAGTACGCCAGGTTTATAACTTGCTCAAAGCCTTGGAGCCATATTTCTGGGATCAACATCATTTCACTCTTATATTGTGTGGTGACTTCAATTCTTTGCCCGGAAGCGTCGTCCACTCATTTCTTACGACAGGCAAAGTCGATCCATCACATGAGGAGATTTCCAATTTTGATCCATCTGAGAGACTGCACCTTCGTCATACAATACCTTCAAAAAGTGCTTACCATTCCTATTCCCTATGCAATATTCCCTTGCAAGAGGTGTGGAAGAAAATTGTTTGTCAAGGGGAACCGCGTTTCACTAAATTCGTCAAGAATGGCATGCAGGGAAAATTTTAGGGAACGATAGATTACATTATCTACAATCCCAATAAATTACGGTGAGTACCATGGGTCACCGGAGTGATTGTGAGGCAGAGGTGAAGAACCCGCGCACTTCCTTGATTATGCGATCTTGATCACATCCCAATTGCGGCCAAGAGTTTAGATACATCTCCTAAATTTTTTATGTTTATTTTGAATTGTTTAATTAATAAATAAAACTGAATATGATTTATTATTTTTCATTTTGTTATTTTTTTTAATGTCTATTAAGTCTATAATTCAAAACTAAATCTTATGCAAAAATGAAATCGCTTGGAAAGAGAGAAATAAAAGTACTTTCAAGGATAAAAGTTAAAGTATTTTCAAAGAAGAAAATAATCTTGAGGTCCAATCTTTAATCTTCTTTGTCTTCCTAACTATACCATATTAATATTCTTTCTCTTCTTTGACCTATCCCAAATCATAATGAACTAATGATATTAGTTGAACATAAATAGTACTTAATGATCATATTCACTACATTTTACAATTTACTATTGAAAGGGTTTATGCAATACAAACGATAATCACAACTAACTCCTAGACATCCTCTTCTTCACTATTTATTTGTATAGTACTCCTCAAAAATGACTGCAATTAGAGCTTACGGTCCACATATGGTTACATATGGTTCCTCCATGAGAACTAGAAAGAGGCACTTTGGAGACTCCAACATATGAATTCCATTTAACATACTTGACTTCAAAATAGGTTGGGAATGGAGCTTAACATATGTAACTTTATTTGGCTCATCGCCTAAGCTAGTGATCTTCCTGTAGTCCAATTCTGCTTTTTTCATAAGCGTAGCCTTACCATAATTGGTGATCATTGAACTGAACGTTGATAAAGTAGGATTCTCCTTTGATAGGAGCACGCTCTTAAATACTTGTTCCATTATGCTAAAATCTTGATTCTTCCCATAATCATATATAAGTAAATTGAAAGTAATGATATCTAGTTTACATTTGTCTTTCTTCATAAGAGCAAGAACCTGCTCTACTTCTGTGAGAATTCAATGTTTACCATAGGCATCCATCACACCCTTATAAGTATAAAAAATTCTCCCAATATCACTTTTTTCAACATCCTTCAGCAGTGCATTAACCTTATCCACGTAGCAGGCTTGAGTATAAGCCCTATGCAGAATTTTGTAGGTTAAAATGTTGGGTTGACATCTAACTTTCTCCTTCATTTTGACAAACTATCCGCAGGCTTTTGCAAGAGCCCTTTCCTTATCTTTAGTATGCAAGTGTGCTTGGAAAACTGCATTCTAAACATAAATTTTTGGTCAACATCTAGTCTTGTGAGTATCTGAAAAGAGTCGCATGGCCAGCCAAATTTGGCCCTACCTTCCCCTGATTGATATCAACTTGGAATAAACACCGTTGTCTGGTGGTACCAATCCTATTGTTGCATCCATCCGAATACCAATGCTAGTTTTATCAGTTTTATCCACAACAGGAGGTCTGAGAGATGTTCTCCCAAACTATACTCATGATTAAACACCCATATCTTTTCAAATTTCCAAAGCACTAGCAGCCCCATAATTTGTATGTGCTAACAGAACTGACCTTTTTATTTTTCTACAGGGTAAACTCCACTTCTAAATAACAAGTGAAAAATCATAACTTAAGTTTGAAGTCAAAGTCACTAATAATAGTAATTTCGCTCTTTTCTTACGAGAACCACTATAGAATATTATCATAAAATAATGAGCTTACATGATAGCTTATAGCCCACTATACTATATCTCAAGAAATGTTCTAGAGGCCCAATTATTGAATTTATGTAGCATGAGTTTCAAATTAAGGTTTTTCTCCATTCTATTGTGAACCAATATGACCAATTTACAAATATTTAGTTAAGATATCTATTAGATGGAGTGGTCTCAAACAAGTTTTGCAAATGCATAAGATTTCTTGCTGAGTAGTTTAGATGGAGCGCCATACTCAGCAATTTCTCCATCTTTTAATAGTTGAATGAAATAACTATCAATATCATATGGAACCACCTAAAAACTGTAGTGGAAAAATAAAGTTCGGAAAAAAAAAATGCGCTCTGCTAGGGTTTCTGAGCATACCCTGCAACTCTGATCCCTCACGCTCTTTGCAAGCTTGCAATCCGCCGTCAACTTTCGACTGGTTCTCTTGCCATGCAACCAGTCTCTGGAGGGGCGGGCTCTGCCCCCCCTCCCCCCCCTGGTGCTTCTCCTGACATTCCCGCTTCTTTGAATCCCTCAGACAGGCAACATTCCCCTGACTGCACAGGGCACGGCCCCCACTGGTCATTCCACAGTCGCTACAGACAATACCGACTCTTAGAATGATCGTACTAAGGAAGAAAAAGACAAAGCGGCCCAAATGAATCTGGACACCTCGAATGATGCTGGCAAAGATTCTGCTCAAAAAGACTCTTCGACCAGACCCAAAGTCTCTTCTGCAACTTGCATTCCAAATTCGACTGAAAGAACCAAGATCGATCTTCCTAGCCATCGCATCAATGGCCGTATCCAATTCATGAGGGATCACGCCCTTATCGGTAAGTTCTTAGGCCTTTGGCCCACTGAAAAGGCTTTACAAGGCTGGATAGCTTCTAAAAGGAAACCTAAAGGACAAGTTACCCTTCAACTTGGTCCCAAAGGATTCTTTACAGCCATTTTCCATTGCCTCAAAGACAAAACACACATCTTCGATGGAGGGCCGTACTTTTTCAACTCATCAGGCCTTTACCTTCGGGAATGGGTGGAAAGATTTCATCCTGACAAAGAGGACTTTAGCTGGGCACCAGTCTGGATCCGCATGTATTCTCTACCTCTGGAATACTGGGACGAGGAGACCCTGACGGAAATAGGAAATGGGCTCGGGTTTTTCATGAAAGTAGCGGAGGAAACAAAAAATCGCAGGTACACTTCCTATGCTAGAATCTGCGTCCATATGCATTTGGCCAAAGCCTTGACGGACTCGGTAAGTCTTTTGCATGACGAATTTGAATGGATCCAGACTATAGACTACGAACATGTTCCCTTTCGTTGCAGGAAATGCCATGAACATGGTCACCTTTTCAGGGATTGTCCCCTGAATCATCAGGCCAAATCCCCTACCATGGAGACCAGCAAAGATGAGGAAGGCTACACCAAGGTCTCTGGTCGAAGAAAGCATGCCAAGAAAACTCCTGTGGTGTCCAACACTCCCATCATCCCTGAATCCAAAAACAGCTTTGAATATTTGTCTGCTTTACCCAACCAAGACAACACTCAGGTCATACCATCCTCCTCTGCTCTTCCCACTAACACGGCCATCCCCACATCTTCAGATCTACCCAAGGACTCCGTCCAAGACCAAACTCCTGCATCCACTTCCTCTGTCAACCGTAGCATCGAGACAGGTCTTAAAGAAACCAGCATGGAAACAAACTCTGTTCTGGCTCTTTCAGTTCATCATCAGTTTAGTAATGAAGATCAATCTCAACCCATCAATATGGAGGTGGAACCGGAGAGTTTTGACTTGGGAGACCTCGACATTTTGGGTCTAGAAATAGCTTGTCCACAGAAGGAGTTCAGCACCATTCCTCCCAGGCAGATAGAAAGTCTTGAAGTGGTGCTTGCCAAAGCGCAGCAACACAAATGTTTAGGCATACAAGCAGGAAGCCCTTGGGATGGAAAAAAAATCATGAAAGAATCAAAAAAGCGAGGGCGCAAAACTGAGCTGCAGAGAACTATTATCATTGGAGAGATGCTAGTTGATTCAGGCAGATTTCCTAAGTTGACTAAGTTTTACAAAACCATCCCCCACCGTTCCTCATGAAACTCATCTCTTGGAATGTGCGAGGGTTTAACAGCCCTGCAAAACAAAGAATCCTAAAAAACATGATACAGCAAGAAAAGCCTGCAATGGTCTTTCTTCAAGAAACAAAATGCAACAGCACAGTCTTGGAAGCCATCCTCAACAGAATCTGGCCAGGTTGTAGATCAATCTCGGTGGATGCCTCCGGGGCCTCAGGAGGGCTTGCCATTCTTTGGAATCCCCAAGTCTACTACCTTGAGGATTTTCATGCCTCTCACTATGTCATTCAAGCAACTTTTCACCTCATAGGGACCAATATCCATGGTCACCTCTCCAATGTGTATTTCCCACAAGAACTCCAAAATAAAATGGATTTAATGGAAACTCTTTCAGTGCTCAACTCAGTCCGTAGATACCCATTATGGCTCTGTGGGGGGGACTTTAAAATGATCTCGGCCCTGGAAGAAAGATCGGGTGGCATATTGAGATTAGAAGGAGACGGTATTGGCTTCAAAGATTTCATCCACAGAAACCAGCTAATCGATCTTCAAACCTCCAACGGCATTTATACCTGGACAAACAAAAGAAGAGGACTACAGCACATCGCATCCAGGTTGGATCGCTTTCTCATGTCTGATAATGCCATTCATCTAGGTGGGGACCTTCATGCCTCTATCATGCCCCAGATGGGCTCCGATCATTGGCCCATCATGCTGCAGTGGACTCGTCCTGGCTCCAGATGCAATAGG
Source organism: Pinus albicaulis (assembly GCA_034641835.2). Lineage (NCBI taxonomy): Eukaryota > Viridiplantae > Streptophyta > Pinopsida > Pinales > Pinaceae > Pinus > Pinus albicaulis. The sequence continues at coordinate 152,866,269 of CM076580.1, forward strand.
CCCTTTCGCTTCGAAGCTTTCTGGTTCTCTCACCCGAACTTCAAAGAGACTGTAAAAGATGCTTGGAACTCTTTTCATCCCGCCGAAGGAGAAAAAATGTTTCAATTTCAACAAAAATTAAAACATCTCAAACAATCCCTCAAAGCTTGGAATCGTCATCAGTTTGGCAATATATTCGAACATCAGAAAATGTTGGAGCAGCAAATGAGAACATTGCAACAATGCATCATCAATGATGGCAGAACTGAGGATCATGCACACCAGGAGCAGGTACTCACTGACAAGATCGATAAAGGAGACTACAAGAAGAAATTCTGTGGCGGAAAAAATCAAGAATCAAATGGCTCAAGGAGGGAGAAAAAAACACTAAATTCTTTCATAAATCTACCATGCAGAGGCGTATGCACAATAACATAGCCTTCATCAACAATCGACAAGGGGATCGCTTGGAGAAGCATGAGGAAATGGAGGAAGAATTCAAAGACTACTTTCAGGACATACTCCAGGAGCCTCCAGGATGTAGATCTCAAGCTATCAGATCCATCACACAGCATATACCAAAAATCAGTACTGAGGATCAGAACAGTAAATTACTTCAACCTATAGCTATGCAGCTTGTGGAAGATGCAATGGCCCAGCTCCAGGATGGCCGGAGGGCCACAGCCACGATGGCTTTACGCAATTTCTTTCACAACTCCAGGATCTCATCAAATCAGAAGTCTGGGCACTCGTGGAAGAATCCAGGACAATGCATTGGCTCCTTCCATCCTTAAACACCACCTTCATAGCGCTCATTCCCAAAACGGAAGATTCCAACACACCAGACAAGTTCAGACCTATTGCGCTGTGCAATGTCATCTACAAGCTTATCTCCAAAGTTCTGGCTAACAGATTGAAGCCTCTCCTTCCTAGCCTCATTTCGCCTGAGCAGACAGGCTATGTTGAGGGTCGGCAGATTCTGGACGGCATCATACTGTCTCATGAGGTAATCCATTCCCTCAAGGCGCTGAAAAGGTCAGGTATGATTCTCAAATTGGACCTTTCAAAGGCCTTCGATAAGCTTAGCTGGAATTACATCAATCAAGTTCTTTTAGCTTTTGGCTTCAGCGCAACTTGGACACGCTAGATTATGAATCTTTTAACCTCTCCCAGCTTCTCGATCCTTCTCAATGGTTCCCCTTCGTCGCGCTTTCGTCCCACCCGGGATATTCGGCAAGGGGATCCTCTCTCACCGTTTCTCTTTGTCCTAATGGCGGAAGGTCTCAGTCGCCTTCTTCATGCTGCCATCTCTTCCCACTCTCTTAAAGGTCTCTCCCTCCATGGTCAACCTCCTATTTCCCATCAACAGTTCGTCGACGACACTATGCTCTTTGGTCTCCCTTCAGTACAAGAAGCCTCTGCTCTCAAGGCCCTGCTTACTCTTTTTTCAGAAGCTTCAGGCACCACTATCAACGCTTCCAAATCCCAGCTTTTTTTCTTCAACACCCCCACTATAACGCAGAGGAACATTGCCAGAATCCTTGGATATCCTATCTTAGTGCTCCCTTCGAAATATCTCGGAGCTCCTCTTCTTAATTCTGCTGTCAAACACGCTTCTTGGCGTTCTCTCCTTCATAAATTAGAGCACAGGCTTTCATCCTGGACCTATCGCTCTCTTAATATTGCCAGCAGAGTTATTCTCATAAAATCAGTGCTTCAAGCTATGCCCTTATACTTATTCTCCATATTGGCTGCCCCAAAATGGGTGCTTAAAAAAATTTGCAATCTTCAAAGGGACTTTCTCTGGGGCTCTACAGGTCTCAATAGGAAATGGGCATTCGTAAAATGGAACGAGGTTTGTCTTCCAAAGTTGGCAGGAGGTCTGGGACTTCGAGATCCCCTTCATAGTAACACTACCATGGGAGCCCGTATCTGGTGGAATTGGATCTCCAGATCCCACTCTCCATGGGCTTGCCTCTGGCACGCTAAATATGCTGCAGGTTGTCCGAAGGATGCACTCATTCGCTTCAGCTCAACTACCCCAGGCTCTCTAATCTGGAACGCGGCCAAGCAGCACAGTTCTTTTATACAAGCACATAGTTTTTGGGAAATACATACAGGTTCGTTGGAAATATTTTGGGAGGACTCGTGGCAACAGTCTCCCAAGCTTGCCACACTATTTCACAAACCCAAATGGCAGGCTAACATGCAAGACACTGGGCAAATCCACGTTCAACATTTTTGGCAGCAGCAACCCTCTCAAGGTTTTCAACAATGGCGTCCTGCTGGAACCTGGCAAGACAATTGGCAGGAGTAAACGTACAACGATCTGGATCAAGAACTCAATCTAAGAAAAATCAAATTCTCTCATCAACAGGACAAAGTCAGATGGGGATATACCCCTAAAGGTACGTTTACTACAAAGGAAGCTTATTGTCTTCTTTATCATCCAGAGCAGCCCATAAAAGATCTGTTATGGGACCAAATCTGGCAACCAAGCATATGGCCCAAAGTCTCTATATTTCTCTGGATGTTAAGTAAACAGCGAATCCTCACTTGGGACAATTTACAAAAGAGAGGATTCATTGGCCCTTCGAGGTGTCTGAATTGCAATATTCAGGCAGAAACTTTTACCCATCTCTTGGACACTTGCTCCCTTGCGAACAATCTTTGGGAAAGAGTGGAGCAATGCAACAGAAGAACGGGTCGTCGACTGGGAGATATAGTCAACACCATCAGGAATTGGCCAAGGAATCCATTCCAATGTTTATATCTCAACACCCTCTGGAAACTCCTACCAGGTTTCATCTACCGGATAATATGGAAAGAGCGCAACAGTAGAATCTTCAAGAACCATAGCTCTAAGCTAGACACCCTATGGTTTCAACTCAAACAGTACCTACAAGAAACTATAGCATTAAGGCAATGGCATGAATCGGAAATGCCTACGTCCCCCCAAGAGCACCTCATAATGCAAAATTGGAACCTGAACATTGCCTCCTCGGCTCAAGGAAGTCATAATCCCTCCACTCACAAGGACTCTCCGCTGTGCTGGTCGCCTCCTCACCCTCCCTCTTTCAAATTATATTTCGATGGAGCGGCCAAGGGTAACCCGGGTCCGGCTGGATTCGGGGGAATTTTCAGAACTTCTGAGGGGTCTCCTTTGCATATCTACCATGGATCAATCGGCAGGGACACCAACAATGCCGCCGAACTGGAAGGTCTATGGACAGGTCTTTGCATTGCTGAAGATGAGAATTTCTTCCCTCTAGACATAGAAGGGGATTCTCAAATTTTAATTGAAGCAGCAATCAGAATCCAATCCGGAACCACAGCTGTCAAGATTGCAACAAGTTGGAAGTTATTGGGCAGACTAGAACAAATCGAAGGCTGGCTCATGACTCCCAGAAGTGTCAATTTCAGGCATGTTAGGCGCACTGCAAATAAGGTTGCAGACAGATTGGCTAATCAAGGGGCTAATCAGCAGATCCCTTTCTACTCTGGACCCTTAAACAGATCCAATGACCTTCAACTCCAAAAATACTGCACACTTTTGGTGCAACAAGATCTCTCGATCCCGGATGTGGGTGTACGTGAGCAGATTTAATACGCAGATGGGGAGGTGGTCGGGCACGTGGTATACCACCACCGCCAGTCCTCAGCATTCAAAGCGCAAGCTCATCTCAAGGCTTTCACAGTTAATGCGGTTTCAATGCAGTTCACTCAGCCTCGTTTTCTTGCCCTCCTCGGTGCTATGGAGCCCATTCCATCGATCCATGGCGTATTACCTCTGAGCTCTTGCTGTTCGCAGGTTGATACTGAGCCCTGTCTGCGCACCAGCACAGGGAAACGGTGTCGTTTGAATTGCTGTCTTCAGCTTTCTCCGGGTTTTCACGTCTCCTCTGGTCCGTTTTGCAATTTCAGTGGCTCCTCCTTTGTTAGCATTCAGCCTCAGAACTCGTTCACCATCCCTCTTTCGTTTTTCCGCCCTGCCAAGTTCAATATGCCTCGACTGAGACCTAGGATGACTAGCAGGCGCGGCGCTTCTCGGGGGCATGTCATCAGGCCGCCTGTGTCTCTTTCCTCTGCTTCTTCGTCGGACTTCTCTGACCCGGGTGATGGGCGAACTGCTGCTTCCAGACGTGGCCGTGGTCGTGGTCGTGGGGCGCAAGTTCGCCTCTCCTCCAATGTTCACTCTCACTCCGCCCGTTTCATCTACCCCTGCTCCCTCAATCATCATGAGTTTATTGCCTCTGTCTCCATCACCCTGAGGCCTAACCCAGTCGCACAGTCTTTGCTCTCGGCCCCCAACACGATTGCTCAAGCTCTGCCCTCTGGAATTGTCCCTGCTCCTGAGGATGAAGTTCTGTTTTGTCCCCCCGATGTCAGTATGCAAAGTGCTCCGGAAGCAATCACCTCTCAGTTCAAGTTTCAGAAAGCAGAGCCCAGCGCTCCATCCGGCAGTGGATTTTCAGGCAAAGCTCCTCTTCCTCCAGATGACGATGACTTCTGCCCGTATGCTTGCCCAGTGGTGGAAGAAGCGCCCTCGCCTACCAATGAAGCTTAATGGAGTCCGCTCGCCAGTTTTTGACTACAGGTATCAAGAAGGGGTTAAACCTCCTTCCTCCTTTCAGTTTTTTGCAGGATATTGACTGTCATTCTCCACCGACATATCAATGGTCTCCCAGCTACTGTTTTCTAAATATGGTTATACATGTAACTGTCCTCAGGACAACGTTGCATTGCCACACTAAAACTGCTTGTAATTTTTGTTTTAGGATGTGTCTGTTGTGGTCTTGTATGTCGAAAAGAGTCCTCCATTTCAGACTACACTACAGACACAAGTATCAGTGGTTTAACAGTAGAACAAGGTCCTGGTCTTCAGTGTTTTTCATAGTCTGTAAACAGTCGTTGGTTTTTCATGTCAATGTGCAGCAGTGTAATGCAAGAATGCCACATCATTGGGCTAGCCACTCGGAGGCCTCTGCCTCGTTGTAATCTTTTTGTATCAATATAGAAGTAGACTTATTCAGAAAAAAAAAAAATTATCATATGGAACCCAATGTGATATAATTATGGTTGTGCATCCTGAAAATTGGTGGCGAATTATTTTTTTAATAAACTCATCCACTAAGAGCATCTTGGTCTCCACAAAACAAAGACACCGTATTACCCAAGATTGTATCATGTTCAGATTTAGACCATATTTTCTTTCTATTTCCATACAATTCATTGTTGAAATTTATGAAAATTCTATAACAAACAATGGAGAGAGTAATACACTCCTCTTTAACATAGAGAAATATAAAATTTCACTCACAGGGACAGATTTTCAACACTGAAAAAAAACTTCTATTCCTTTAAAAAAAATTGTTACAGTATCTTCCTCACTAAGAGGGATTACAAAAATAGGACTGCTACAAAACGCAGTGCCCAAAACAACTCTCTGTCTCTCACAAACAACACTGCTCTGTTAAAAACAAACACTCTATCTCTGTTGAAAAATACGCACTGTTGTGCTTTCAAAAATAATAACATAACAGTGTCTATTACGGATGCTCTTGGGCCTTTTTGATTTTATATGCCGCGCATACAATAAAACATTACAAACTATATAAAAACTAAATCAAATCTGTTTAAATGTTTGGGGGCCCACTAAAACAAAAACCACTTTCATTACAAATGTGCATATGATATATATCATATGTTAAAACCTATCAAACAAAACAATAAACCTTTGACCGCGCGAGGAACGCCGGACTTCAAAAAATTATCAACCAAAATTCATCAGACCTTTTCACGTTCCAATCTAGCTGACGTCACAACAAGAAATGTGCGTGCAATGAGAATTCAATTCCGTCTCATAAACTTTTCAGGTTCGATTTTGGCCTGCTAACGTAGGCGCAAAATGTAACGCGAAATGTGTTTATTAAATCGGTTGTATAAAGTGATCGGGTCTGTGGCTTAAACATAAAAAAATGAACCATACAAAAGTTCTGATTGTCGATTGGGAACGAGACGCAATGGACATATTTAAATTCGTCGTATAAATGGCGTTGGGTCCAAAACTTGACTTTGCCATTGGGCCTTACAACAAAAGACTCCCGATGCCGATTGAAGAATTGGATGCGATCACAAATATCTACGTGACTGTTTTAAAAATAAAAGTACTCTATTTTTCCCAAAACAGAGACTGTCCCAGATCAAAATAAAAAGACTCTGTTTTTTTTCAAAAACGCAGAGGACTACGCCGATTTAAACAAAACTGAATTGACTGTTCACTGCATTTGGAAAGCGGCTGGAGGACATAAACTTGGTAATCAAAATTGGAAAGAGGCTCTGCTGAGGACTGTTGAAAGTAACATTTCAACACTCCCCCTTACTTTCAACTGCTGAGTTATCAGTCATACGCAGACATTTTCTCAAAAAATCAAAACTCTTCTGTCCCAATGGCTTGGTCAGAATGTCTACAAACTGCTCCTGAGTTCTGTAGTGTTCCAAAAAAATTTCTCCATTGTTTACCAATTCCCTGATGTAATGAAATTTTGTGTCAATGTGTTTTGTTCTCTTGTGAAACACATACTTCTTAGATAATGCAATAGCTGATCTATTGTCACAAAAAATCACTGTTCCTTTTGCCTACTCTTGGAAACTTCTCAACATCCTCCTCATGCAAATTGTTTGACACGTTGTTGTTGTATCTGCCACATATTTTGCCTCTGCTGTAAACAATGCTACAATAGGCAGTTTCTTAGAAGCCCATGAAATGGCTCCTGAACCCATGTGAAAAACATAACTGGAAGTGCTCTTCTGATCATCTACGCTTCCAGCCCAATCACTGTCAGTCTATCCAACTAAATCTAAACATTCTAAAGCAGTATATAAAATGCCATACCTTTTGGTTCCTTTAACATACCTCATAATTCTCTTCGCTGCCTGCCAATGTGCATCCTTTCGCTTCTCCGTGAATCTTGAAATCAAACTAAGAACATGCATTATATCGGGCCTAATTGCAGTCAAATACATGAGGCTGCCAACTATGCTCTTGTACAAACTAGGATCAAAATCCTTGTTGTTGTCCTCTCTGCCGAGTTTTAATCCCATCACTGTGGGAGTGATCACTGCTTTGCTCTCCTGCATATTAAATCTTTCCAGCACTTCATTAACATATTTTTCTTGTGAGATAAAAATCATGTTTTAGGAGCAACTGTAGACAAGTTTACATGGTGCTACAAGATGCTACATGATTTCCTTGCTTTCCCACATGATTTGATTAATGAGAATCCCAAGGATCCAAAAGGAAATCTAAAAGTAAGGAAAGTCAGTGGAGGGTAGAAAAAGGTTTTTCGGGCCTTTAAGCCTAGTAATCTTATGGGGCCCATCTTTTAGGAAAATTGATGCAGAGAGTGGCCTTCAACAAACCATAATTTTTTTATTGGTGGACAACATTTTGAGAGAGTTTTGAGGTAAGGAGAAAGAGGGTGATGATGGGAGGATGAGTGTGGAATGACAATAAAAATCCTAAAAAAAAATAGTAGTACCTGCACACAAGTCAAATAATTACTTTTCAACTTGAAAATAATGCCAAACTAATAACCAAATTGCAGAAAAAGGGAGCTAAATGAGAAAGCATGAGTTGAATTTTATTTGCAATCTACTTATTGCCTCAAAAGAAAATATAGGTTGTAGAATGTATTGTCCTACATTCATAATATATTATGCTTTCTAGGCTCAAAGAATATTTTTATTAAGTCTCCAAGTGTGCAAGGAACAAAACATGTGGAAATAGGAAACTCCAAATGCCTAACTACTTTAAGGAAAATATAATATATATTTTTGGCCTACCAATACGACATCCCCAATGAAGCATCTAACAAATATATAATTGGAATACCTACACAAGCAACTTATTTATGGACAAATATTCTAGAAAAATAATGAAAATAGTACTAGGAAAGGAAATGCATGAAACGAATACGCAAGAAAGAGAAACAAGAGCCTACATGATGGGACATAAACCAAAGGGGCTCATCCCACTCGAATAAACAGAGTTATGGATGAAAAATAATATTTTAATTAATGAAAAATACTGCTCAATTAAATAAAAAATGGAAATGGAAACAAATAATTTCTAATCTCCTTAATAAATTCTATCCTCCTACAACAATTTGAATCCTATTGAGCCCTTAGGCTTGCTTGTTTATGCAAAAGTAACAAAGCGGATGCCTCTAAGAGATCGAGAGGGCTCAATAAACAATGTTGAGTAATTTTCTCTTGGATTTTGATCCTCATCACATACAAGTAATGGTGGAGAGAGGTGTTGGATCCCCATCACACACCAGACATGGTACAGTGAGGTCCTTTTGCATCTAGACCCTATTAAGACTCTAGAATGGTGGAGTGAGGTCCTAGACCCTAATCGCAGATTGGGAAGAGTGGAGTGATGTCTTGAACCCTTTTCGGACATGAGGTAGGGTGGAGTGAGGACCTTTCAGAATCTATACCCAATCACAATTAAGAAGGGGTTGAGTGACGTATTGGCCTAGAGAGTTCACTAGGAAGGGTGAGTTAACTTGTTTGTTGACGGTCTTAGCATTTTTGGCCTATGTAGAGGTCAAGGGAAATGATGGATCATTATGGAAGAGTGCATCCTGGTATGGTGATGACATTGTCATGTGTTTGGTACCACCCCAAATATGGCCACTAGTGGATGCTAATGATAGATAATGATGTTGATAAAAATGGATAACATTTTCCTTAGAGAAATTTGTTCAATTTTAGAACATTTATGACGACTTAAGTCAAAATAAAATTTATTTTGGGTCAAATATGTAATGTGAGTTATGGTCAATAAATAAATATAAATAAACTAGAGGTATGGTAAATTAAAAAAAAAAAAAAACTTAATGGTAAATAAATAAAAATATAAATAAACTAGACGTATGGTAAATAAATAAAATCTTGTTTATACTTACTCTAGAGGTATGGTAAATAAGTAAAAATATAAAAAGACTAAAGGTATGGTAAATCAATAAAACATCTTTTTATATTTACTCAAACCTTTTTATATTGAGGAAAACTAAAAATTGAGGTTTTATTTAGGTGAAGCCTATGGGCCAAATACCATGGAAGAAATTATTATTAATACCATGGGCTAAATACTCTGGGCCCAAAACCGTATTTATAAAATAGATATGGTAAATAAATAAATATAAAAGAGGTATATAGAGGTATGGTAAATAAATATAAGTATAAATAAAGGAGGGGTATAGTAAAAGATAAAGTCTCTTTATATTTACTCGAGACTCCTCTTTATATTTACGAACACTGAGACAAACACTCAGAAAAAATGTTTTATTTAGGTGAAGCTTAAGGGCCAAATACCCTACACTACATTGAGTATCTAAGGTAAACTTAAATGTAAATGTAAAAGTAATGTTTAACAATCAATATGTAAAATTTAATCTAATTATTATAATGTCGGCCCTAATGAAAAATCACTTATCTCCCTAAATATATAAATTTAACACAAATAGAGCATCTAATTGTAATTGTATTTTTGAAGAATAGAGCAACAGATCGGTCGATATTTATTTATAAAGCGTGGAGCTATATATCTGTTTATATCGCCAATAAGAAGGACAGTCCATCATTTCGATTCGAGCTTCTCAGAATCTAGAAAGAAAGCAAGTTCGTAAGCTAAGAAGGAACCTAAGTACAGTACGGGAAGAAGAGAGAGAGAAAGAAACGAAAGTTGGTAAGTCTAAGAAAGAACCCTAAGCGAAAGTAACTTAGAAAAATTACATTTAGTAAAAATGGCGGTGGAAGAGGCAGAAACTGTTATTCCACTTCCCAGTCCTCGGCAAATGCTTAAAATTATGAGAGAGCTTTGAATGATGTAAGTTTGAGGTCCATCATTCCACGGTTTGTGACCTACAATGTTAAAGCGAGGCGTATACGCTACTTCGGGCGGTTCTAGCTTGTCCCTCATTCGCCTCAATGGGAATATCGCAGAGCAAAGGTTGTTGAAAGAGATATTACAGTGCCACCCTGACATCATTTGCCTGCAGGAGGTCCAACAGAACCATTTTATTTCTTTTTTCCATCCGGAATTGGCGAAATTAGGATATGAAGGGGTTTTTAAGGAAAAGGAAAGACAACTCCGCATTGCAACTGTTGATGGTTGTGCGACGTTTTATAAAGTGAACAAATTTCACTTCGTGACTCGATGGTGATTTATTTGGGATATAATGACAACATTGCCCTCTAGAGCCTGAATGATGGAAGTTTGAGAGGTCCATCATTCACAGTTGTGACCTACAATGTTCTGGCAGACGTATACGCTACTTCAGAGCAGTTCCCCAACTGTCCCTCATTCGCCCTCAACTGGGAATATCGCAAACAAAGGTTGTTAGAGAATGTTAGTGCCACTGACATCATTTTCTGCGGGAGGTCCATGAGAACCATTTTATTTCTTTTTTCCATCGAATTCGTGAAATTCTTATATGAGGGTTTTTAAGGAAAGGAAGAGAACAACTCCGCATTACAAGTTTGATGGTTGTGCAACGTTTTATAAAGTGAACAAATTTCACTTCGTGACTCAGTGGTCGATTTATTTGGGATATAATGACAACATTGCCCTGCAAGTGATCCTTTCATTCAAAAATACCTATCAATCTCTATGCATAGCCAATACCCACATCCATGCAAATCCTAAAAACAATGTTGATATAAGAAATCTGGCAGTTTACTCTTGCTCAAAGCCTTGGAGCCATATTTACGGAATCGACGTCATTTCACTCTTATATTGTGTGGTGACTTCAATTCTTTGCCGGAGACGTCGTCCACTCATTTCTTCCGACAGGAACCCAAAGTCCCATGATCACACGAGAGATTTCCAAATTTGATCCATACGAAGTGCACCTTCGTCATGCAATACCTTCAAAAGTGCTTACCATTCCTATTTATATGCAATAATCCCTTGCAAGAGGTGTGGAAGAAAATTGTTCTTCAAGAGACCGCGTTTCACTAAATTCGTCAAAGAATGGCGTGCGGGGAAAAGTTTAAAAGGAACGATAGATTCACACATTATCTACAATCCCATGAAATTGCGGGTGGTGTCGTTACTGGACTTTGGTGATTGACGAGGACATCAAAGGACCGCGCACTTCCTTCGATTATGCGTTCTTGATCCATCCCAATTAGAGCCGAGTTTAGATACATCTCCTAATCAACATAGTTAATTTCTTGTCTGAATTGCAATTGATTAATGTTTACTATTTTTCAATTTTTTATGTTTATTTTGAATTGTTTAATTAATAAATAAAACTGAATATGATTTATTATTTTTCATTTTGTTATTTTTTAATGTCTATTAAGTCTATAATTCAAAACTAAATCTTATGCAAAAATGAAATCGCTTGGAAAGAGAGAAATAAAAGTACTTTCAAGGATAAAAATTAAAGTATTTTCAAAGAATAAAATAATCTTGAGGTCCAATCTTTAATCTTCTCTGTCTTCCTAACCTATCTCACCATATTAATATTCTTTCTCTTCCTGACCTATCCCATCATAGTAGACTAATGATATTAGTTAGACATAATGGTATTACTTAATGATCATATTCACTACATTTTACAATTTACTATTGAAGATTTTTTTCTCAATACAAACATTAATGCAACCTAACTCCTAGACATCCTCTTCTTCACTATTTAGCTGTATAGTGCTCCTCAAAGAAATGAATTAAGGTAGAGCTTCTGAATACATATGGTTACATATGGTTCACTCACAGAACTAGAAGAGGCACTTTGGAGACTCCAACATATGAATTCCATTTAACATATCAGCTTTAAAAAATTTAGTTTGGGAATGGAGCTTAACATATGTAACTTTATTTGGCTCATCGCCCAAGCTAGTTATCTTCCTGTAGTCCAATTCTGCTTTTTTCATAAGCGTAGGCTTACCCTAATTGGTGATCATTGAACTGAACGTTGATAAAGTAGGATTCTCCTTTGATAGGAGCACGCTCTTAAATACTTGTTCCATTATGCTAAAATCTCGATTCTTCCCATAATCATATATAAGTAAATTGAAAGTAATGATATCTAGTTTACATTTCATAAGAGCAAGAAACTGCTCTATTTCTGTGAGAATTCAATGTTTACCATAAGCATCCATCACATCCTTATAAATATAAAAATTTCTCCCAATATCACTTTTTTCAACATCCTTCAGCAGTGCATTAACCTTATCCACGTAGCAGGCTTGAGTATAAGCCCTATGCAGAATTTTGTAGGTTAAAATGTTGGGTTGACATCTAACTCTCAATTCATTTTGACAAACTATCCGCAGGCTTTTGCAAGAGCCATTTCCTTATCTTTAGTATGCAAGCGTGCTTGGAAAACTTCATTCTAAACATAAATGTTTGGTCAACATCTAGTCTTGTGAGTATCTGAAAAGAGTCGCATGGCCAGCCAAATTTGGCCCTTCCTTCCCATGATTGATATCAACTTCGAATAAACACCATTGTCTGCACGGTACCAATCCTATTATTGCATCCATCCGAATACCAATGCCAGTTTTATCAGTTTTATCCACAACAGGAGGTCCTAAGAGATGTTCCTCTGAGCTTCGTTTCCTCCATGATTAAAACACCTTATCTTTTCAAATTTCCAAAGCACTAGCAACCCCAAAATTTGTATGTGCTAACATAACTGACCTTTTTATTTTTCTAAAGGGTAAACTCCACTTCTAAATAACAAGTGAAAAATCATAACTTAAGTTTGAAGTCAAAGTCACTAATAATAGTAATCGAACTCTTCTTAAGGAACTCAATATAGAATATTATCATAAAATAATGAGCTTACATGATAGCTCATAGCCCACTATGTCAGACTTGGCAATGTTCTAGAGGCCCAATTAATGAATTTATGCAGCATGAGTTTCAAATGAAGGTTTTTCTCCATTCTATTGTGAACCAATATGACCAATTTACAAATATTTAGTTAAGATATCTATTAGATGGAGTGGTCTCAAACAAGTTTTGCAAATGCATAAGATTTCTTGCTGAGTAGTTTAGATGGAGCGCCATACTCAGCAATTTCTCCATCTTTTAATAGTTGAATGAAATCACTATAAATACTCATGGTGAACCACTTCTAAAAACCAGAGGGAAACAAAGTTCGGAAAAAAATGCGCCCGCTAGGTTTCCGAGCATACCGCAACTCGATCCCCTACGCTGCAAGCTTTCTGTAATCCGTCTAGCTAAATTTAACGTTCTCACAACCATTGAGGCGGCTCTCCCGCCCCCCTCTCCCTCCCTCCCCCGTGCTTTTCTCCGACATTCCGCTTTTGAATACCTCAAAGGATGTGCACACATGAATCTCGATCGCACAGTACGGTCTCTAATTGTCATTCCACAACAAGCACAGACAATACCGACTCTTAGAATGATCGTACTAAGGAAGCAAAAGACAAAGCGGCCCAAATGAATCTGGACACCTCGAATGATGCTGGCAAAGATTCTGCTCAAAAAGACTCTTCGACCAGACCCAAAGTCTCTTCTGCAACTTGCATTCCAAATTCGACTGAAAGAACCAAGATCGATCTTCCTAGCCATCGCATCAATGGCCGTATCCAATTCATGAGGGATCACGCCCTTATCGGTAAGTTCTTAGGCCTTTGGCCCACTGAAAAGGCTTTACAAGGCTGGATAGCTTCTAAAAGGAAACCTAAAGGACAAGTTACCCTTCAACTTGGTCCCAAAGGATTCTTTACAGCCATTTTCCATTGCCTCAAAGACAAAACACACATCTTCGATGGAGGGCCGTACTTTTTCAACTCATCAGGCCTTTACCTTCGGGAATGGGTGGAAAGATTTCATCCTGACAAAGAGGACTTTAGCTGGGCACCAGTCTAGATCCGCATGTATTCTCTACCTCTGGAATACTGGGACGAGGAGACCCTGACGGAAATAGGAAATGGGCTCGGGTTTTTCATGAAAGTAGCGGAGGAAACAAAAAATCGCAGGTACACTTCCTATGCTAGAATCTGCGTCCATATGCATTTGGCCAAAGCCTTGACGGACTCGGTAAGTCTTTTGCATGACGAATTTGAATGGATCCAGACTATAGACTACGAACATGTTCCCTTTCGTTGCAGGAAATGCCATGAACATGGTCACCTTTTCAGGGATTGTCCCCTGAATCAACAGGCCAAATCCCCTGCCATGGAGACCAGCAAAGATGAGGAAGGCTACACCAAGGTCTCAGGTCGAAGAAAGCATGCCAAGAAAACTCCTGTGGTGTCCAACACTCCCATCATCCCTGAATCCAAAAACAGCTTTGAATCTTTTTCTGCTTTACCCAACCAAGACAACACTCAGGTCTTACCTTCCTCCTCTGCTCTTCCCACTAATACGGCCATTCCCACATCTTCAGATCTACCCAAGGACTCTGTGCAAGACCAAACTCCTGCATCCACTTCCTCTGTCAACCCTAGCATCGAGACAGGTCTTAAAGAAACCAGCATGGAAACAGACTCTGCTCTGGCTCTTTCAGTTCATCATCAGCTTAGTAATGAAGATCAATCTCAACCCATCAATATGGAGGTTGAACCGGGAGTTTTGACTTGGAGAACTCGACATTTTGGGTCTAGAACAGCTTCTGTCAATGGAAGGAGTTCAGCACCATTCCTCCTGTGCAGATAGAAACTAGAAGTGGTATCATGCAAGAAAGAAGAACACAAATGTTTAGGCATAAAGGTGAAGCCCTTGGGATGGAAAAAATCATGAAATAATAAAAAAGCGAGGAAGCTAGGAACTGAGTCAAGCAGAGAACGATTATCATTGGAGATGCTAACATTCAAAGATTTCAAGTTGACTAAGTTTTACAAAAACCATCCCCCCATCGTTCCTCATGAAACTCATCTTTGGAATGTGCGAGGTTTAATGTTCTGCAAAACAAAGAATCCTAAAAAACATGATACAGCAAGAAAAGCCTGCAATGGTCTTTCTTCAAGAAACAAAATGCAACAGCACAGTCTTGGAAGCCATCCTCAACAGAATCTGGCCAGGTTGTAGATCAATCTCGGTGGATGCCTCCGGGGCCTCAGGAGGGCTTGCCATTCTTTGGAATCCCCAAGTCTACTACCTTGAGGATTTTCATGCCTCTCACTATGTCATTCAAGCAACTTTTCACCTCATAGGGACCAATATCCATGGTCACCTCTCCAATGTGTATTTCCCACAAGAACTCCAAAATAAAATGGATTTAATGGAAACTCTTTCAGTGCTCAACTCAGTCCGTAGATACCCATTATGGCTCTGTGGGGGGGACTTTAATATGATCTCGGCCCTGGAAGAAAGATCGGGTGGCAGATTGAGATTAGAAGGAGACAATATTGGCTTCAAAGATTTCATCCACAGAAACCAGCTAATCGATCTTCAAACCTCCAATGGCATTTATACCTGGACAAACAAGAGAAGAGGACTACAGCACATCGCATCCAGGTTGGATCGCTTTCTCATGTCTGATAATGCCATTCATCTAGGTGGGGCCCTTCATGCCTCTATCATGCCCCAGATGGGCTCCGATCATTGGCCCATCATGCTGCAGTGGACTCGTCCTGGCTCCAGATGCAATAGGCCCTTTCGCTTCGAAGCTTTCTGGTTCTCTCACCCGAACTTCAAAGAGACTGTAAAAGATGCTTGGAACTCTTTTCATCCCCCCGAAGGAGAAAAAATGTTTCAATTTCAACAAAAATTAAAACATCTCAAACAATCCCTCAAAGCTTGGAATCGTCATCAGTTTGGCAATATATTCGAACATCAGAAAATGCTGGAGCAGCAAATGAGAACATTGCAACAATGCATCATCAATGATGGCAGAACTGAGGATCATGCACACCAGGAGCAGGTACTCACTGACAAGATCGAAGAAAGGAGACTACAAGAAGAAATTCTGTGGCGGAAAAAATCAAGAATCAAATGGCTCAAGGAGGGAGAAAAAAACACTAAATTCTTTCATAAATCTACCATGCAGAGGCGTATGCACAATAACATAGCCTTCATCAACAATCGACAAGGGGATCGCTTGGAGAAGCATGAGGAAATGGAGAAAGAATTCAAAGAATACTTTCAGGACATACTCCAGGAGCCTCCAGGATGTAGATCTCAAGCTATCAGATCCATCACACAGCATATACCAAAAATCATTACTGAGGATCAGAACAGTAAATTACTTCAACCTATAACTATGCAGCTTGTGGAAGATGTAATGGCCCAGCTCCAGGATGGCAAGGCCCCTGGCCCTGATGGCTTTACTGCCAATTTCTTTCACAACTTCTGGGATCTCATCAAATCAGAAGTCTGGGCACTCGTGGAAGAATCCAGGACAATGCATTGGCTCCTTCCATCCTTAAACACCACCTTCATAGCGCTCATTCAAAAAACGGAAGATTCCAACACACCAGACAAGTTCAGACCTATTGCGCTGTGCAATGTCATCTACAAGCTTATCTCCAAAGTTCTGGCTAACAGATTGAAGCCTCTCCTTCCTAGCCTCATTTCGCCCGAGCAGACAGGCTATGTTGAGGGTCGACAGATTCTGGACGGCATCATACTGTCTCATGAGGTAATCCATTCCCTCAAGGCGCTGAAAAGGTCAGGTATGATTCTCAAATTGGACCTTTCGAAGATCTTCGATAAGCTTAGCTGGAATTACATCAATCAAGTTCTTTTAGCTTTTGGCTTCAGCGCAACTTGGACACGCTGGATTATGAATCTTTTAACCTCTCCCAGCTTCTCGATCCTTCTCAATGGTTCCCCTTCGTCGCCCTTTCGTCCCACCCGGGGTATTCGGCAAGGGGATCCTCTCTCACCGTTTCTCTTTGTCCTAATGGCGGAAGGTCTCGGTCGCCTTCTTCATGCTGCCATCTCTTCCCACTCTCTTAAAGGTCTCTCCCTCCATGGTCAACCTCCTATTTCCCATCAACAGTTCGTCGACGACACTATGCTCTTTGGTCACCCTTCAGTACAAGAAGCCTCTGCTCTCAAGGCCCTGCTTACTCTTTTTTCAGAAGCTTCAGGCACCACTATCAACGCTTCCAAATCCCAGCTTTTTTTCTTCAACACCCCCACTATAACGCAGAGGAACATTGTCAGAATCCTTGGATATCCTATCTCAGTGCTCCCTTCGAAATATCTCGGAGCTCCTCTTCTTAATTCTGGTGTCAAACACGCTTCTTGGCGTTCTCTCCTTGATAAATTAGAGCACAGGCTTTCATCCTGGACCTATCGCTCTCTTAATATTGCCAGCAGAGTTATTCTCACAAAATCAGTGCTTCAAGCTATGCCCTTATACTTATTCTCCATATTGGCTGCCCCAAAATGGGTGCTTAAAAAAATTTGCAATCTTCAAAGGGACTTTCTCTGGGGCTCTACAGGTCTCAATAGGAAATGGGCATTCGTAAAATGGAACGAGGTTTGTCTTCCAAAGTTGGCAGGAGGTCTGGGACTTCGAGATCCCCTTCATAGTAACACTACCATGGGAGCCCGTATCTGGTGGAATTGGATCTCCAGATCCCACTCTCCATGGGCTTGCCTCTGGCATGCTAAATATGCTGCAGGTTGTCCGAAGGATGCACTCATTCGCTTAAGCTCAACTACCCCAGGCTCTCTAATCTGGAACGCGGCCAAGCAGCACAGTTCTTTTATACAAGCACATAGTTTTTGGGAAATACATACAGGTTCGTTGAAAATATTTTGGGAGGACTCGTGGCAACAGTCTCCCAAGCTTGCCACACTATTTCACAAACCCAAATGGCAGGCTAACATGCAAGACACTGGGCAAATCCACGTTCAACATTTTTGGCAGCAGCAGCCCTCTCAAGGTTGTTCGGGCCTTTAAGATCATTGAACTGAACGTTGATAAAGTAGGATTCTCCTTTGATAGGAGCACGCTCTTAAATACTTGCTCCATTATGCTAAAATCTCGATTCTTCCCATAATCATATATAAGTAAATTGAAAGTAATGATATCTAGTTTTCTTCATAAGAGCAAGAACCTGCTCTATTTCTGTGAGAATTCAATGTTTACCATAAGCATCCATCACACCCTTATAAGTATAAAAAATTCTCCCAATATCACTTTTTTCAACATCCTTCAGTAGTGCATTAACCTTATCCATGTAGCAGGCTTGAGTATAAGCCCTATGCAGAATTTTGTAGGTTAAAATGTTGGGTAGACATCTAACTTTCTCCTTCATTTTGACAAACTATCCGCAGGCTTTTGCAACAGCCCTTTCCTTATCTTTAGTATGCAAGCATGCTTGTAAAACTGCATTCTAAACATAAATGTTTGGTCAACATCTAGTCTTGTGAGTATCTGAAAAGAGTCGCATGGCGAGCCAAATTTGGCCCTTCCTTCCCATGATTGATATCAAATTGGAATAAACACCATTGTCTGCGCGGTACCAATCCTATTATTGCATCCATCCGAATACCAATGCCAGTTTTATCAGTTTTATCCACAACAGGAGGTCCTAAGAGATGTTCCTCTGAGCTTCGTTTCCTCCATGATTAAAACACCTTATCTTTTCAAATTTCCAAAGCACTAGCAGCCCCAAAATTTGTATGTGCTAACAGAACTCACCTTTTTATTTTTCTAAAGGGTAAACTCCACTTCTAAGTAACAAGTGAAAAATCATAACTTAAGTTTGAAGTCAAAGTCACTAATAATAGTAATCGAACTCTTCTTAAGGAACTCAATATAGAATATTATCATAAAATAATGAGCTTACATGATAGCTCATAGCCCACTATACTATATCTCAAGCAATGTTCTAGAGGCCCAATTATTGAATTTATGCAACATGAGTTTTAGATTAAGGTTTTTCTCCATTATATTGTGAACCAATATGACCAATGTCCAAATATTTACTTAAGATATCTATTATATGGTGTGGTCTCATTATGATTGCCGAGAATACGGACTACGCCACTCGAATTTCTCCATTTTTTTAATAGTTGAATGAAATCATTATCAATATCGTATGGAACCTGAAATGTGATAAAATTGTCATCTGAAAATTGGTGGCGAATTATTTTTTTAATAAACCCATCCACTAAGATCATCTTGGTCTCCACAAAACAAAGACACCGTATTACCCAAGATTGTAACATGTTCAGATTTAGACCATATTTTATTTCTATTGCCATACAATTCATTGTTGAAATTTATGAAAATTATATAACAAACAATGGAGAGAGTAATACACTCCTCTTTAACATAGAGAAATATAAAATTTCACTCACAGGGACAGATTTTCAACACTGAAAAAAAACTTCTATTCCTTTAAAAAAAACTGTTACAATATCTTCCTCACTAAGAGGGATTACAAAAATAGGACTGCTACAAAACGCAGTACCCAAAACAACTCTCTGTCCCTCACAAACAACACTGCTCTGTTAAAAACAAACACTCTATCTCTGTTGAAAAATACGCATTGTTGTGCTTTCAAAAATAATAACATAACACTGTCTATTACGCATGCTCTTGGGCCTTTTTGATTTTATATGCCGCGCATACAATAAAACATTAAAAACTATATAAAAACTAAATCAAATCTATTTAAATGTTTGGGGGCCCACTAAAACAAAAACCATTTTCATTACAAATGCGCATATGGTATATATCATATGTTAAAACCTATCAAACAAAACAATAAATCTTTGACCGCGCGATGAACGCCGGACTTCAAAAAATTATCAACCAAAATTCATCAGACCTTTTCACGTTCCAATCTAGCTGACGTCACAACAAGAAATGTGCGCGCAATGAGAATTCAATTCCGTCTCATAAACTTTTCAGAAGGTTCGATTTTGGCTTGCTAACGTAGGCGCAAATGTAACGCGAAATTTGTTTTATTAAATACGATTTGTATAAAGTGATCGGGTACGTAGTAAACATAAAAAATGAACCACCTACAAAAGTTCTGATTGTCGATTGGGAACCAGACGCAATGGACATATTTAAATTCGTCGTATAAATGGCGTTGGGTCCGAAACTTGACTTTTCCATTGGGCCTTACAACAAAAGACTCCCGATGCCGATTGAAGAATTGGATGCGATCACAAATATCTGCGTGACTGTTTTAAAAATAAAAGTACTCTATTTTTCCCAAAACAGAGACTGTCCCAGATCAAAATAAAAAGACTCTGTTTTTTTTCAAAAACGCAGAGGACTGCGCCGATTTAAACAAAACTGAATTGACTGTTCACTGCATTTGGAAAGCGGCTGGAGGACATAAACCTGGTAATCAAAATTGGAAAGCGGCTCTGCTCAGGACTGTTGAAAGTAACATTTCAACACTCCCCCTTACTTTCAACTGCTGAGTTATCAGTCATACGCAGACATTTTCTCAAAAAATCAAAACTCTTCTGTCCCAATGGCTTGGTCAGAATGTCTACAAACTGCTGCTGAGTTCTGTAGTGTTCCAAAACAATTTCTCCATTGATTACCAATTCCCTGATGTAATGAAATTTTGTGTCAATGTGTTTCGTTCTCTTGTGAAACACATACTTCTTAGATAATGCAATAGCTGATATATTGTCACAAAAATCAACTGTTCCTTTGCCTACTCTTGGCACAAACTTCTCAACATCCTCCTCATCCAAATTGTTTGACACGTTGTTGTTGTAGGCCTTACATATTCGCATAACAACGTAAACAATGCTACGGTAAGTACATTTCTTAGAAGCCCATGAAATGGCTCCTGAACCCATGTGAAAAACATAACTGGAAGTGCTCTTCTGATCATCTACACTTCCAACCCAATCACTGTCAGTCTATCCAACTAAATTTAAACATTCTAAAGCAGTATATAAAATGCCATACCTTTTGGTTCCTTTAACATACCTCAGAATTCTCTTCGCTGCCTGCCAATGTGCATCCTTTCGCTTCTCCGTGAATCTTGAAATCAAACTAACAACATGCATTATGTCGGGCCTAATTGCAGTCAAATACATGAGGCTGCCAACTATGCTCTTGTACAAACTAGGATCAAAATCCTTGTTGTTGTCCTCTCTGCCAAGTTTTAATCCCATCACTGTGGGAGTGATCACTGCTTTGCTCTCCTGCATATTAAATCTTTCCAGC
The DNA here is from genome assembly GCA_034641835.2 of Pinus albicaulis. Lineage (NCBI taxonomy): Eukaryota > Viridiplantae > Streptophyta > Pinopsida > Pinales > Pinaceae > Pinus > Pinus albicaulis. The sequence continues at coordinate 152,887,406 of CM076580.1, forward strand.
ACTTCATTAACATATTTTTCTTGTGAGATAAAAATCATGTTTTAGGAGCAACTGTAGAGAAGTTTACATGGTGCTACAAGATGCTACATGATTTCCTTGCTTTGCCACATGATTTGATTAATGAGAATCCCAAGGATCCAAAAGGAAATCTAAAAGTAAGGAAAGTCAGTGGAGGGTAGAAAAAGGTTGTTCGGGCCTTTAAGCCTAGTAATCTTATGGGGCCCATCTTTTAGGAATTATAGGAAAATTGATGCGAAGTGTCCTTTAACAAACCATAATTTTTGTATTGGTGGACAACATTTTGAGAGAGTTTTGAGGTAAAGGAGAAAGGAGTGATGATGGGAGGATGAGTGTGAAATGACAATAAAAATCCTAAAAAACAATAGTAGTACCTGCACACAAGTCAAATAATTATTTTTCAACTTGAAAATAATGCCAAACTAATAACCAAATTGTAGAAAAAGGGAGCTAAATGAGAAAGCATGAGTTGAATTTTATTTGCAATCTACTTATTGCCTCAAAAGAAACTATAGGTTGTAGAATGTATTGTCCTACATTCATAATATATTATGCTTTCTAGGCTCAAAGAATATTTTTATTAAGTCTCCAAGTGTGCAAGGAACAAAACATGTGGAAAGAGGAAACTCCAAATGCCTAACTACTTTAAGGAAAATATAATATATATTTTTGTCCTACCAATACGACATCCCCAATGAAGCATCTAACAAATATATAATTGGAATACCTACACAAGAAACTTATTTATGGACAAATATTCTAGACAAATAATGAAAATAGTACTAGGAAAGGAAATGCATGAAACGAATACGCAAGAAAGAGAAATAAGAGCCTACATGATGGGACATAAACCAAAGGGGCTCATCCCACTGGAATAAACAGAGTTATGGATGAAAAATAATATTTTAATTAATGAAAGATACTGCTCAATTAAATAAAAAATGGAAATGGAAACAAATAATTTCTAATCTCCTTAATAAATTCTATCCTCCTACAACAATTTGAATCCTATTGAGCCCTTAGGCTTGCTTGTTTATACAAAAATAACAAAGAGGATGCCTCTAAGAGATCGAGAGGGCTCAATAAAAAATGTTGAGTGATTTTCTCTTGGATTTCGATCCTCATCACATACAAGTAATGGTGGAGAGAGGTGTTGGATCCCCATCACACACCAGACATGGTACAGTGAGGTCCTTTAGCATGTAGACCCTATTAAGACTCTAGAATGGTGGAGTGAGGTCCTAGACCCTAATCGCAGATTGGGAAGAGTGGAGTGATGTCTTGAACCCTTTTCGCACATGAGGTAGGGTGGAGTGAGGACCTTTCAGAATCTATACCCAATCACAATTAAGAAGGGGTTGAGTGACGTATTGGCCTAGAGAGTTCATTAGGAAGGGTGAGTGAACTTGTTTGTTGACGGTCTTAGCATTTTTGGCCTATGTAGAGGTCAAGGGAAATGATGGATCATTATGGAAGAGTGCATCCTGGTATGGTGATGACATTGTCATGTGCTTGGTACCACCCCAAATATGGCCACTAGTGGATGCTAATGATAGATAATGATGTTGATAAAAATGGATAACATTTTCCTTAGAGAAATTTGTTCAATTTTAGAACATTTATGACGACTTAAGTCAAAATAAAATTTATTTTGGGTCAAATATGTAATGTGAGTTATGGTCAATAAATAAATATAAATAAACTAGAGGTATGGTAAATTAAAAAAAAAAAAAAAAACTTAATGGTAAATAAATAAAAATATAAATAAACTAGAAGTATGGTAAATAAATAAAATCTTGTTTATACTTACTCTAGAGGTATGGTAAATAAATAAAAATATATAAGACTAAAGGTATGGTAAATCAATAAAACAACTTTTTATATTTACTCAAACCTTTTTATATTGACGAAAACTAAAAATTGAGGTTTTATTTAGGTGAAACCTATGGGCCAAATACCATGGAAGAAATTATTATTAATACCATGGGCTAAATACTATGGGCCCAAAACCGTATTTATAAAAGAGATATGGCAAATAAATAAATAGAAAAGAGGTATATAGAGGTATGGTAAATAAATATAAGTATAAATAAAGGAGGGGTATAGTAAAAAATAAAGTCTCTTTATATTTACTCCGGACTCCTCTTTATATTTACTAACACTGAGACAAACACTCAGAAAAAATGTTTTATTTAGGTGAAGCTTAAGGGCCAAATACCCTACACTACATTGAGTATCTAAGGTAAACTTAAATGTAAATGTAAAAGTAATGTTTAACAATTAATATGTAAAATTTAATCTAATTATTGTTATGTCGGCCCTAATGAAAAATCACTTATCTCCCTAAATATATAAATTTAACACAAATAGAGCGTCTAATTGTAATTGCATTTTTGAGGAATAGAGGAACAGATCGGTCGATATTTATTTATAGAGCGTGGAGCTATATATCTGTTTATATCGCCAATAGAAGGACAGATCCATCATTTCGGTCAAACTTCTCTGAATCAGAAAGAAAGCAAGTTCGTAAGCCTAAGAAGGAACCCTAAGCTGGTACAGGAAGAAGAGAAAGAAACGCGAAAGTTGGTAAGTCTAAGAAAGAACCCTAAGCGAAAGTAACTTAGAAAAATTACATTTAACCATAAAAATGGCGGTGGAAGGAACCGAGCCTGTTATTCCACTTCCCATTCCTCGGCAAATGCTTAAAATTAACAAGGAGAGCCTGAATGATGTAAGTTTGATGGTTGTGCAACGTTTTATAAAGTGAACAAATTTCACTTCGTGACTCAGTGGTCGATTTATTTGGGATATAAAGACAACATTGCCCTGCAAGTGATCCTTTCATTCAAAAATACCTATCAATCTCTATGCATAGCCAATACCCACATCCATACAAATCCTAAAAACAATGATATAAAAGTACGCCAGGTTTATAACTTGCTCAAAGCCTTGGAGCCATATTTCTGGGATCAACATCATTTCACTCTTATATTGTGTGGTGACTTCAATTCTTTGCCCGGAAGCGTCGTCCACTCATTTCTTACGACAGGCAAAGTCGATCCATCACACGAGGAGATTTCCAATTTTGATCCATCTGAGAGACTGCACCTTCGTCATACAATACCTTCAAAAAGTGCTTACCATTCCTATTCCCTATGCAATATTCCCCTGCAAGAGGTGTGGAAGAAAATTGTTCTTCAAGGGGAACCGCGTTTCACTAAATTCGTCAAGAATGGCGTGCAGGAAAAGTTTAAGGGAACGAGGCCACATTATCTACAATCTAAAGGAAATTGCGGGTGGTGTCGTTACTGGAAGTGATTGAGGATGAGTGAGGCTAACGCATAACCATGTCATTATCGTTCTTGATCACATCATGTACATCCCAATTGCAGCCGAGTTTAGATACATCTCCTAATCAACATAGTTAATTTCTTGTCTGAATTGCAATTGATTAATGTTTATTATTTTTCAATTTTTTATGTTTATTTTGAATTCTTTAATTAATAAATAAAACTGAATATGATTTTTCATTTTTCATTTTGTTATTTTTTAATGTCTATTAAGTCTATAATTCAAAACTAAATCTTATGCAAAAATGAAATCGCTTGGAAAGAGAGAAATAAAAGTACTTTCAAGGATAAAAATTAAAAATTAAAGTATTTTCAAAGAAGAAAATAATCTTGAGGTCCAATCTTTAATCTTCTTTGTCTTCCTAACCTATCTCACCATATTAATATTCTTTCTCTTCCTAACCTATCCCATAATAGTAGACTAATGATATTAGTTAGACATAATGGTATTACTTAATGATCATATTCACTACATTGAAAGAAATTGGATGCATTTTACAATTTACTATTGAAGATTTTTTTCTCAATACAAAATTAATGCAACCTAACTCCTAGACATCCTCTTCTTCACTATTTAGCTGTATAGTGCTCCTCAAAGAAATGACTTAAGGTAGAGCTTCTGAATACATATGGTTACATATGGTTCACTCACAGAGCTAGAAGAGGCACTTTGGAGACTCCAACATATGAATTCCATTTAACATATAAGCTTTAAAAAAATTAGTTTGGGAATGGAGCTTAACATATGTAACTTTATTTGGCTCATCGCCCAAGCTAGTGATCTTCTTGTAGTCCAATTCTGCTTTTTTCATAAGCGTAGCCTTACCATAATTGGTGATCATTGAAATGAACGTTGATAAAGTAGGATTCTCCTTTGATAGGAGCACGCTCTTAAATACTTGTTCCATTATGCTAAAATCTCGATTCTTCCCATAATCATATATAAGTAAATTGAAAGTAATGATATCTAGTTTACATTTGTCTTTCTTCATAAGAGCAAGAACCTGCTCTATTTCTGTGAGAATTGAATGTTTACCATAAGCATCCATCACACCCTTATAAGTATAAAAATTTCTCCCAATATCACTTTTTTCAACATCCTTCAGCAGTGCATTAACCTTATCCACGTAGCAGGCTTGAGTATAAGCCCTATGCAGAATTTTTTAGGTTAAAATGTTGGGTTGACACCTAACTTTCTCCTTCATTTTGACAAACTATCCACAGGCTTTTGCAAGAGCCCTTTCCTTATCTTTAGTATGCAAGCGTGCTTGGAATGCATTCTAAACATAAATGTTTGGTCAACATCTAGTCTTGTGAGTATCTAAAAAGAGTCGCATGGCCAGCCAAATTTGGCCCTTCCTTCCCATGATTGATATCAACTTGGAATAAACACCATTGCCTGCGTGGTACCAATCCTATTATTGCATCCATCCGAAGGACAATGCCGGTTTATCGGTTTAACTGAAAAAGACATGGGGAATGTTCCTACGAGCTTGATATCTCATGATTAAAAGACCTTATCTTTTCAAATTTCCAAAGCACTAGCAGTCCCAAAATTTGTATGTGCTAACAGAACTGACCTTTTTATTTTTCTAAAGGTTAAACTCCACTTCTAAATAACAAGTGAAAAATCATAACTTAAGTTTGAAGTCAAAGTCACTAATAATAGTAATCGAACTCTTCTTAACGAACTCAATATAGAATATTATCATAAAATAATGAGCTTACATGATAGCTCAGAGCCCACTATACTGTATCTCAAGCAATGTTCTAGAGGTCCAATTACTAAATTTATGCAGCATGAGTTTCAAATGAAGGCTTTTCTCCATTCTATTGTGAGCCAATATGACCAATGTACAAATATTTAGTTAAGATATCTATTAGATGGAGTGGTCTCAAACAAGTTTTGCAAATGCATAAGATTTCTTGCTGAGTAGTTTAGACGGAGCACCATACTCAGCAATTTCTCCATCTTTTAATCGTTGAATGAAATCACTATCAATATCATATGGAACCCAATGTGATATAATTATGGTTGTGCATCCTGAAAATTGGTGGCGAATTATTTTTTTAATAAACCCATCCACTAAGATCATCTTGGTCTCCACAAAACAAAGACACCGTATTGCCCAAGATTGTATCATGTTCAGATTTAGACCATATTTTATTTCTATTTCCATACAATTCATTGTTGAAATTTATGAAAATTCTATAACAAACAATGGAGAGAGTAATACAATCCTCTTTAACATAGAGAAATATAAAATTTCACTCACACGGACAGATTTTCAACACTGAAAAAAAACTTCTATTCCTTTAAAAAAAAACTGTTACAATATCTTCCTCACTAAGAGCGATTACAAAAATAGGACTGATACAAAATGCAGTGCCCAAAACAACTCTCTGTCTCTCACAAACAACACTGCTCAGTTAAAAAAAAACACTCTATCTCTGTTGAAAAATACGCACTGTTGTGCTTTCAAAAATAATAACATAACGCTGTCTATTACGCATGCTCTTGGGCCTTTTTGATTTTATATGCCGCGCATACAATAAAACATTACAAACTATATAAAAACTAAATCAAATCTGTTTGTTTAAATGTTTGGGGCCCCTTTAAAACCTAAACCATTTTCATTACAAATGCGCATATGATATATATCATATGTTAACACCTATCAAACAAAACAATAAACCTTTGACCGCGCGATGAACGCCGGACTTCAAAAAATTATCAGCCAAAATTCATCAGACCTTTTCACGTTCCAATCTAGCTAACGTCACAACAAGAAATGTGCGCGCAATGAGAATTCAATTCCGTCTCATAAACTTTTCAGGTTCGATTTTGGCTTGCTAACGTAGGCACAAAATGTAACGCGAAATGTGTTTATTAAATCTGTTGTATAAAGTGATCGGGTCTGTGGCTTAAACATAAAAAAATGAACCATACAAAAGTTCTGATTGTCGATTGGGAACCAGACGCAATGGACATATTTAAATTCGTCGTATAAATGGCGTTGGGTCCGAAACTTGACTTTGCCATTGGGCCTTACAACAATAGACTCCCGATGCCGATTGAAGAATTGGATGCGATCACAAATATCTGCGTGACTGTTTTAAAAATAAAAGTACTCTATTTTGCCCAAAACAGAGACTGTCCCAGATAAAAATAAAAAGACTCTATTTTTTTTCAAAAATGCAGAGGACTGCGCCGATTTAAACAAAACTGAATTGACCGTTCACTGCATTTGGAAAGCGGCTGGAGGACATAAACCTGGTAATCAAAATTGGAAAGCGGCTCTGCTCAGGACTGTTGAAAGTAACATTTCAACACTCCCCCTTACTTTCAACTGTTGAGTTATCAGTCATACGCAGACATTTTCTCAAAAAATCAAAACTCTTTTGTTCCAATGGCCTCGTGAGAATGTCTACAAACTGCTCCTGAGTTCTATAGTGTTCCAAAACAATTTCTCCATTGTTTACCAATTCCCTGATGTAATGAAATTTTGTGTCAATGTGTTTCGTTCTATTGTGAAACACATACTTCTTAGATAATGCAATAGCTGATCTATTGTCACAAAAAATCACTGTTCCTTTTTCCTACTCTTGGCACAAACTTCTCAACATCCTCCTCATCCAAATTGTTTGACACGTTGTTGTTGTAGCTGCCACATATTCTGCCTCTGCTGTAAACAATGCTACAATAGGTTGTTTCTTAGAAGCCCATGAAATGGCTCCTGAACCCATGTAAAAAACATAACTGGAAGTGCTCTTCTGATCATCTACACTTCTAGCCCAATCACTGTCAGTCTATCCAACTAAATCTAAACATTCTAAAGCAGTATATAAAATGCCATACCTTTTGGTTCCTTTAACATACCTCAGAATTCTCTTCGCTGCCTGCCAATGTGCATCCTTTCGCTTCTTCGTGAATCTTGAAATCAAACTAACAACATGCATTATATCGGGCCTAATTGCAGTCAAATACATGAGGCTGCCAACTATGCTCTTGTACAAACTAGGATCAAAATCCTTGTTGTTGTCCTCTCTTCCGAGTTTTAATCCCATCACTGTGGGAGTGATCACTGCTTTGCTCTCCTGCATATTAAATCTTTCCAGCACTTCATTAACATATTTTTCTTGTGAGATAAGAATCATGCTTTAGGAGCAACTGTAGACAAGTTTACATGGTGCTACAAGATGCTACATGATTTCCTTGCTTTGCCACATGATTTGATTAATGAGAATCCCAAGGATCCAAAAGGAAATCTAAACGTAAGGAAATTCAGTGGAGGGTAGAAAAAGGTTGTTTGGGCCTTTAAGCCTAGTAATCTTATGGGGCCCATCTTTTAGGAAAATTGATGCAGAGAGTGGCCTTCAACAAACCATAATTTTTTTATTGGTGGACAACATTTTGAGAGAGTTTTGAGGTAAGGAGAAAGAGGGTGATGATGGGAGGATGAGTGTGTGATGACAATAAAAATCCTAAAAAACAATAGTAGTACCTGCACACAAGTCAAATAATTATTTTTCAACTTGAAAATAATGCCAAACTAATAACCAAACTAATTATTAACTCAACAAACAATGTTGAGTGATTTTCTCTTGGATTTCGATCCTCATCACATACAAGTAATGGTGGAGAGAGGTGTTGGATCCCCATCACACACCAGACATGGTACAGTGAGGTCCTTTATCATCTAGACCCTATTAAGACTCTAGAATGGTGGAGTGAGGTCCTAGACCCTAATTGTAGATTGGGAAGAGTGGAGTTATGTCTTGAACCCTTTTCGCACATGAGGTAGGGTGGAGTGAGGACCTTTCAGAATCTATACCCAATCACAATTAAGAAGGGGTTGAGTGACGTATTGGCCTAGAGAGTTCACTAGGAAGGGTGAGTTAACTTGTTTGTTGACGGTCTTAGCATTTTTTGCCTATGTAGAGGTCAAGGGAAATGATGGATCATTATGGAAGAGTGCATCCTGGCATGGTGATGACATTGTCATGTGTTTGGTACCACCCGAAATATGGCCACTAGTGGATGCTAATGATAGATAATGATGTTGGTAAAAATGGATAACATTTTCATAAGAGAAATTTGTTCAATTTTAGAACATTTATGACGACTTAAGTCAAAATAAAATTTATTTTGGGTCAAATATGTAATGTGAGTTATGGTCAATAAATAAATATAAATAAAATAGAGGTATGGTAAATTAAAAAAAAAAAAAAAAAACTTAATGGTAAATAAATAAAAATATAAATAAACTAGAAGTATGGTAAATAAATAAAAATATAAAAAGACTAAAGGTATGGTAAATCAATAAAACGTCTTTTTATATCTACTCAAACCTTTTTATATTGACGAAAACTAAAAGTTGAGGTTTTATTTAGGTGAAACCTATGGGCCAAATACCATGGAAGAAATTATTATTAATACCATGGGCTAAATACTATGGGCCCAAAACCGTATTTATAAAAGAAATATGGCAAATAAATAAATATAAAAGAGGTATATAAAGGTATGGTAAATAAATATAAGTATAAATAAAGGAGGGGTATAGTAAAAAATAAAGTCTCTTTATATTTACTCCAGACAAAAAAATGTTTTATTTAGGTGAAGCTTAAGGGCCAAATACCCTACACTACATTGAGTATCTAAGGTAAACTTAAATGTAAATGTAAAAGTAATGTTTAACAATTAATATGTAAAATTTAATCTAATTATTGTTATTTCGGCCCTAATGAAAAATCACTTATCTCCCTAAATATATAAATTTAACACAAATAGAGCGTCTAATTGTAATTGTATTTTTGAGGAATAGAGGAACAGATCGGTGGTATTTATTTTATAGAGCGTAAGGCTATATATACGTTTATATCGCCAATAGAAGGACAGATCCATCATTTCGGTCAAACTTCTCCGAATCAGAAAGAAAGCAAGTTCGTAAGCCTAAGAAGGAACCCTAGGATGGTACAGGAAGAAGAGAAAGAAACGCGAAAGTTGGTAAGTCTAAGAAAGAACCCTAAGCGAAAGTAACTTAGAAAAATTACATTTAACCGTAAAAATGGCGGTGGAAGGAACCGAAAACTGTTATTCCACTTCCCGATCCCTGCGGCAAATGCTTAAAATTAACAAGGAGAAAATTAACAAGGAGAGCACGAATGATGTAAGTTGAGAGGTCCATCATTCACGGTTGTGACCTACGATGTTAAGCGGACATATACGCTACTTGAACGGTTCCCCAAACATCCTCATTCGCCCTCAGCGGGAATATCACAAACAAAGGTTGTTGAAAGAGATATTACGATGCCACCACGGCATCATTTTTTGCGAGAAGTCCTGAGAACCATTTTTTCTCTTTTCATAGAGGGTAGAACCATGACCAAAGTTTCAGGAAAGGAAGAACAACTCACCATTTCTTGTTAATAGTTTATTTTGCACCGTTTATAAAGTGAACAAATTTCACTTCGTGACTCAGTGGTCGATTTATTTGGGATATAAAGACAACATTGCCCTGCAAGTGATCCTTTCATTCAAAAATACCTATCAATCTCTATGCATAGCAAATACCCACATCCATACAAATCCTATAAACAATGATATAAAAGTACGCCAGGTTTATAACTTGCTCAAAGCCTTGGAGCCATATTTCTGGGATCAACGTCATTTCACTCTGATATTGTGTGGTGACTTCAATTCTTTGCCCGGAAGCGTCGTCCACTCATTTCTTACGACAGGCAAAGTCGATCCATCACACGAGGAGATTTCCAATTTTGATCCATCTGAGAGACTGCACCTTCGTCATACAATACCTTCAAAAAGTGCTTACCATTCCTATTCCCTATGCAATATTCCCTTGCAAGAGGTGTGGAAGAAAATTGTTCGTCAAGGGGAACCGCGTTTCACTAAATTCGTCAAGAATGGCGTGCAGGAAAAGTTTAAGGGAACGATAGATTACAGTATCTACAATCCGAAATTGCAAGTGTTGTCGTTCTTGGAGCGATTGACCGAGAACGAGGTGAAGGACCGCGCACTTCCTTGATTATCGTTCTTCGATCATCCCAATTGCGTAGAGTTTAGATACATCTCCTAATCAACATAGTGAATTTCTTGTACGAAATGCAATTGATTAATGTTTATTATTTTTTAATTTTTTATGTTTATTTTGAATTGTTAATTAATAAATAAAAGCTAAAGATATGATTTATTATTTTTCATTTTGTTATTTTTTAATGTCTATTAAGTCTATAATTCAAAATTAAATCTTATGCAAAAATGAAATCGCTTGGAAAGAGAGAAATAAAAGTACTTTCAAGGATAAAAATAAAAGTATTTTCAAAGAAGAAAATAATCTTGAGGTCCAATCTTTAATCTTCTTTGTCTTCCTAACCTATCTCACCATATTAATATTCTTTCTCTTCCTAACCTATCCCATCATTCTAGACTAATGATATTAGTTAGACATAATGGTATTACTTAATGATCATATTCACTACATTGAAATAAATTGGATGCATTTTACAATTTACTATTGAAGATTTTTTTCTCAATACAAACATTAATGCAACCTAACTCCTAGACAGTTTTCAGGTCACTATTTAGTTTGTATAGTGCTCCTCAAAGAAATGACTTAAGGTAGAGCTTCTGAATACATATGGTTACATATGGTTCACTCACAGAGCTAGAAGAGGCACTTTGGAGACTCCAACATATGAATTCCATTTAACATATAAGCTTTAAAAAAATTAGTTTGGGAATGGAGCTTAACATATGTAACTTTATTTGGCTCATCGCCCAAGCTAGTGATCTTCTTGTAGTCCAATTCTGCTTTTTTCATAAGCGTAGCCTTACCATAATTGGTGATCATTGAAATGAACGTTGATAAAGTAGGATTCTCCTTTGATAGGAGCACGCTCTTAAATACTTGTTCCATTATGCTAAAATCTCGATTCTTCCCATAATCATATATAAGTAAATTGAAAGTAATGATATCTAGTTTACATTTGTCTTTCTTCATAAGAGCAAGAATCTGCTCTATTTCTGTGAGAATTCAATGTTTACCATAAGCATCCATCACACCCTTATAAGTATAAAAATTTCTCCCAATATCACTTTTTTCAACATCCTTCAGCAGTGCATTAACCTTATCCACGTAGCAGGCTTGAGTATAAGCCCTATGCAGAATTTTGTAGGTTAAAATGTTGGGTTGACATCTAACTTTCTCCTTCATTTTGACAAACTATCCACAGGCTTTTGCAAGATCCCTTTCCTTATCTTTAGTATGCAAGCGTGCTTGGAAAACTGCATTCTAAACATAAATGTTTGGTCAACATCTAGTCTTGTGAGTATCTGAAAAGAGTCGCATGGCCAGCCAAATTTGGCCCTTCCTTCCCATGATTGATATCAACTTGGAATAAACACCATTGTCTGCGCGGTACGAATCCTATTATTGCATCCATCCGAATACCAATGCCCGTTTTATCAGTTTTATCCACAACAGGAGGTCCTAAGAGATGTTCCTCTGAGCTTCGTTTCCTCCATGATTAAAACACCTTATCTTTTCAAATTTCCAAAGCACTAGCAGCCCCAAAATTTGTATGTGCTAACAGAACTGACCTTTTTATTTTTCTAAAGGGTAAAGTCCACTTCTAAATAACAAGTGAAAAATCATAACTTAAGTTTGAAGTCAAAGTCACTAATAATAGTAATCGAAATCTTCTTAAGGAACTCAATATAGAATATTATCATAAAATAATGAGCTTACATGATAGCTCAGAGCCCACTATACTGTATCTCAAGCAATGTTCTAGAGGTCCAATTACTAAAAATATGCGAGCATGAGTTTCAAATGAATGTTTTTATCCATTCTATTGTGAACCAATATGACCAATGTACAAATATTTAGTTAAGATATCTATTAGATGGAGTGGTCTCAAACAAGTTTTGCAAATGCATAAGATTTATTGCTGAGTAGTTTAGATGGAGCGCCATAGTCAGCAATTTCTCCATCTTTTAATAGTTGATTGAAATCATTATCAATATCATATGGAAACCAATGTGATATAATTATGGTTGTGCATCCTGAAAATTGGTGGCGAATTATTTTTTTAATAAACCCATCCACTAAGATCATCTTGGTCTCCACAAAACAAAGACACCGTATTGCCCAAGATTGTATCATGTTCAGATTTAGACCATATTTTATTTCTATTGCCATACAATTCATTGTTGAAATTTATGAAAATTCTATAACAAACAATGGAGAGAGTAATACACTCCTCTTTAACATAGAGAAATATAAAATTTCACTCACAAGGACAGACTTTCAACACTGAAAAAAAACTTCTATTCCTTTAAAAAAAACTGTTACAATATCTTCCTCACTAAGAGGGATTACAAAAATAGGACTGCTAGAAAACGCAGTGCCAAAAAAAACTCTCTGTCTCTCACAAACAACACTGCTCTGTTAAAAACAAACACTCTATATCTGTTGAAAAATACGCACTGTTGTGCTTTCAAAAATAATAACATAACACTTTCTATTACGCATGCTCTTGGGCCTTTTTGATTTTATATGCCGCGCATACAATAAAACATTACAAACTATATAAAAACTAAATCAAATATGTTTAAATGTTTGGGGGCCCACTAAAACAAAAACCATTTTCATTACAAATGCGCATATGATATATATCATATGTTAAAACCTATCAAACAAAACAATAAACCTTTGACCGCGTGATGAACGCCGGACTTCAAAAAATTATCAACCAAAATTCATCAGACCTTTTCACGTTCCAATCTAGCTGACGTCACAACAAGAAATGTGCGCGCAATGAGAATTCAATTCCGTCTCATAAAATTTTCAGGTTCGATTTTGGTCTGCTAACGTAGGCGCAAAATGTAACGCGAAATGTGTTTATTAAATCTGTTGTATAAAGTGATCGGGTCTGTGGCTTAAACATAAAAAAATGAACCATACAAAAGTTCTGATTATCGATTGGGAACGAGACACAATGGACATATTTAAATTCGTCGTATAAATGGCGTTGGGTCCGAAACTTGACTTTTCCATTGGGCCTTAAAACAAAAGACTCCCGATGCCGATTGAAGAATTGGATGCGATCACAAATATATGCGTGACTGTTTTAAAAATAAAAGTACTCTATTTTGCCCAAAACAGAGACTGTCCGAGATCAAAATAAAAAGACTCTGTTTTTTTTCAAAAACGCAGAGGACTGCGCCGATTTAAACAAAACTGAATTGACTGTTCACTGCATTTGGAAAGCGGCTGGAGGACATAAACCTGGTAATCAAAATTGGAAAGCGACTCTGCTCAGGACTGTTGAAAGTAACATTTCAAAACTCCCCCTTACTTTCAACTGCTGAGTTATCAGACATACGCAGACATTTTCTCAAAAAATCAAAACTCTTCTGTCCCAATGGCTTGGTCAGAATGTCTACAAACTGCTCCCGAGTTCTGTAGTGTTCCAAAACAATTTCTCCATTGTTTACCAATTCCCTGATGTAATGAAATTTTGTGTCAATGTGTTTCGTTCTCTTGTGAAACACATACTTCTTAAATAATGCAATAGCTGAGCTATTGTCACAAAAAATCACTGTTCCTTTTGCCTACTCTTGGCACAAAATTCTCAACATCCTCCTCATCCAAATTGTTTGACACGTTGTTGTTGTAGCTGCCACATATTCTGCCTCTGCTGTCAACAATGCTACAATAGATTGTTTCTTAGAAGCCCATGAAATGGCTCCTAAACCCATGTGAAAAACATAACTGGAAGTGCTCTTCTGATCATATACACTTCCAGCCCAATCACTGTCAGTCTATCCAACTAAATCTAAACATTCTAAAGCAGTATATAAAATGCCATACCTTTTGGTTCCTTTAACATACCTCAGAATTCTCTTCGCTGCCTGCCAATGTGCATCCTTTCGCTTCTCCGTGAATCTTGAAATCAAACTAACAACATGTGTTTGGTACCACCCCAAATATGGCCACTAGCGGATGCTAATGATAGATAATGCATTTGGAAAGCGGCTGGAGGACATAAACCTGGTAATCAAAATTGGAAAGCGGCTCTGCTTAGGACTGTTGAAAGTAACATTTCAACACTCCCCCTTACTTTCAACTGCTGAGTTATTAGTCATACGCAGACATTTTCTCAAAAAATCAAAACTCTTCTGTCCCAATGGCTTGGTCAGAATGTCTACAAACTGCTCCTGAGTTCTGTAGTGTTCCAAAACAATTTCTCCATTGTTTACCAATTCCCTGATGTAATGAAATTTTGTGTCAATGTGTTTCGTTCTCTTGTGAAACACATACCTCTTAGATAATGCAATAGCTGATCTATTGTCACAAAAAATCACTGTTCCTTTTGCCTACTCTTGGCACAAACTTCTCAACATCCTCCTCATCCAAATTGTTTGACACGTTGTTGTTGTAGCCGCCACATATTCTGCCTCTGCTGTAAACAATGCTACAATAGGCTGTTTCTTAGAAGACCATGAAATGGCTCCTAAACCCATGTGAAAAACATAACTGGAAGTGCTCTTCTGATCATCTACACTTCCAGCCCAATCACTATCAGTCTATCCAACTAAATCTAAACATTATAAAGTAGTATATAAAATGCCATACCTTTTGGTTCCTTTAACATACCTCAGAATTCTCTTTGCTGCCTTCCAATGTGCATCCTTTCGCTTCTCCGTGAATCTTGAAATCAAACTAACAACATGCATTATATCGGGCCTAATTGTAGTCAAATACATGAGGCTGCCAGCTATGCTCTTGTACAAACTAGGATCAAAATCCTTGTTGTTGTCCTCTCTGCCGAGTTTTAATCCCATCATTGTGGGAGTGATCACTGCTTTTCTCTCCTGCATCTTAAATCTTTCCAGCACTTCATTAACATATTTTTCTTGTGAGATAAGAATCATGCTTTAGGAGCAACTGTAGACAAGTTTACATGGTGCTACAAGATGCTACATGATTTCCTTGCTTTGCCACATGATTTGATTAATGAGAATCCCAAGGATCCAAAAGGAAATCTAAAAGTAAGGAAAGTCAGTGGAGGGTAGAAAAAGGTTGTTCGGGACTTTAAGCCTAGTAATCTTATGGGGCCCATCTTTTAGGAAAATTGATGCAGAGAGTGGCCTTCAACAAACCATCATTTTTTTATTGGTGGACAACATTTTGAGAGAGTTTTGAGGTAAGGAGAAAGAGGGTGATGATGGGAGGAGAAGAATGTGCAATGATAAAAATCCTAAAAAAAAATAGTAGTACCTTCACACAAGTCAAATAATTATTTTTCAACTTGAAAATAATACCAAACTAATAATAAAGTAATTATTAACTCAGCAAAACAATGTTGAGTGAATTTCTCTTAGTTTCGATCCTTGTCACATACAAGTAATGGTGGAGAGAGGTGTTGGATCCCCATCACACACAGGACATGATGCAGGTGAGGTCCTTTAGCATCTAGACCTAGCCAAGAACCATTTGATTCGGAGTGAGTCCTAGACCCTAATCGCAGATTGGGAAGAGTGGAGTGATGTCTTGAACCCTTTTCGCACATGAGGTAGGGTGGAGTGAGGACCTTTCAGAATCTATACCCAATCACAATTAAGAAGGGGTTGAGTGACGTATTGGCCTAGAGAGTTCACTAGGAAGGGTGAGTTAACTTGTTTGTTGACGGTCTTAGCATTTTTGGCCTATGTAGAGGTCAAGGGAGATGATGGATCATTATGGAAGAGTGCATCCTGGTATGGTGATGACATTGTCATGTGTTTGGTACCACCCCAAATATGGGCACTGGTGGATGCTAATGATAGATAATGATGTTGATAAAAATGGATAACATTTTCCTTAGAGAAATTTGTTCAATTTTAGAACATTTATGACGACTTAAGTCAAAATAAAATTTATTTTGGGTCAAATATGTAAGGTGAGTTATTGTCAATAAATAAATATAAATAAACTAGAGGTATAATAAATTTAAAAAAAAACAAAAAAAAAAAAACTTAATGGTAAATAAATAAAAATATAAATAAACTAGAAGTATGGTAAATAAATAAAATCTTGTTTATACTTACTCTAGAGGTATGGTAAATAAATAAAAATATAAAAAGACTAAAGGTATGGTAAATCAATAAAACATCTTTTTATATCTACTCAAACCTTTTTATATTGAGGAAAACTAAAAATTGAGGCTTTATTTAGGTGAAGCCTCTGGGCCAAATACCATGGAAGAAATTATTATTAATACCATGGGCTAAATACTATGGGCCCAAAACCGTAATTATAAAAGATATATGGTAAATAAATAATTATAAAAGAGGTATATAGAGGTATGGTAAATAAATATAAGTATAAATAAAGGAGGGTTATAGTAAAAAATAAAGTCTCTTTATATTTACTCCAGACTCCTCTTTATATTTACGAACACTGAGACAAACACTCAGAAAAAATGTTTTATTTAGGTGAAGCTTAAGGGCCAAATACCCTTACATTGAGTATCTAAGGTAAACTTAAATGTAAATGTAAAAGTAATGTTTAACAATTAATATGTAAAATTTAATCTAATTATTATAATGTCGGCCCTAATGAAAAATCACTTATCTCCCTAAATATATAAATTTAACACAAATAGAGCGTCTAATTGTAATTGTATTTTTGAAGAATAGAGGAACAGATCGGTCGATATTTATTTATAGAGCATGGAGCTATATATTTGTTTATATCGCCAATAGAAGGACAGATCCATCATTTCGATCAAACTTCTCCGAATCAGAAAGAAATCAAGTTCGTAAGCCTAAGAAGGAACCCTAGGCTGGTACAGGAAGAAGAGAAAGAAACGCGAAAGTTGGTAAGTCTAAGAAAGAACCCTAAGCGAAAGTAACTTAGAAAAATTACATTTTTTAACAGTAAAAATGGCGGTGGAAGGAATAGAGCTTCCATTATTCCACTTCGATCCTCGGAAAAATGGCAAGAATGCTGAGGAGAGCACCGAATGATGCCAAGTTTGAGAATTCATCATTCACCGGATTGTGACTACAATGTTCGCACACGTATGTCTTCCTTCAGACGGTTCACAACTGTCCTCATTCGCCCTCAGCGGGAATATTAAACAAGAGTTGTTGAAAGAGATATTACGGTGCCACCCTGACATCATTGCTGCCGGGGAGGTCAACGAGAACCATTTTATTTCTTTTTCCATCGAGGTGGCGAAATTAGGATATGAACGGGTTTTTAAGGAAAGGAAAGACAACTCGCATTACCTTGTTGATCGTTGTGCAACGTTTTATAAAGTGAACAAATTTCACTTCGGGACTCAGTGGTCGATTTGTTTGGGATATAAAGACGACATTGCCCTGCAAGTGATCCTTTCATTCCAAAATACCTATCAATCTCTATGCATAGCCAATACCCAAATCCATACAAATCATAGAAACAATGATATATACAGCTCCTTCGAGTTCATAACACTCATGTGGAGCCATATTTACGGGATCAACGTCATTCACTCTTATATTGTGTGGCGACTTCAATTCTTTGCCCGGAAGCGTCGTCCACTCATTTCTTACGACAGGCAAAGTCGATCCATCACACGAGGAGATTTCCAATTTTGATCCATCTGAGAGACTGCACCTTCGTCATACAATACCTTCAAAAAGTGCTTACCATTCTTATTCCCTATGCAATATTCCCTTGCAAGAGGTGTGGAAGAAAATTGTTCGTCAAGGGGAACCGCGTTTCACTAAATTCGTCAAGAATGGCGTGCAGGAAAAGTTTAAGGGAACGATAGATTACATTATCTACAATCCCAAGAAATTGCAGGTGGTGTCGTTACTAGAGCTGATTGACGAGGACGAGGTGAAGGACCGCGCACTTCCTTCAGTTATGCGTTCTTCTGATCACATCCCAATTGCAGCCGAGTTTAGATACATCTCCTAATCAACATAGTTAATTTCTTGTCTGAATTGCAATTGATTAATGTTTATTATTTTTCAATTTTTTATGTTTATTTTGAATTGTTTAATTAATAAATAAAACCGAATATGATTTATTATTTTTCATTTTGTTATTTTTTAATGTCTATTAAGTCTATAATTCAAAACTAAATCTTATGCAAAAATGAAATCGCTTGGAAAGATAGAAATAAAAGTACTTTCAAGGATAAAAATTAAAGTATTTTCAAATAAGAAAATAATCTTGAGGTCCAATCTTTAATCTTCTTTGTCTTCCTAACGTATCTCACCATATTAATATTCTTTCTCTTCCTAACCTATCCCATCATAGTAGACTAATGATATTAGTTAGACATAATGGTATTACTTAATGATCATATTCACTACATTGAAAGAAATTGGATGCATTTTACAATTTACTGTGAATTTTTTTCTCTATACAAACATTAATTTAATATAACTCCTAGGCATCCCTCTTCTTCACTATTTGGTTGTATAGTGCTCCTCAAAGAAATGACTCAAGGTAGAGCTTCTGAATACATATGGTTACATATGGTTCACTCACAGAACTAGAAGAGGCACTTTGGAGACTCCAACATATGAATTCCATTTAACATATCAGCTTTAAAAAATTTAGTTTGAAATTGGTCTTCATAGCTTTATTTGGCTCATCGCTGGCTAGTGATCTTCTCATAGACCAATTATGCCTTTTTCATAAGCCTAGCCTTACCATAATTGTTGATCATTGAATTGAACGTTGGTAAAGTAGGATTCTCCTTTAACAGGAGCACTCTCTTAAATACTTGTTCCATTTTGCTAAAATATTGACGCTTTCCATAATCATATATAAGTAAATTGAAAGTAATGATATCTAGTTTACATTTGTCTTTCTTCATAAGAGCAAGAACCTGCTCTATTTCTGTGAGAATTCAATGTTTACCATAAGCATCCATCACACCCTTATAAGTATAAAAATTTCTCCCAATATCACTTTTTTCAACATCCTTCAGCAGTGCATTAACCTTATCCACGTAGCAGGCTTGAGTATATGCCCTATGCAGAATTTTGTAGGTTAAAATGTTGGGTTGACATCTAACTTTCTCCTTCATTTTGACAAACTATCCACAGGCTTTTGCAAGAGCCCTTTCCTTATCTTTAGTATGCAAGCGTGCTTGGAAAAATGCATTCTAAACATAAACGTTTGGTCAACATCTAGTCTTGTGAGTATCTGAAAAGAGTCGCATGGCCAGCCAAATTTGGCCCTTCCTTCCCATGATTGATATCAACTTGGAATAAACACCATTGTGTGCGCGGTACCAATCCTATTATTGCATCCATCTGAATACCAATGCCATTTTTATGAGTTTTATCCACAACAGTATCCACAACAGGAGGTCCTAAGAGATGTTCCTCTGAGCTTCGTTTCCTCCATGATTAAAACACCTTATCTTTTCAAATTTCCAAAGCACTAGCAGCCCCAAAATTTGTATGTGCTAACAGAACTGACCCTTTTATTTTTCTAAAGGGTAAACTCCACTTCTAAATAACAAGTGAAAAATCGTAACTTAAGTTTGAAGTCAAAGTCACTAGTAATAGTAATCGAACTCTTCTTAAGGAACTCAATATAGAATATTATCATAAAATAATGAGCTTACATGATAGCTCATAGCCCACTATACTGTATCTCAAGCAATGTTCTAGAGGCCCAATTATTGAATTTATGCAGCATGAGTTTCAAATGAAGGTTTTTCTCCATTCTATTGTGAACCAATATGACCAATGTACAAATATTTAGTTAAGATATCTATTAGATGGAGTGGTCTCAAACAAGTTTTGCAAATGCATAAGATTTCTTGCTGAGTAGTTTAGACGGAGCGCCATACTCAGCAATTTCTCCATCTTTTAATAGTTGAATGAAATCACTATCAATATCATACGGAACCCAATGTGATATAATTATGGTTGTGCATCCTAAAAATTGGTGGCGAATTATTTTTTTAATAAACCCATCCACTAAGATCATCTTGGTCTCCACAAAACAAAGACACCGTATTACCCAAGATTGTATCATGTTCAGATTTAGACCATATTTTATTTCTATTCCCATACAATTCATTGTTGAAATTTATGAAAATTATATAACAAACAATGGAGAGAGTAATACACTCCTCTTTAACATAGAGAAATATAAAATTTCACTCACAGGGACAAATTTTCAACACTGAAAAAAAACTTCTATTCCTTTAAAAAAAACTGTTACAGTATCTTCCTCACTAAGAGGGATTACAAAAATAGGACTGCTACAAAACGCAGTGCCCAAAACAACTCTCTGTCTCTGACAAAAAACACTGCTCTGTTAAAAACAAACACTCTTTCTCTGTTGAAAAATACGCAGCACATTGTGCTTTCAAAAATAATAATATAACACACATGTTAGCATGCTCTTGGGCCTTTTTTGATTTTATATGCGCACTTATCTGGTAAAACATTACAAACTATATATAAAAACTAAATCAAATATGTCTAAATTTTTGAGGGCCACTAAACAAAAACCATTTTCATTACAAATGCGCATATGATATATATCATATGTTAAAACCTATCAAACAAAACAATAAACCTTTGGCCGCGCGATGAACGCCAGACTTCAAAAAATTATCAACCAAAATTCATCAAACCTTTTCACGTTCCAATCTAAGTGACGTCACAACAAAGTATGCGTAGCAGTAGAATTCAATTGATCTCATGGCTTTTAGAGTTCGATTTTTGGCACCTTAACAGTTTTGTAAGTAAGCGTGAAGCGTGTTTATTAAATGTTGTTGTATAAAGTGATAGGGTACGTGGCTTAAACATAAAAAATGAACCATACAAAATTTCGATTGTCGATTGGGAACCAGGCGCAATGGACTATTTAAATTAAATTCGTATAAATGGCGTTGGGTCCGAAACTTGACTTTGCCATTGGGCCTTACAACAAAAGACTCCCGATGCCGATTGAAGAATTGGATGCGATCACAAATATCTCCGTGACTGTTTTAAAAATAAAAGTACGCTCTTAAATACTTGTTCCATTATGCTAAAATCTCGATTCTTCCCATAATCATATATAAGTAAATTGAAAGTAATGATATCTAGCTTACATTTGTCTTTCTTCATAAGAGCAAGAACCTGCTCTATTTCTGTGAGAATTGAATGTTTACCATAAGCATCCATCACACCATTATAAGTATAAAAATTTCTCCCAATATCACTTTTTTCAACATCCTTCAGCAGTGCATTAACCTTATCCACGTAGCAGGCTTGAGTATAAGCCCTATGTAGAATTTTGTAGGTTAAAATGTTGGGTTGACATCTAACTTTCTCCTTCATTTTGACAAACTATCCGCAGGCTTTTGCAAGAGTCCTTTCATTATCTTTAGTATGCAAGGGTGCTTGGAAAACTGCATTCTAAACATAAATGTTTGGTCAACATCTAGTCTTGTGAGTATCTGAAAAGAGTCGCATGGCCAGCCAAATTTGGCCCTTCCTTCCCATGATTGATATCAACTTGGAATAAACACCATTGTCTGCGCGGTACCAATCCTATTATTGCATCCATCCGAATACCAATGCCAGTTTTATCAGTTTTATCCACAACAGGAGGTCCTAAGAGATGTTCCTCTGAGCTTCCTTTCCTCCATGATTAAAACACCTTATCTTTTCAAATTTCCAAAGCACTAGCAGCCCCAAAATTTGTATGTGCTAACAGAACTGACCTTTTTATTTTTCTAAAGGGTAAACTCCACTTCTAAATAACAAGTGAAAAATCATAACTTAAGTTTGAAGTCAAAGTCACTAATAATAGTAATCAAACTCTTCTTAAGGAACTCAATATAGAATATTATCATAAAATAATGAGCTTACATGATAGCTCATAGCCCACTATACTGTATCTCAAGCAATGTTCTAGAGGTCCAATTACTGAATTTATGCAGCATGAGTTTCAAATGAAGGTTTTTCTCCATTCTATTGTGAACCAATATGACCAATGTAAAAATATTTAGTTAAGATATCTATTAGATGGAGTGGTCTCAAACAAGTTTTGCAAATCCATAAGATTTCTTGCTGAGTAGTTTAGACGGAGCGCCATACTCAGCAATTTCTCCATCTTTTAATAGTTGAATGAAATCACTATCAATATCATATGGAACCCAATGTGATATAATTATTGTTGTGCATCCTGAAAATTGGTGGCGAATTATTTTTTTAATAAACCCATCCACTAAGATCATCTTGGTCTCCACAAAACAAAGACACCGTATTACCCAAGATTGTATCATGTTCAGATTTAGACCATATTTTATTTCTATTGCCATACAATTCATTGTTGAAATTTATGAAAATTCTATAACAAACAATGGAGAGAGTAATACACTCCTCTTTAACATAGAGAAATATAAAATTTCACTCACAGGGACAGATTTTCAACACTGAAAAAAAACTTCTATTCCTTTAAAAAAAATTGTTACAGTATCTTCCTCACTAAGAGGGATTACAAAAATAGGACTGCTACAAAACGCAGTGCCCAAAACAACTCTCTGTCTCTCACAAACAACACTGCTCTGTTAAAAACAAACACTCTATCTCTGTTGAAAAATACGCACTGTTGTGCTTTCAAAAATAATAACATAACACTGTCTATTACGCATGCTCTTGGGCCTTTTTGATTTTATATGCCGCGCATACAATAAAACATTACAAAATATATAAAAACTAAATCAAATCTATTTAAATGTTTGGGGGCCCACTAAAACAAAAACCATTTTCATTACAAATGCGCATATGATATATATCATATGTTAAAACCTATCAAACAAAACAATAAACCTTTGACCGCGCGATGAACGCCACACTTCAAAAAATTATCAACCAAAGTTCATCAGACCTTTTCACGTTCCAATCTAGCTGACGTCACAACAAGAAATGTGCGCGCAATTAGAATTCAATTCCGTCTCATAAACTTTTCAGGTTCGATTTTGGCCTGCTAACGTAGGCGCAAAATGTAACGCGAAATGTGTTTATTAAATCTGTTGTATAAAGTGATCGGGTCTGTGGCTTAAACATAAAAAAATGAACCATACAAAAGTTCTGATTGTCGATTGGGAACCAGACGCAATGGACATATTTAAATTCGTCGTATAAATGGCGTTGGGTCCGAAACTTGACTTTGCCATTGGGCCTTACAACAAAAGACTCCCGATGCCAATTGAAGAATTGGATGCGATCACAAATATCTGCGTGACTGTTTTAAAAATAAAAGTACTCTGTTTTTCCCAAAACAGAGACTGTCCCAGATCAAAATAAAAAGACTCTGTTTTTTTTCAAAAACGCAGAGGACTGCGCCGATTTAAACAAAACTGAATTGACTATTCACTGCATTTGGAAAGCGGCTGGAGGACATAAACCTGGTAATCAAAATTGGAAAGCGGCTCTGCTCAGGACCGTTGAAAGTAACATTTCAACACTCCCCCTTACTTTCAACTGCTTAGTTATCAGTCATACACAGACATTTTCTCAAAAAATCAAAACTCTTATGTCCCAATGGCTTGGTCAGAATGTCTACAAACTGCTCCTGAGTTCTGTAGTGTTCGAAAAAAATTTCTCCATTGTTTACCAATTCCCTGATGTAATGAAATTTTGTGTCAATGTGTTTCGTTCTCTTGTGAAACACATTCTTCTTAGATATCTGATATTTGATCTATTGTCACAAAAAAAAATCACTGTTCTTTACTCTTGGCACAAACTTCAAACATCCTCCTCATCAGGAATTGTTTGACACGTTGTTGTTGTAGATGCCACATATTAACGCCTCTGTATGCTGTATTAACAAATGGATTGTTTCTTAGAAGCCATGAGCTAATCCTGAACCCATGTGAAAAACATAACTGGAAGTGCTCTTCTGATCATCTACACTTCCAGCCCAATCACTGTCAGTCTATCCAACTAAATCTAAACATTCTAAAGCAGTACATAAAATGCCATACCTTTTGGTTCCTTTAACATACCTCAGAATTCTCTTCGCTGCCTACCAATGTGCATCCTTTCGCTTCTTCGTGAATCTTGAAATCAAACTAACAACATGCATTATATCGGGCCTAATTGGAGTGAAATACATGAGGATGCCAACTATGCTCTTGTACAAACTAGGATCAAAATCCTTGTTGTTGTCCTCTTTGCCGAGTTTTAATCCCATCACTGTGGGAGTGATCACTGCTTTGCTCTCCTGCATATTAAATCTTTCCGGCACTTCATTAACATATTTTTCTTGTGAGATAAAAATCATGTTTTAGGAGCAACTGTAGACAAGTTTACATGGTGCTACAAGATGCTACATGATTACCTTGCTTTGCCACATGATTTGATTAATGAGAATCCCAAGGATCCAAAAGGAAATCTAAAAGTAAGGAAATTCAGTGGAGGGTAGAAAAAGGTTGTTCGGGCCTTTAAGCCTAGTAATCTTATGGGGCCCATCTTTTAGGAAAATTGATGCAGAGAGTGGCCTTCAACAAACCATAATTTTTTTATTGGTGGACAACATTTTGAGAGAGTTTTTAGGTAAGGAGAAAGAGGGTGATGATGGGAGGATGAGTATCAACGATGACAATAAAAATCCGAAAAAACAATAGTAGTACACTTTTACAAGTCAAATAATTATTTTTCAACTTGAAAATATTGCCAAACTAATAGCCAAATTGCAGAAAAAGGCTAAATGAAAGCATGGATTGAATTTTTATTTTGATATACTTATTGCCTCAAAACAAAATATAGGTTTTAGAATGTATTGTCCTACATTCATAATATATTATGCTTTCTAGGCTCAAAGAATATTTTTATTAAGTCTCCAAGTGTGCAAGAAACAAAACATGTGGAAAGAGGAAACTCAAAATGCCTAACTACTTTAAGGAAAATATAATATATATTTTTGGCCTACCAATATGACATCCCCAATGAAGCATCTAACAAATATATAATTGGAATACCTACACAAGCAACTTATTTATGGACAAATATTCTAGACAAATAATGAAAATAGTACTAGGAAAGGAAATGCATGAACCGAATACGCAAGAAAGAGAAACAAGAGCCTACTTGATGGGACATAAAGCAAAGGGGCTCATCCCACTGGAATAAACAGAGTTATGGATGAAAAATAATATTTTAATTAATGAAAAATACTGCTCAATTAAATAAAAAATGGAAATGGAAACAAATAATTTCTAATCTACTTAATAAATTCTATCCTCCTACAACAATTTGAATCCTATTGAGCCCTTAGGCTTGCTTTTTTATACAAAAGTAACAAAGCGGATGCCTCTAAGAGATCGAGAGGGCTCAATATACAATGTTGAGTGATTTTCTCTTGGATTTTGATCCTCATCACATACAAGTAATGGTGGAGAGAGGTGTTGGAACCCCATCACACACCAGACATGGTACAGTGAGGTCCTTTACCATCTAGACCCTATTAACACTCTAGAATGGTGGAGTAAGGTCCTAGACCCTAATCACAAATTGGGAAGAGTGGAGTGATGTCTTGAACCCTTTTCGCACATGAGGTAGGGTGGAGTGAGGACCTTTCAGAATCTATACCCAATCACAATTAAGAAGGGGTTGAGTGACGTATTGGCCTAGTGAGTTCACTAGGAAGGGTGAGTTAACTTGTTAGTTAACGGTCTTAGCATTTTTGGCCTATGTAGAGGTCAAGGGCAATGATGGATCATTATGGAGGAGTGCATCCTGATATGGTGATGACATTTCCATGTGTTTGGTACCACCCCAAATATGGCCACTAGTGGATGCTAATGATAGATAATGATGCTGATAAAAATGGATAACATTTTCCTTAGAGAAATTTGTTCAATTTTAGAACATTTATGAGACGACTTAAGTCAAAATAAAATTTATTTTGGGTCAAATATGTAATGTGAGTTATGGTCAATAAATAAATATAAATAAACTGGAGGTATGGTAAATTAAAAAAAACAAAAAACTTAATGGTAAATAAATAAAAATATAAATAAATTGGAAGTATGGTAAATAAATAAACTCTCTTTTTATACTTATTCTAGAGGTATGGTAAATAAATAAAAATATAAAAAGACTAAAGGTATGGTAAATAAATAAAACATCTTTTTATATTTACTCAAACCTTTTTATATTGACGAAAACTAAAAATTGAGGTTTTATTTAGGTGAAGCCTATGGGCCAAATACCATGGAAGAAATTATTATTAATACCATGGGCTAAATACTATGGGCCCAAAACCGTATTTATAAAAGAGATATGGCAAATAAATAAATATAAAAGAGGTATATAGAGTCGGTAAATAAATATAAGTGTATAAATAAGGGAGAGGTATAAAGTAAAAATAAAGTCTCTTTATATTTACTCCAGGACTCCTCTTTATATTTACAATTTCTTGAGACAAACCCCTTTCCCGGAAAAAAATGTTTTATTTAGGTGAAGCTTAAGGGCCAAATACCCTACACTACATTTGATAATCTAAGCTAAACTTAAGTAAAAATGTAAAAGTAATGTTTAACAATTAATATGTAAAATTTAATCTAATTATTATAATGTCGGCCCTAATGAAAAATCACTTCTCTCCCTAAATATATAAATTTAACACAAATAGAGCGTCTAATTGTAATTGTATTTTTGAAGAATAGAGGAACAGATCGGTCGATATTTATTTATAGAGCGTGGAGCTATATATCTGTTTATATCGCCAATAGAGGGACAGATCCATCATTTCGGTCAAACTTCTCCGAATCAGAAAGAAAGCAAGTTCGTAAGGCTAAGAAGGAACCCTAGGCTGGTACAGGAAGAAGAGAAAGAAACGCGAAAGTTGGTAAGTCTGAGAAGGAACCCTAAGCGAAAGTAACTTAGAAAAATTACATTTAACCGTAAAAATGGCGGTGGAATGAACCGAGCCTGTTATTCCACTTCCCAGCCGTCGGCAAATGCTTAAAATTAACAAGGAGAGCCTGAATGATGTAAGTTTGAGAGGTCCATCATTCACAGTTGTGACCTACAATGTCTCCGCGTACGCATACGCCATTTCGTAGCAAGCCCCCAACCGTCTCATTCGCCCCAACTGAATATCGTAAACAAAGGTTACTTAAAGAGATATTACAAAGGCTACCCCGACATCATTTGCCTTTGAGGTCCAACAGAACTTATTTTATTTCTTTTTCCATCCTAATTGGCGAAATTAGGATAAGAAGGGGTTTTTAAGGAAAAGGAAGGACAACTAGATTAAGAATCATGATGGTTGTGCAACGTTTTATAAAGTGAACAAATTTACCTCAGACTCAAAGGGTCGATTTATTTGGGATATAAAGAAAACATTGCCTCGCAAGTGATCTCATTCAAAAAATACCTATCAATCTCTATGCATAGCCAATACCCACATCCATACAAATCCTAGAAACAATGATATAAAGTACGCCAGGTTTATAACTTGCTCAAAGCCTTGGAGCCATATTTCGGGATCAACGTCATTTCACTTTATATTGTGTGACTTCAATTCTTTTGCTCCGGGAAGCATCGTCCACTCATTTCTTACGACAGCAAAGTCGATCCATCACACGAGGAGATTTCCACTTTGATCCATCCGAGAGATCGCACCTTCTCATCATACAATACCTTCAAAAGGTGCTATCATTCATTCGAGGCAATATTCCTCACAAGAGGTGGAAGAAAATTGTTCGTCAGGGGAACCGCGTTTCACTAAATTCGTCAAGAATGGCGATGTGAAAATAAGGGAATACAGATTTTCATAACCCAACTGCAAGAAATTGCAAAAGAAACCACCTAGGCTGATTGACGCAGGACGAGGTGAAGGTAGGATCACGACCTCAGGTGATATGCTCTTCTGATCATGGCACATCCTACTGCAAATGAAGTTTATAGAGCACCCTAATTAACATAGTGATTTCTGTCTCAACTACAAATTACCAATGTTCGTTATTTTTCAATTTTTTATGTTTATTTGAATTGTTTTAATTAATAAATAAAACTCGAATATGATTTATTATTTTTCATTTTGTTATTTTTTAATGTCTATTAAGTCTATAATTCAAAACCAAATCTTATGCAAAAATGAAATGGTTTGAAAGAGAGAAATAAAAGTACTTTCAAGGATAAAATTAGCATTAAAGAAGAAAATAATCTGAGGTCCAATCTTTAATCTTCTTTGTCTTCCAACTCGTCTCACCATATTAATATTCTTTCTCTTCCTAACCTATCCCATCATAGTAGACTAATGATATTATGACATAATGGTATTACTAATGATCATATTCACTACATTGAAAGAAATTGGATGCATTTTACAATTTACTATTGAAGATTTTTTTCTCAATACAAACATTAATGCAACCTAACTCCTATAGACATCCTCTCTTCACTATTTAGCCGTATAGTGCTCCTCAAAGAAATGACTGAAGGCAGAGCTTCCGGATACATATGGTTACATGGTTCACTCACAAACTTAACTAGAAGAGACACTTTGGAGACTCCAACATATGAATTCCATTTAACATATCACTTAAAAAATTTAGTTTGGGAATGGAGCTTAACATATGTAACTTTATTCTGGCTCATCGCCCAAGCTAGTGATCTTCCCGTAGTCCACCTCGCTTTTCATGTTTAGCCTACCACAATTGGTGATCATTGAACCGAACGTTGATAAAGTAGGATTCTCCTTTGATAGAGCACGCTCTAAATATTTGTTCCATTATGCTAAAATCTCGATTTTTCCCATAATCATATATAAATCTGAAAGTAATGATATCTAGTTTACATTTGTTCTTTCTTCATAAGAGCAAGAACTCGCTCTATTTCTCGTGAGAATTTGAATGTCATCATAAGCATCCTGTCACACCCTTGGGTATAAAATCTTCCCAATATCACTTTTTTCAACATCCTTCTCGCAGTGCATTAACCTTATCCACGTAGCAAAGCTTGAGTATAAGCCCTATGCAGAATTTTGTGTTAAAATGTTGGGTTGACATCTAACTTTCTCCTTCATTTTGACAACTATCCGCAAAGCTTTTTGTGCTGGTTCTCCTTCTTATCTTTAGTATGCAAGCGTGCTTGGAAATTGCATTCTAAACATAAATGCTTGGTCAACATCTAGTCTTCAGAGTATCCGAAAAGGGTCGCATGGCCGCCCAAATTTGGCCCTTTCCTTCCCATGATTGATATCAACTTGGAATAAACACCATTGTCCGCGCGGTACCAATCCTATTATTTAGATCCATCCGAATACCAATGCCGCTTATCAGCTTTATCCACAACAGGAGGTCCTAAGAGATGTTCGAGCTTCGTTTCCTCCATGATTAAAATGACTTTATCTTTTCAAATTTCCAAAGCACTAGCAGCCCCAAAATTTGTATGTAAGCAACAAACTCGACCTTTTTATATTTCTAAAGGGTAACCCACTTCTAAATAACAAGTGAAAAATCATAACTTAAGTTTGAAGTCAAAGTCACTAATAATAGTAATCAAACTCTTCTTAAGGAACTCATTATAGAATATTATCATAAAATAATGTATTTACATGATAGTCATAGCCCACTATACCGTATCTCAAGCAATGTTCTAGAGGTCCACTACCGAATTTATGCAAGATGAGTTTCCTAAAACAGTGTTTTTCTTCCATTCTATTGTGAACCAATATGACCAATGTACAAATATTTAGTTAAGATATCTATTAGATGGAGTGGTCTCAAACAAGTTTTGCAAATGCATAAGATTTCTTTGGCTGAAAATACAGAATTTAGCGCCATACTCAAGAATTTCTCCATCTTTAATAGTTGAATGAAACCACTATCAATATCATATGGAACCCAATGTGATATAATTATGGTTGTGCATCCTGAAAATTGGTGGCGAATTATTTTTTTAATAAACCCATCCACTAAGATCATCTTGGTCTCACAAAACAAAGACACCTAGATACTCTAAGATTGTATCATGTTTAGATTTAGACCATATTTTATTTCTATTGCCATACAATTCATTGTTGAAATTTATGAAAATTCTATAACAAACAATGGAGAGAGTAATACACTCCTCTTTTAACATAGAGAAATATAAAATTTCACTCACAAAAGATTTATTTTCAACACTCGAAAAAAAACTTCATTCCTTTAAAAAAATTGTTATAGTATCTTCCTCACTAAGAGGGATTAGGAAAATAGACCTGCCACAAAACGCAAGGTCAAAAACAACTCTCCTCTGCCTCTCACAAACAACACTCAAGCCCGTTAAAAACAAACACTCTATC
This sequence comes from Pinus albicaulis, assembly GCA_034641835.2. Classification (NCBI taxonomy): domain Eukaryota; kingdom Viridiplantae; phylum Streptophyta; class Pinopsida; order Pinales; family Pinaceae; genus Pinus; species Pinus albicaulis. The sequence continues at coordinate 152,918,097 of CM076580.1, forward strand.
TCAGAAAAATACGACCGTTGTGCTTTCAAAAATAATAACATAACACTGCCTATTACGCATGCTCTGGGCCTTTTTTGATTTTATATGCCGCGTATACAATAAAACATTACAAACTATATAAAAACTAAATGTAACTATTAAATGTTTGGGGGCCACTAAAACAAAAACCATTTTCATTACAAATGCGCATATGATATATATCACATGTTAAAACCTCGTCAAACAAAACAATAAACCTTTGACCGCGCTATCAACGCCTGCACTTTTAAAAAATTATCAACCAAAATTCATCGACCTTTCACGTTCCAATCTAGCCGACTGGCCACAACAAACAGCGCAATGAGAATTCAATTCCGTCTCATAAACTTTGCAGTTCGATTTGGCCTCGCTAATGTAGGCGCAAAATGTAACGCGAAATGTGTTTATTAAATCCGTTGTATAAAGTGATCGGGTCTGTGGCTTAAACATAAAAAAATGAACCATACAAAAGTTCTGATTGTCGATTGGGGAACCAGACGCAATGGACATATATTTAAATTCGTCGTAGAAATGGTGTTGGTCCCGAAACTTGACTTTGCCATCGGGGTCTACAACAAAAGACTCTCGATGCCGATTGAAGAATTGGATGCGATCACAAATATTTGCGTGATCGTTTTGGTAAAATAAAGTATTCTATTTTTCCAACAGACCGTCCCGCATCAAAATAAAAGACTCGTTTTTTTTCAAAACGCAGGACCGTGCCGATTTAAACAAAATCGAATTGACTGCTCAATGATTTGGAAAGGGCCGGAGGACATAAACTCCGGTAATCAAAATTGGAAAAGCGGTTTCGTCAGATCGTTGAAAGTAACATTTCAACACTCCCCCTTACTAACCGCCGAGTTATCACTATACGCGTACATTTTCTCAAAATCAAAACTCTTCTTGGCCCCAAACCCTGGCTTGGTCGAATGTCTACAACCGCTTCCCCGGTTCTGTAGTGTTCCAAAACAATTTCTCCATTGTTTACCAATTCCCTGATGTAATGAAATTTGGTGTTGTTACACAGTAATTTGTCACCGTCCCTACCATTCCCCGTCCCGCACAATGGAGGACCCATAACGGGACCCGGAACACCGGCCATGCACCGAAAACATCATCATTGCATCCCTCCGAGTATGAGCCATTTCCCTTGAGACATCTCCTTGCAAAATCCATGAAAACAGTTTTGCATTGGCGCGGGTAGACAGCTTCAAGACTCGCGCCACTCAAAGTGGAAATCCTCAGAAGAGGTCGCGCCACTGGGCGCTTCCGTCATAGAGCACAATCGCGCCCACCCATTTTAGGGACTGTTTTTTATATATGGATGGCGGAAGTTGAGTTCAAACAAACTCACAACCACCGCCTATCTTGAGTTGGGAGGTTTGCCACGGAGTTCTATGGAAGGGAAGTAGTTTTGCCACCTTCTATGGAACCTTCCGTCGTATGTGTGTCAATCCCATAATAATAGGATCCCAACTCCCTCCTTCCCCCATCTATAAAAGCTTGCTCGCATCCATGGCAAGCTAGTCTTGAAGTGTCAGCTTTGCATCTCCTATTCCCAAGTGCCTTTGTGCCGAAAAGAATCCTTCCTTTCCTTAAGGCCCATTCGAGCAAGGAGACCATCATTACGAGACTCCGGAGAGGTTTCCTTTCCCCGCGATATGCAGGCGTGGATAACCGGAGACCCGCGAAGGAGGCTGCGGGAAGGCTGCATCCTTGGTTGTAACTTCTATCTGCTACTCACTTTAATAGATGACTATGATGGTATTCCAATTTTCCATTATGTTAATGCGAGTAATGTCTTTTCTCGACCGATGTTTAGTTACGAGGCCGGTTCCTATGCTTGTATCTCGTTTGTTCTTTCGTGTGCAGTGTTCATCCACGGAGATCGTGGAAGGATTGTGATCTTCGCCGTAATCGTTGACGGGGCCATCTCTTTTCGGGGACCGAGCGTTGGAACTGTGCAGGTTCTTATCCCAAATCTTCTACTGCCAGAACTAGAGCCCGCGTCATAGCATTGCTCGGCTTGTTGCCAGGACCCCCGCCGGGCTACAGTAGGGATCGCCCGTCCGGGCAGAGGGGATTTACCTTCAACAAATTGGCGACTCCACCGGGGAGCCGTCCGGTTTTCCTTGTCTCGCTTATGATTGGTTCGCTTTGATTGTTTCTCCTTGCTTCGATGAACCTTATGGGTTGGGTTCTTTCATTATTTTAGCCTTGTGGTTTGCTTAGCTTCGTGCTGGTCTTTTTCGATTACTTGTTTTTAGTTTTCATTGAAGAATTCGACCGGCGGTTTTTACTCGATGCCGCGCCACTGGCGCGTGTTGCATTTGTCCGTTCCCGCGCCACCTCGGCCTCCGACGCTAGTTTCTGCGTCACGCCGTTTTCCACCCCCGTGACTTTTTGAATTTCTTCAATTTTTGGCTTTCTCGAGCTCGACCAATACTTTTCTTCTTGATTTCCTGATTGTTTGAGTGCATTGGAGCCCGGGTTTGACCGGAATTCACCGCTATCCTTTTGGTTGTTTGCTCTTATCTATCACTGCACGATTTGAGCCCTAGGGCATCTAGTGGCATAGTGACCCAGCCCTCTTGGAGCTTTGGTATCTTGATTGTCCCGTCGACTTGTTGCTTAACCCTCCATGCCCTCTTAGCAGCCTTTGATTGTTTTGAGCAGGTTTTGAGTGTTTGTTCGTTCTTTCATTCAGATCTGCTGGTTTGCTTGGACCCGCATCACACGGTCCATTGGGGTGTTTTTGAGTCTTTCTTCGATTTGAGAGACTTTGGGTCTAATGAGATTTGGTTGCTTGCTTGGTGAGTGAATGTTGTTTGCTTTGCTCTCTTAGTTATCATTTCTCTAATTGTTCCTTTTGTTTTCGCGTGCACATTAGCCATTAGACATTGAAAATTTTAAAAAAATATAATCTCTTTTGTTTTTTAATTAGTGCAAATTGTCATCTTTTCCATCACTAGTGATTAGTGTTTGAATGAAAAATGCAATTGCATTAGTTGCATTAGAGACATTCTTGTTTGTATTCCGTTCATTTCGTTTGTATTAAAGCTCTCAACTCTCATTTAACTAGTTTTCATCGAACGAAATGTTGCATCGTGGCATATAGCTTGCATTTAGGAGACACTACATACTTATATACCAAATCAAACTTAATCTAAGATCAACTCGTAAAATTCATTCAATTAACCTAAGGCAACATTGGAACTTAACGCAATATATTTAGAAGGTCTAGGCTAGAGACGTGTTCCTATTGGCCGTTAAACCTGGGCTATACCGTCGTTCATCACGAGCGCACTAGTACCACCTGCGCTCCCGTACCGTCGAGTATATAAAGGGGAGACCCCTATAGTTTGGTAAAATCCTTTATCCAGCAGAAGCCGAGTCTCGCCTTTACCTTGATACACCCATATTGCAAGATTCGGGAGACTACCGCACGTACGGAAAGTCCTTTGTTCATTTGTTTAGCTCTGGAAACCAAGGTGTATATTGCAGTTCACGCGCACTGTACACTTTGTGCCTAGTTTTTTCCGTTGCCATTCTCCGTCTTTTCTCGACTCCCTAAATCTGAAAAGACCGTCAAGCGCTTGTCCTCTACGCTTGTGTCAACTCTGAAAGAGATAGAGTCATCTTTTTATCGTTTTAATTTTTAAACATGAAACTGTGAGAATTTGTTTATTTTCTCCAAATTGCTCAGAAATTTGACCTCCCCACGATTACACACCCAAATTAGATATTGCTTGTGACTCCGTTTCGATCGTGTGTCTTAATTCATTTTCAGCCCGTGTGTGTGCCTTCTTCTAGCGTTCCGGTCACTTCGTGGCGGAACCCCGCTCGCTTCACTGCGTCCTTACGCCTTGGACGATTCTCTGTGAGGCTTCGAGCCTCTCGTTGAACCACGTGTTGTACCGTTGTTTCCGAGTTCCCCGACTTGGACCGGGCCTCTCGCCGAGCAACCCTTTGAGAGCCGCTCGGGCCGGACTTCCACCGCCCTTTTCGGACCCTCTCGTCCGAATTGAGATTGGGAGCTGACTTCCTCTCTTCTACATCGGCTCCACCGTTTGCTGTCGTTTTTCCTGTCCTCGCCGTCTTCTCGCGTGATTTAACTACAGATCAACCATGAGTGACTCGGTGAGGAAATTCCCGGTCCGATGACTACCAGCGCATCCCTGTGATCGTTTGAGGGAGATGAGTCCGAGTCGGCTACCACATCGTCGCCTGGTCCTTCTTTGCCATTGCAGGACACCGGGTCGATTATTCTTGCCGCCGCTCTCTATGGGAATATCATCTCCTCGCTTCGAGGCCACTCCTCGCTACTACACCGGGTGTCTCCACTTCCTCACTTCGGCTCCCGTGCGACCCACCGTTTGTGGCTGCCTCTTCTCGCTATTGCCTCACAAGACCGTCTCTAGATCCGGGCCAACTCCGTAGGACATTTATCTAGCTATCGCTATACCGAGAATATCTCTCCTGAGAAGACGGCTGTTTTGCAAAGAATTCGAACGCCGTGAGCCGGACAACTCCCCAAGATCCTTATCGGTCTTTCTTTTCGTGATTACGCACAAGACGGCACCTCCGTATACATTTTCCGGTCGTACTGACGAGCATGGGGATACCTTTGGCGTCTCCCCGCTCCCCAGGCCCATCTTTATGTCTTGGTTTACCGTACAACCGTGCCTCGAACTTGCAGTACAACTTTCCAAGGTCAACCCGCAGCCAACCGGGCTATCGTTACGACCCACAGGGACAGCCCAATCAAGGCTACTTCAAGGGCTGCCATGGGCCATTCTATAATCCGCAAGGACCATTATAACCCTCCGTCGTCAACCCGCTGGGCCACGGTGTACTAACAAGGACCGACCTATGGACCCGGGGGCAAATCCGGAATTTCTTCCTCTTACCCACAACCGCAGACCCCAGTTGTCTCAACGTTGCAGGTCAGCAAGGACCTCATCCCGGCTCTCTCGGGTCAAACTCGGTTTCCAGCTAAGAAGCACCCGGGTCCTCGTTCCACCACTAGGGCCAATCGGTCATCCGACACAACCCGGTGTCCCGCCTCCAGCCAACCGCTCATTCTGGCAACCCGGGCTCACTTACAACCGGGTCACTCGCGCAACCACCCCCCTCATTCGTCAACCCGTCTACCCAGGGCGCCCTCATTCGGGTCAACTCCGTTCGTCCAGGAGCACCCTCATCTCGGCCAACCCGTTCATTCGTGCCAGCCCTCATTTCGTTCACTCGCCACTGCCGCTTTCACTCAATGCCGTTGTACCCAACCAACAAACTCGCGCCCTACGTGCACTGCAGTTCAAGTAGGTTCCACTTATCAAATAGCCTACTCCATCCCTCGAGCGCGATATCCTCATGGTCAATTCAACCGAACTATAACCACTCGGGGGCTCTCGCATCCTCCTCCTCACGGCTCTATCCATGCCTGTACCTAAATCCAAATGCCGCTTATACAAAAGGCAACGCCTAATCGTGGCTCGAACCTCTCGGTTATCGGCCCCACACCATGGTTACTGCCATCAAATCACCAAGAGTACGAATTATGCCCCTCACGGTCGAATCCGATGATGTAACCCCCGGGGGGTAAAGGGATATTCACAACCATCGTGGAGCATGGGTACCCGACCTTATTCCGGGACCGGCACCTGAATTAACCCTCCATTGCCGTTCCCGGCTACCTTGGACTTGCCCTGACGTTTCAAAGTTGACCAATGATCCGATTTCCTCACAATCCACATTGGCCTCCGGGTTCCAACCAAGATACCAGGAGATTGTCCCAAGTTTGAGGGCAAATCCGGAGAAGACTTCAGCGCATGTGATGACGTATCACTCGTGTCTGCCTAACTCTTGGACAGACGATTCGCCTGGCTTACAGCTCTTCCAAATCCGTACGTTGTGAGCCGCTCGCTAAGTGGTACATAGAGCCGTCCTGGAGGTATTTTTTCGAGATTTCAACCTTAGCTTATGGCTTTCCTCACGCATTTCCTGGCCACGGCCCGTATGAGATCGGGACGCACCTCCCCGTCTCCCCGAAGGTGACTCGGCCACTCACATTTCGGATCACATCCATGAGTGGCGGCGCGTTTGCCGATCGATCAAGCTTCACATACCTCGATCAGATTTGACTCACCGGTTCACCACCTCCTTTTGTGAATAAAATCGCCTTGCAGATACTCTAATGGGAGCGTGTGTGACGGAGGAACAAGCTATCGCGCGTGCCCGGCATTTGGATCTTGTTTATTCACACCGCACGCTTTATGACATCCGCCCGATGCACCACGGCCCGAGCCAAAGACCCAACCCACCCCTTCCGTGGATGGTGTCATTGGTTCCGTTTCCTCAAAATTCGAAGAAGCTCCCGCTGGGAAGCAGAGCAATAATTCTTCCAACGATCCCTCCCCGCCAAACCCGCCCTAACCGATTCCTCGCTGTAAAACCTCGGAGGTAAATGCCGTTCGTGCCAACTCGCTACAATCCTCCAAGGGGGAAGAAAAAGGGCAAAGGCAAAATCCGTATCCGATGCCCCAAAACCGAATCTAAATCCAAGTTTGAGGATGGCTCACAACGTAAGCCGAAATTTCCTGCCTCATCCGTGAAGGTGACCATTACACTAAAGATTGTCCAAGACGATCCGAAGTCACCAACTTCTTAAAGGCTCAAAGGAACTCCGACCGTTTTAAAGGAGCCGTTTCCATCTCGTACCCAGATGGTCGAACAAAGTTCACCACCGCACCGTTTGGGTCTCAAGTTTTCATGATGAAGACTAATGCACCTATCACTATCGCTACGAGGTCCAAGGATTACAATAATCAAGAGTGTGCACCCGGAAGGTCGGGCGGATGGACCGCCTCCCGCATCTCGCTTCTCGTTCATTGGAAATTGAGAAGCCGACTCGAACCCGTTGTGAAACCACCTCCCAAGGGTGTTCTTCAGAGATCCTCTTTATAATCCAAACGCCCCGCGCCGCTCAACATTACGCATTGTTGAGGATCTGGCCCGTGCGCCATGTGCCATGTCCGCACTTGAGGTTCTTCAAAGTTGTCCTTCAAGGTTCAAGGCTTTGTTGTCCATCGGTGGTGGCTTGACCCCACGATTCGAGCCTCTCTACCTTTGATCCGGAGAATTTTACTCCCCGCCTTCCACATCAAATCGCCACATTCAAGTCGTGATTAACGTCCGGACGTTCATAGAGCCGTCGTAGATGAGGGTGCATCTACTTGTGTTATGTCCCTCCGCTTGTTGGAGAGCCATCGGCTCCCCAACTTTATCGGGCCATCTCCCAATGCCCTTGAGGCATTTGATGGCCGGGAATCTAAACCCCGGGAGTTCTCGAGAGTCCGCGATTACATTACAGGGAAAAAACCGTCAACGTGGAAGTAGAAGTAGTTGACGCTAAACTCAACTACAACATACTTCTTGGCCGCAACCGGACCCATGCCATGCTCGCGTGCCGTCTACCGTCTTCTCGATTCATCAGGGGTTCCCCACGAGCAAGATTGTCACAAGAGATCAGCTATTACGACTAACTCCGAGAATACCGGCCGTACGTGGGATCACTCCAATCCATCGTGACAGATAGGACCTCGTCTTTCAAGACCTACCCTCATGGGTATTTCCGCGCCGCCACCGAATACCGCCAAGTCAACATGTTGTCCAAAGATCGATGACCCCCTGCTGATTCCTACACCGAAAGGTGTATATGAGCTTGGAGAATCCATGCCTTTAACGCCGCAGAGATCAGCTACCGTGAGATTGTTGCCCTATCGACCCTCCACCTCCCTGATGCTCCGATGAGCATGGCTCTTGACGTCTACTCACAATCCCCTCCTCGCTTGGCCGGCTGATTCGCCCGATCCTCTAGAGAGACTTTTCCCCTCGATGAGGCTATAATTGAAACTATGTCTCCGGAGGAGCTACCTTGGGGCGATGGGCATCATCGTTCCTCGTTTATGCCTAGCTTGGGGGCAATGACGGATTGTCTCGGAAGGCTTTGCTACCTGGGGTCCCTTCCCCGCCTCTTCAAAACACCGATTTTGACACATGAGGTCTTTTCGGAAAGCACCGAGTAACATTACTAAAACGGTTCCTATCAACATCTCTCGTCAAACCAGGGATTGTTGAGGATATTCATGTAGGTGTGACCGTTCTCCTGTGAAGATTCAAGTCCGCACCGAGTCGTTCGAATTATGAAGCACGATGCAACGAGGATAAAATTTAAATGTGTCAACCTCGTTAAAACAATGAAACATGAGCACGTCCAATTTAGGTTTTGATAGATTTAGTTCAAAAATCTTTTTTTCAAACTTCACTCTATTTTCCATAAGACTGTTTCGGGGGGCAGTGCGCCTCGAATTGAGACATCATGCCTGGGGCATGCCCGTCTTGTGTGTACATAGGTGCGTGATTGTCATTTGTGTGCATGGTGTGGTGTGCTTGCAACTTTTTCCGCCGGGACGGCCTTCCCGGGTTGTGCAGATGTCTACTCATCCATTTGTTATTTCTGACGCGGTTTCCCAGCACTGTGAATCATTTTCCGTGCCTGTACCCAAGCAACTCGGCCGCGAGTTGATCGACCTGCAAGGTGTTGTTTCTAGGCATGTATCACCTAACAATATCGCTGGAATATAGCGCCGTGTTGGAATTATTAACCGAGGCAAAGAAACCTTGGTATCCGTGAATCGCTCGTGTACCTAGATTCACACCAGGTATGGCAATGAACGGCACTATTCCTGTGAAGAACCGTCCATTTTACGATTGTATTTGCGTATTCTGACATCGAGTGAATTTTGAATATATTATACACGAATACATACCCACATTTGAATGCATTAGTTATATACAAGAGCAAATTTGGTGTTAGACAGGACATTTGCTAATTTACAAATCATCATCATGTAAAGAAGACTCATCCGCAATGTATGCAATATATAGATATCGAAATGTTAGCATAGAAGTGTGTCACATAAAAACCTTAAAAAAATATACATAAGTGTCTTAATACATCCGAGACACCGAGTCTCTCAAAAATAGGTGTGGCTAAATCCTAGAGACTAATCAAAGATAAGTTCATGATACATCATCAAGACCACTAGCCGCCTCGCATCTCGTGGAGCCGATTGGGACTCCCACCCATGGCGCTGGTACCCAAAGGGTACATCCGATACGGCATAGTCCGGGATCCCATGAAGCAATTCATCCCCTCAAGGTTCTGCATTGCCCCTCCTCCGGCACCTTCCCCCCGGATCTCGTGGGCGAGCCGTGTCCTCCCAGATGAGAGACATCCCTACTGTCTCTCAGCCCCATTCATGCATGTATATTTGTGTTTGTATTTCACCATATTAACAAAAAATCATATAAACATAAATCAAAAATATGAGGTTCTACCTGCCTCTTTCGTCCTGGTCTCCCTTCGGTACGGAGATCCGGGTCCCCCGTAAAGTCGCCCTGATAGGGCCAATCTTCCACAACGATCAGTTGGCTTTTCATTCATCCGGCGAACCCCGGCCGTAGACATCCGTTGCTCCGCCTCCAGATCCGGGCATCGTTGCTGCCCGGGGCCGAGCCATTCTCGGCTCTCGTGGCATCGGACTCGCCTACGTGGGGCCTCTTTTGGCTCGGAAGGCTGGTATACAGTTTCCGTGAATAGAACACACCAAGATGGAACCATACCCAACCGCTCGCCTTGCCCTTGCACTCTCTTTGTGAGCTGCCTTTTCATGTTAATGGTGGATAAACGTTGTTCAGCCATACAACCGGGGACCCATGCATTCTGAATACGTAAGAGCTGAGCCTTTGAAGCCCCGTGCGGTGCCCGCGATCCAGCAGCCCGCGTAATGGTGTGAGAGTACGACTCTCGTGCTAGGTCGGGATGGTCGAGATGTACACCTTCTTACTCCCCGTCCCCTCGTTGTGCCCCACGTACACCCGCGCCATTATTTTCCATCTTCTCCCCCGATGGTCTGCTTCCCAAATAAGACAATGGATTGGACTTCAAGGATAATCCAAGAATAAAGTAAATGTCTATGGACCTCCAATTCCAACACATGGTCTCGTATTCGGTAATACTCCGTCATTTTCATCCCAGAGGTTGATCAAATATTGAGGAGCTCGCCGAGCTCGTAAGCATGGCGTGAGGAAGAATTTCCTTTAAACTACGCTTCCTAGGAGCATTCATGCAATTTTCATTTTGCATGGCTTCTTCGTCCTCATCTCCGTGTTCCCGTTCCTTCCATTCAATCACCATTTTGATCGTTTATCTCGCATTCACATGGTTCAAAACTCAGTTAGATCTTCTCGTGAGTTCAAAAATTCAAAAATTTTGGCATAAATAAGCAGGTTTTTAAAGTAGGGCTCTGTTGCAAAGGCCGGCGCGACCGTTCCAGCACAAGCCGCGCTGTGCGGCGCGCGTCCCTGATGTAAAGAGCTTCGGGCGCGGGTCCGTGCCCGATACCCGCCACTTAGGCCGGCCCTAAAATTCAAGAATGCCCTTACAGAGCTGGTTTTCTAAGGGAAATCATTAAAAAATACATGGAAAGAAAGAGGAAGAGAGCGCCCGCTCCGTCAGTTTCGCACGAGACGCCGAATGGTTGTCGGACGGCCGGTGCAATCGCCGTCGAAGATTCCCGCTCCAAAATGGACCATCGCTACTCTCCACAAGGTAAATAGTAAAAAGTAATTTCATTTTTTACCATTGGACGTATTTATAACTTTTCTAACGTTAAAATGTATTTAAAAGTTATTTCTTATTTTAAAGATGGTATGTGTTATGTCAAAAATGGATTTTACGCTGTTGGGTATGTGCAAGTGATTGTGTCGACTTAAAAGGTGGAAACGAGTTGTATTTTATACTTTTTCGACTCGGCATATGCTGACGCAAAGTCACTCGGAGTCATCTTTCTAAATTTTTCCGACTCCCTAAATATGAAAAGATTGCCGGTGGCCCTTGCTGCTTTCGATCTCGTTAAAATGGACACGAATCGACATTCACCCGGATACGTTTAACCCTTTTTCTGGGCCGGGTCAGATCGATTACGAAAAGGAAATACCCTAGCCTATCGCGACTAGGAGGTTTTCCCGGATATTGTTTTCTACCTTTTCGGATCTGGGAACTATTTACGAAAAGGGACCGGTGGAGTTTTCTTTTCCGCTATCTTTTCAAACTCTCTAAACATGAAAAGACGCGAGTTCTCCTTTGTCACTCAGCAGAACCTCGATGACATTGGATTCCGCCGCAATGACGTTCTCCGAGTTTCTCCTTCCTAGGACTCGTTAAATGCACTAGGATGGATTTCGCCCGAAGGGCGGACTTATATTACAAGCATATGCTATCCCTCCCTTCAAGCTTGTCATCAAAAATTAGTACTCGCCAGAAATGGTGGGGAAATGGAACCATCGTCGTTATCGTGTCAAGAAGATGTCGCTTCTTGAACATGGCACTTGTCCGTATCTTCGTGTCGGTTGGGGACATCTCATCTCGTTGTTTCACTTTGCTTCCATGGGTTTGGGTAATCTCTTTTGACCTCTCATCCGGCTCACCAGCTTCCCTCGCCGCCATGACCTTTGATCCGTTGATGTCAACATCGCCAAGTCCATCGTCGTGCCGTTTATATGTTCAAGAGAAGTTGGCCTCTCGCGAATATCAACCTCTCGTTTCTCATATGATCCTAATTCACAACAAAACATTATGTTCCTCTTCGTCTCGTGTCGATGATGGGAATCATTATGGCCCACCTTCGATCAAGATCACTTCCTCGTCGACTTCAACTCATTATCCAGAGAAGTTGGTCAGAGACCTACCTTGGGGCCTCGCATGCCTTAATGGCAGGTCTGCCGCATTCGACGAGAGGTTTTCATTATTGACCTCCGATCGGATGATTCTCTCATGCAAGTTCGACGTCGCCTCATTTATTCACACGCCGTGGATTGTACCCGTAGTACCTCGAGGACCATTGTCATTACTGTGTCTTCCTCGTCCGTTAACGGCTTTCATCATTACCGGGGTAATCGCGATGTTCTTGCATGTTCGACATCAGCTCACATATTCGCGTGCTAGAACTTGTACTTATTTAGTCAAGATGGAGCGCAAGACCCCGGATCAGGTTCCCGTTGTAATCCAGCCGCGATTGTGGATTATTGTCATTATGTACATGACTCAATGATTGGATGGCCGCGACCATACCCGAGTCTATTTGTTTGATCTTAGTTGGATGGCCGCGCCTATACCCCGGATCCGGATTATAGCATACTCGTTCGATGGTCATAGTCACCATACCATATATACACCATGTACTTGAGATATCGTTTGTATCCGTTCGTGCAGGTTTTCTCCGATTTACGGCCTTCGCTTGGACATGTTTCGTAAAGCATTTCACCCCTCTCTCTCTCTCGGGCCTCATGCTTAGCATCTGCTACACAAGAATTTGTCACCGTCCCTACCATTCCCCGTCCCGCACAATGGAGGACCCATAAATGCGTGACTGTGGAACACCGTCATGCACCGAAAACATCATCATTGCATCCTCCTCAGTATGAGCTTCATTTCCCCTTGAGACATCTCCTTGCAAAATCCATGAAAAATGCCTCTTTTGCATCGCTACGGTAGACAAGCCCGCACTCGCGCCACTCAAAGGGAAATCCCGTAAAGAGGCCGCGCTCACTTGGCGCTCTCGTCATAGAGCAAACAATCGCGCCACCCATTTTAGGACCGTTTATATATGGATGGCGGAAGTTGAGTTCAAACAAACTCACAACCACCGCCATTCCTGAGCGGGAGGTTTGATACGGAGCTTCATGGAAGGGAAGGGTTTTGCCACCTTCTATGGAACCTTCCTTGTTGATAGGGCCAATCCCATAATAATAGGGATCCCAACTCCCTCCTTCCCCATCTATAAAAGTCATTTCAGACCCATGGCAAGCTAGTCTTGAAGTGTCAAGCTTGCATCTCCTATTCCCAAGTGCCTTTGTGTTAAAAAGAATCCTTCCTTTCCCTTGGAGGCCCATTCCGAGCAAGGAGACCATCATTACCGAGACTCGGAGAGGTTTCCCCGGCGAGTTTTTATGAAGGCGTGGACAACGTGAGACCCGCGCGAAGGAGGTCATGGCCATTAACTTGGTTGTAACTTCTATTCGTTTACCACTTTGGTAGATGACTATGATTATGGTTCCAATTCTTTTCCATTATGTTAATGCGAGTAATGTCTTTTCCCGACCGATGTTTAGTTACGTATGCCGGTTCCTATGCTTGTATCCGTTTGTTCTTTCTCGTGGTGTGTGTTCATCTACCTGGGAGATCGTGGAAGGATTGTGGACTGCCAAAAGATCGAAGGACGGGACATCTCTTTTCGCATCGAGCGTTGGAATCCGTGCAGGTTCTTATCCCAAATTCTTTCATTCTGGAATTAGAGCCCGCGTCATAGCATTGTTTGTTTGTTGCTAGACCCCCGCCGGGCTAGTAGGGATCGCCCGTCCGCGTAGGATTCATCTTCAACAGCAGTCAATGTGCTCGTTCTCTTGTGAAACACATACTTTAGATAATGCACAGCTGATCTATTGTCACAAAAAATCACTGTTCCTTTTGCCTACTCTCGCTACAAACTTCTCAACATCCTCCTCATCCAAATTGTTTGACACGTTGTTGTTGTAGCTGCCACATATACATATCTCTCCGCTTAAAGCAATGCTACAATAGGTTGTTTCTTAGAAGCCCATGAAATGGCTCCCGAACCCATGTGAAAAACATAACTAGAAGTGCTCTTACTGATCATCTACACTTCCGACCCAATCACCGTCGGTCTATCCAACTAAATCTAAACGCTCTAAAGCAGATATAAAATGCCATACCTTTTGGTTCCTTTAACATACCTCGAATTCTCTTTTCTGCTGCCTCCCAATGTACATCCTTTCGCTTCTCCGTGAATCTTGAAATCAAACTAACAACATGCATTATATCGGGCCCACTGCAGTCAAATACATGAGGGCCACCAACTATGCTCTTGCACAAACTAGGATCAAAATCCTCGTTGTTGTCCTCTCTCGCCGAGTTTTAATCCCATCATCGTGGGAGTGATCTCTCTGTTTCTCTCCCGCATATTAAATCTTTCCGACACTTCATTAACATATTTTTCTTGTGAGATTAGACCATGCTTTAGGAGCAACCGTGAGACAATTTTACATGGTGCTACAAGATGCTACATGATTTCCTTGATGCCACATGATTTGATTAATGAGAATCCCAAGGATCCAAAAGGAAATCTAAAAGTAAGGAAAGTCAGGTGGAGGGTAGAAAAAGGTTGTTCGGGCCTTTAAGCCTAGTAATCTTATGGGGCCCATCTTTTAGGAAAATTGATGCAGAGTGGCCTTCAACAAACCATAATTTTTTATTGGTGGACAACATTTTGAGAGAGTTTTGAGGTAAGGAGAAAGGAGGGTGATGATGGGAGGATGAGTGTGCAATGACGATAAAAATCCTAAAAAACAATAGTAGTACCTCGCACACAAGTCAAATAATTATTTTTCAACTTGAAAATAATGCCAAAACTAATAACCAAATTGCAGAAAAAGGGAGCTAAATGAGAAAGCATGAGTTGAATTTTATTTGCAATCTACTTATGCCTCAAAACAAAATATAGGTTGTAGAATGTATTGTCCTACATTCATAATATATTATGCTTTCTAGGCTCAAAGAATATTTTTTATTAAGTCTCCAAGTGTGCAAGGAACAAAACATGTGGAAAGAGGAAACTCCAAATGCCTAACTACTTTAAGGAAAATATAATATATATTTTTGGCCTACCAATACGACATCCCCAATGAAGCATCTAACAAATATATAATTGGAATACCTACACAAAGCAACTTATTTATGGACAAATATTCTAGACAAATAATGAAAATAGTATTAGGAAAGGAAATGCATGAAACGAATACGCAAGAAAGAGAAACAAGAGCCTACATGATGGGACATAAACCAAAGGGCTCTATCCCTACTGGAATAAACAGAAGTTAGTGGATGAAAAATAATATTTTAATTAATGAAAAATACTCGCTCAATTAAATAAAAAATGGAAATGGAAACAAAATAATTTCTAATCTCCTTAATAAATTCTATCCTCCTACAACACTTGAATCCCTATCATGAGCCCTTAGGCTTGCTTGTTTATGCAAAAGTAACAAAGCGG
The DNA here is from genome assembly GCA_034641835.2 of Pinus albicaulis. Classification (NCBI taxonomy): domain Eukaryota; kingdom Viridiplantae; phylum Streptophyta; class Pinopsida; order Pinales; family Pinaceae; genus Pinus; species Pinus albicaulis. The sequence continues at coordinate 152,933,312 of CM076580.1, forward strand.
ATGCCTCTAAGAGATCGAGAGGTTCAATAAAACAATGTTGAGTAATTTTCTGGATTTTGATCCTCATCACATACGATAATGGTGGAGAGAGGTGTTGGATCCCCCATCACACACGCGTACATGGCATGCTGAGGGTCCTTTTGCATCTAGACCCCTATTAAGACTCTAGAATGGTGGAGTGAGGTCCTAGTGCCACCCAATCGCAGTTACAGGAAGAAGAGTGGTCTGATGTCTTGAACCCTTTTCGGACATGAGGTAGGGTGGAGTGAGTGACCTTTCAGAATCTATACCCAATCACACTTAAGAAGGGCTGAAAGTGACGTATTGGCCTTTAGAGAGTTCACTAGGAAGGGTGAGTTAACTTGTTTGTTGATGGTCTTAGCATTTTTTGGCCTATGTAAATTGAGAAACGATGGATCATTATGGAAGAGTGCATCCTGGCATGGTGATGACATTGTCATGTGTTTGAGTACCACCCCAAATATGGGCACTAGTGGATGCTGACGATAGATAATGATGTTGATAAAAATGGATAACATTTTCCTTAGAGAAATTTGTTCAATTTTAGAACATTATATGACGACTTAAGTCAAAAATAAAATTTATTTTGGGTCAAATATGTAATGTGAGTTATGTAATTCGATAAATAAATATAAATAAACTAGAGGTATGGTAAATTAACTTAATGGTAAATAAATAAAAATATAAATAAACTAGAAGTATGGTAAATAAATAAAATCTTGTTTATACTTACTCTAGAGAGTATGGTAAATAAATAAAAATATAAAAAGACTAAAGGTATGGTAAATCAATAAAACATCTTTTTATATTTACTCAAACCTTTTTATATTGACGAAAACTAAAAATTGAGGTTTTATTTAGGTGAAGCCTATGGGCCAAATACCATGGAAGAAATTATTATTAATACCTATGGGCACTAAATGACTATGGGCCCCAAAACCATATTTTCTATAAAAGAGATATGGTAAATAAATAAATATGAGAGAGGTATATAGAGGTACGGTAAATAAATATAAGTATAAATAAATGAGGTATAGTAAAAAATAAAGTCTCTTTATATTTACTCCGGACTCCTCTTTATATTTACGAACAACCGAGACAAACACTCGGAAAAAATGTTTTATTTAGGTGAAGCTTTAAAGCCACGAATACCCTACACTACATTGAGTGCTCCCCAGGTAAACTTAAATGTAAATGTAAAAGTAATGCTTTAACAATTAATATGTAAAATTTAATCTGATCAATATAATGTCGAAGCCCCTAATGAAAAATCACTTATCTCCCTAAATATATAAATTTAACACAAATAGAGCGTGCCTAATTGTAATTGTATTTTTGAAGAATAGAGGGAACATGTATCGGTCGATAGTTTATTTATAGAGCGTGGAGCTATATATCCGTTTATACGCCAATAATAGAAGGACGAATCCATCATTTCGGTCAAACTTCTCCGAATCGGAAAAGAAAGCAAATGTATCGTAAGCCTAAGCAGGAACCCTAGGGCTGAGTACGAGAAGAAGAGGAAAACGAGAAAGTTGGTAAGTCTAAAGAAGATCCTAGGTGAAAGTAACTTTAGAAAAATCACATTTAGCCGTAAAAATGGCGGTCGAAGGAAGCCCAGACCTCGGTATTCCACTTTCCTACGTCTCGGCAAATGCTTAAAATTAACAAGGAGAGCCCGAATGATGTGAAAGCTTTAGAGGGTCCATCATGGTCACAGCTTGTGACCTACGATGGTGGCTGGACGTATACGTCTACTTTGAGAGCCGCTCCCAAGCCTGCCCTCATTTCGCCCTCAGCCTTTGGGAATATCGCAAACAAAGGTTGTTTGAAAGAGATATTACGGTCTTTACTGACCACATCATTTGCCGCGGGGAGGTCCACCAGTAATCCATTTTATTTCTTTTCCATCCATCAATGATTGGCGATCTTTAGGATATAGAAGGGTATTAAGGAAAAGGAAAGACAACTCCGCATTGCAAGCCGTTGATGGTTGTGCAACGTTTTATAAAGTGAACAAATTTCACTTCGTGACTCGAGGTCAGACGATTTATTTGGGATATAAAGACAACGTTGCCACCGCCAAGTGATCCTTTCATTCAAAAATACCTATCACGATTCCTACATGCATGTAGCCAATACCCACATCCATACAAACTCTAGAAACAATGACATAAAAGTACGCCGGGTTTATAACTTGCTCAAAGCCTTGGACCATATATACGGGATCAACGTCATTTCACTCTTATATTGTGTGGTGACTTCACTCCTTTGCCCGGAAAGCGTCAGTCACTCATTTCTTACTGACGCAGAGTCGACCCATCACACGAGGAGACTTTTCCACCTTCTTGATCCCATCCAGGAGATCGCACCTTCGTCATACGGAAATACACTTCAAAAGTGCTAAGCCATTCCTATTCCCTATGCAGTGATTCCCTTGCAAGAGGTGTGGAAGAAAATTGTTTGTCAAGGGGAACCGCGTTTCACTAAATTCGTCAAGAATGGCATGCAGGAAAAGTTTAATGGAACGATAGATTACATTATCTACAATCCCAAGATGTCACGTCTCCCAAACCCCCTTTTTAACTTTTTTAAATGGGATTAATAATATCCATTATACCTCATGATTACTCCTCCTAAATTAACATCTTCTGTTTATACACACAGAAATTAAATACTCCTTTAAAAGATAGCCATCTATATCTTTACATAGTTCTTATATTGGCTACTCAATTGATCTATCATCTCAACCCTCATTATTACCATGTACTCATCTCTACCCCCCAACCACTTCTCTCTACTGTCAATAGCTATATTTGCAATTACATAATTTACTGAACCATTAATCCATCTAACAGGGCATACTGCAGCTTAACATACAATTCATACATTCCATAATGCACTATAACTTTGCAATTTCATAATTTGCATAAAGGAATATAACATCAAAATTTTACAATTTTCATAAAGGAATATGACAGCACAATTTCATAAAACAGGGATACATTTAACACAGACTTACAGATATCTCCAAATGTACGCATGCACCCTTTACCATGACCAGTCCTCCCATCCTTAGAATCCTCTTTATCTCCCAGGATTCACCCCCGAGCAGAGATCACCTCCTAGCACAGATCAACCACTAATCTGTCTAGGATCAGCTTATTTAAGCTCATACCCCAAAGCATGTTTCTAATTCTGCGTCCAGAATAGCAGGATGCTTTCTTTCCTGTTTAGCCTAGGCTTTCCCCTCTTGGGGTTCCTTAAAGCTGCTTTAAGCTTTTCCTCAACTTTTCCAGCTTTTCTCACCTCTTCCCAACTACTCCTCTTCATTGGGGAAATTTAGATTTCTCCTTAAATCTAAATAAATTTCTTTCAAGGATTTTTGAAAGCTTTTTGGGGATTTGTTGCCTTATCCATCCTCATGGATTTTTGGCAAGTGATCTCAATTCTCTTTTTGGTCATGGTGCATACATAATATTTTATTTATGATTTTTTTTTCATAATTACAAAATTAACCACATCCACACAATAATCATCCACTGGGGTCCACTCCCCTTTGGATTTATGTTCAAATGTCTCATTTGAAAAGCATAGAACTTGGGGTGTTACATATTCCCCCTCTGAAAATAAACACCGTCCTCGGTGTTGACAACTATCTACTAGTTGATTTTGAACATAATTATGAATGCTTTTCCATCATCTGAGCTTCTCTGTGCCTTGTAGCTTTTTAGCAGTAAAGTGCTCCACTGCACCTTTACTCGAGCTACTGTTCACTTCCGCACTTTCATTTCTTCTCGCTTCCATCTTTGAAGCGAATCTTGAAGGAAATTCCTCTTTTGGTCCCACCTGGACCACAATTCAAATCAATCATGTGAGAAGCATCATGTACAAAAATTATAACGTTTCCTTTCCAACAAGGAGACATGAAATATATCAGGAAATTTAATAAGCAAGGGCAGAACTAATGTATACGCCCTTAATTTCCAGCAGAGTATTCTCCTGCCTCCACTCTAATTACTGATGCCTTATGCAGTTGGTTCTCTTCCTACTTCTTTGCAAGAAGTCTGTATGGAAGATCTTTTATCCTGGTTTCTCTGTCCACAATTCATACCAAGGTAAGTAAGATCAAATACATATAATTGATAATTCACAACAGCATTCTGCATTCAATAACTTAAGAAATTCAGTTACTAATCAAACCGTTCAGATTCATAATAGTTTAGTGCACTTTTAGTACACTACTTATCCTTTCTGGTTTTTCAGTGAGATTCTTTCCTCACGCAACTTGGTTCAACTCAGCTCTTCTGGATTTTCTAGGTGCTTTATCTTCACCTTTTTCCTCTTCGTTTCCAGAGTGCCCAATTTCCTGTTACACACTTGTCTAAACAATTTCTCAACTTTTTTTCATTAGTACACATAAATGAGAGAAAACAATTGGATCATATGCATGGTTGTGCTTACCCTTGCTCATTTTATAGTTGTACTTCTAGTATCTTTTCATTGTTTCTTTTGTTAGTTACTTAATTTAATTAGTAACAACTAGATTCCTTAAAAAATCTCTACCATTCCATGCTTACCTCTCACATGAAATGGTATCCACTAGTTCAAAACTTAAGTGAACAATTTTGGAACTGATGGGTTTTCCCCACCCAAGTCCAAAATACAGCTCATCCTTTTTTTCTCGGTTGTAGCTGTATGATTTCACATCATTTCTCTGTCTTTGAATTTAAGACTCAAGAAATTTAACTTTAATAAAATTTGCACCAAAAAATTTTATAGTGAGAATTCATGTTTCCTTTTCTAGTGATAAATGTAATTTCTATAATTCATCACATTTACAATATCAATACTTGTTAATGCCAAAAATGAATTTGACACAGTTTCCCCTTTTTCAAAGACTCATCAGCTTAAATGGGAAAGATTTCATAAATCATAAAAGTATTTCAACTTTTTCCTGGGTCATAAAAGAATTCCTTCTTTTCTATTGCATAAAAGCATTCTATTTTTTTCTAACAAAAGCAACCCATAAATCTTTCATGCTTTCTAACAAAAGCAACCCATAAATATACCAATTTGAAAATATACTTTATTTCCATGAAAGAATATAAATTATTATAAATAAATAATTAGGAAGTCATTCTTCCACTATTACAAGAATATTCTTCCTTAAGTAAGTCATCAGGAAATTTTCAATTTATCCCTTTATTCATTCATGCCTAACTCAATGTAATGGTTCCACAATTTCTAAATCAACCATTTAATTGCAATTAAAAATTGTACTTCAATCTTCTTTTCTTTTATAGCAGTGTACAGGCCTTATTTATAGGATACAATTTCCACTTACTCATATACTACTTGCATCTCAAACATTGGGCAATATACCTCTCATGAGCATGTATATATATATCCACTAGGTTTGTATATATCATATATATTTCCAACCCTTATTGTATAAGTAACCATGATATATGTATGATATATATATATAGCCTTAGCAATATTAATTTGATGAACATATGAATATATATATATATCCCTATATTTATATATATTCATATATAAGTTCAAGCCTTTTTTGAAAGTGTTACCATATATATACCAAATTTAAAATAATCTCTTTTATTGATTTTCTACTAGCAACTTTTCCAATTTTAGTTAATTTCCATAGGATAGATTTTCATTCTCAAAGTTTCCCCCATGCACTTATTGAATTCACTAAAGTGGAATCAAATTAAAGTGCCACTTTACCAATCCTATGCATATATATATATATTTCTATATAGGTATATATATCCAATCTCATACCCATAGAAGTCTAAAATGCCTCTTTCTTAACTTCCACGTATATGTCATGGTTTTATCTATGCACATATATATATATATTTATTCATATATATGTAGGCCTATACCATTGGACTACTAACACTTTTAAAGTGCGCTTTATACCACCTCCTCATATATATTAAGGTGTATATATTTATATATATCTACATGCATCGATATATACTATTCTCCCATAACAATTATAAAGTACAACTTTTATTCTACATCTTAGACGTTTGTATGCCGACACATATATAATTTGTGGTTGGAGAATCTAATAACCGTTTTGGGTCTTTGCGTTCGATACGCTGGTGAATCCCTTTCATTAATTTAGGTTGGCTTTTTCATATCACTTCATTCAGAACATCTATATATATTGTTACATATATATATTATATTCAATATCCTACCCATCGAATATTCAATATTAATATTCAGTATTATATTAACTTTTTTTTTTCTTTTTTTCTTTTTTTTCTTTTTTTTTTCAGGTACCCTTGAATTCCATTTTCAAATCCATGACTCTCTTAAAACTATTCCCATTAACTCCATATATCTCACCTAAATGTGACATAGGATAATTGTATAATTTATATAAGATTTGTATGCATCTTACCTCCAAATTCATATATCACACCTATATATCATAGGGTGATTGTATATCCTACATACCATGGGTATATATCTTGCATCCATATATATATGTAACATATTTATTTTTATGTTAAGTTCATAACTCGCATATATATACACAAGATAATTGTATATACCATACACAATAGGTCTACTTCGTAATTCTATAATACATCCATACCGATATCAAGCTCACAAATATCATATGCCACGTAGAAATGAACGCGCCCCTTTCAAAATGTCATAGAATGGTATAATCATACCTATATCTCCATTTATTATACATGCAAAAAGATTTACATAATTATCCAACACGCACACCAAATATAATATATATATATATCGTGGATCTCAATGTATAGTTCGAAGTCCGAAATGGGTCCAGCCAATACCTAAGTATCTATACCAGTCTCAGCTTATGCCTCTGCACACAATTTTTGAGTATAATCGGCAATATTTTTCACACCTCCACTGGAAGGAAATTTTTTTTTTTTTTTTTTTTGCACTATTGAAATAATAACTTTCATATTATTGCACTATTGAAATATTCAATTTCATATTATTGCACTATTGATCTTTAACATGATCTACCCTAATGCTTCTCTCTTCTCTTACCCTATTGAGTACTTCATTTTCAATTTCTCCAACAGTATGTACTTTCATATATACATACTCATATGTACCAGTGGATAATGATAGCAAAGGAGATTTTTCTTCCTTTTATAATATACCCATAGTGTAAGTGGCTTTTTATACCTGTTGAAATCATATTATAGCAATTTTTATTATCTCACCATATCTAGTTGAGTGCAATAACTATTCCACATACCTATATGTATCTTCATATATAGACAATAATTATCTTTAATATGCCTATAATGTGGATGCCACGACCCTATATAGATATCTACATGGTGCCTTTATATTAAACCTATGGGCATACCATATCGAGTTACCAATACTTTAGGTGATCTGAATTATAAAAGTGGGATAATACGAACACAACCCCTACTCATACAATTATCACATTTATATATATATATACCATAGGTATGTCCACGATTTATATATATATATTAAGTTCTTTGAATTATTTTATTAACCTTAACGTATGAAATTTAACCTTTCCGTACCCGTGCAGGTATCACGATTTTTTTATTTTTTTTTATAAATGTTTTTATACAGGGTTTGTAGATACGTTCCGCCGCCTTCCTATATGATTAACGACTCCATTGGGCAACCTTTAATCATGCGGCGACACTGTGTTTCACTGCGGAGCAGCTACTGCATGTAATTGATTCAACCCGACGATGACCTTCCACACGCCTCAGCTTGACTGCCAGCTGTCTGGTGACGGAATCGCATTACTGAATTTCGCTAGGGTTAGCGTGTGACTATTCGATCAGCTTGCTGTGTTCTGACTCGTCGCTCGACCAAGGCCGGCGCCTGCACCACCGACACAAGGAGTAGCACGATCCCTCTTAGCGTCCCAACACCATTCGGCCTAAGGACAGTGGAATACTCCGGTCGAAAGTCAGGCTGCCACGAAAACCGGGTTTTCTGCACAAGTACACAGTGGTGGCATTGGTTTCGGTTTCGAGTAAGCTACCGAATACAGATTTCGGTACGAGAGTTCTGTGGACACTACGCGATGGTTGACACGTTAACTAAATCGTGTTCTCCATCCGTTCTCTGGCATAAAGGAGAAAGATCACTGGTACACATTTGAAGATACAATGCATCGGCTACTTCCCTCTCGGGATTTGCGGCCGTTAGGGAGGTATGCAGATTAGGGCTTCAAATATCCTTTATGTTGCCTACGCCTGAGAATTTTTCCCAGTTCTTTATGTTGTTACCGTTTCTTATTGTTGTTGCTATTTTTCTTTTTCTTGCATCATTGACTCTGCCATAACAGAGAGAACAGAGAGACAGTAGCCTTCTACGCCGAGACAGAGCGAGATCCTGTGATTAACAGCCAGGCTTGGACCCTCTCTGATCTCGGTGCAGCTATTTGGGTTCTCCAGTTACCTCTCGACGTTTCTTATATGTCGATGTAGCTCCTAACTGGGCGTCTGCAGAGGGAGAACTCCTATACTCTCAATCCTCTGTGGAACTCAGTTCGTGGGGCGTTGGAGATCTTCTTTCTCTGGTTGCTGCCTTTCGAATATGTATTCTAAGGTTAGGGCACCGAGGTATTATCTCGGTCGTCCCCTGGAGTAATACTACATTAACGCCATTCGTGGTATGAGATTTTTCTGGTTACGCATCGTTTAGTTTAGCCCAGCACCCGTCAACCATCCTGCTATTTATTAGCGTTATGGACGGGTTGATTTAGGGATTCTTATTCTCAGCGCGACCTACTGATGTAGATGCCGCGGCTGGAAAAGGGATGGGGTTGCAAATACGAATTTTTCTGAATCTGATACCATTCCCAAAATGATTTTTTCCCCCGTCAGCTAGACAGATTCTCTATCAGTTTATCTGGACCGAGAGAACCGAAGCCGCGGTTTTGATTGGTTAGATTTTGATGTATCTGCGCATTGTTATAAGTTTAGGCGGCAGTAGGGTTGGCTCTCGGCACTAGTTGCCTCGAGCACCTCTCCCCGCTCGACTGTGGGTTAATTCCTATGTACAACAGGATCGAAATGGTTAATAAAGTTCTGAATTATCGTGTGAAATTTTAGTTTTGTTTTCTTTTGCATTCTTTCATCATGGACCGGCCAATTTACAACCAATAGGCTATAACCGGTGTTAAATGTCTTTATTTCCAATTTACTTGTGTCGATGAGCAGGTATAACGGATTTTTCTTTTGTACATTATTCCACGCCTTCGTTTTTTTTTTTTTTTTTTTTTTTTGACGTGCTGGTTTATATTTAGAAATTTTTGTCCCGGGCTAGTTTCCCTCTTTTCATCCTTCCAAACGCATCTCGTTTTTTTTTTTTTTTTTTTTTTTTTTTTTCTAAATATCTAGCTATACTCGCATACGCGCTTTTTTTTGGTTAATAGGGTTTATCATGGTTGCATTACTCCTCAGATACAGTGCGCAGATTTGTTTCTATGTTAATAGTGCGGGCAGAAGGTTAGCTGTAATTTTTAATTATCACTCAGGCTCACAGCCTGTGGGACGGGATGGAGTACATGCACCGCTCTTTCGATTTCTATACCAGAGTTTTGTACACTAATGTTTACATTTACTTATTCAATGAGTAATACGCCGATTTATATAGTCGGCCGGTAAAGTGTTGATACAGATTAGAGCTTCTTATTTTTATATATACATAACTTTTTCCGTTACCATAAGCATGAAACAACGTGAGGTCCCAATGTCTGTTAGCATTCAAGGCCGTTAATTTTACATTGCATATTTATTTTGTTTTTCTGAACCCCTTACTGATATTGTAACATTTTAGTGTGAGCGTTAAATCCATAGCTCGACTATATTTAACAATACTATTTTATTAGAATTATGTAGATATAGATGATATATCTGACCCCCAAGGGACGATATTATATACTATTAGGATCACAACAATTTTTTTTTTTTTTGTTGAATTATTATAACAATACTATGGCATAAGATGACACCTTTCCTAGCCTATTTGCGAACACATCGAGTCACATGGATGTTTAGAATTTGTATTTAGGAGTAAATTTATTGCATAATGGAATTCGAATTGAGTCTTGACCATGGAGCTTGAATTATTAAATTTTTTTTCTATGACTTTAGAACATAAGATACTATCCCATTTCTATGCATACGATATTCTATCGGTAGAATAAAATTTCTTTTAAAGTTAAGAATGAATGAAATGTATTCTCTTACATCTTGGTCTCATTTCTACTATTGACTCTAAGTCCACCTTTCTGGTATACGTTGAAATATCTAAGTTCATTATATTTTTACTTCCAGCCTTTGGAATTTTATATCAGAGAGTACTAGTACTATTATATGGTTTCCCTAGTAGACTCAAAGGCATGAAGTAACCCAATTGTTTTTCCATGAATTAACAGAAATCAATCATCTATAGAGGTTATGAACCTTCAGATTTAAACCAAATTTGGTTTAGAGATTCTGGAGTTTTCTACTCTATTGATATTCTAGTCTACAACTAAACAGATTCTGGAGGGTGAATACCCTAAGACAAACATTGTTAAATGTAGTATTAACATTAATTCCATGACTAACTCAATATATTTTTTTTTTTTATAGGTAGCCAATTCATGCTATCAGAATAATAGACAAGTAAAAACTTCAAAACATACCAAAATCTGCAAATTGACCAACCTCCTGTTACATGTACCCCTGAAAGTATGCCCAAGATAATTGTATACTTGAAGTAATATTTTTTTATTCATAAAATTTATAACAGTTAACCATTTCTTGATGAGCACATATCTTGCCCAATTTTTGAACTTTGCTCCGATACCATTTGTCACGTCTCCCAAACCCCCTTTTTAACTTTTTTTAAATGGGATTAATAATATCCATTATACCTCATGATTACTCCTCATAAATTAACATCTTCTGTTTATACACACAGAAATTAAATACTCCTTTAAAAGATAGCCATCTATATCTTTACATAGTTCTTATATTGGCTACTCAATTGATCTATCATCTCAACCCTCATTATTACCATGTACTCATCTGTACACCCAACTACTTCTCTCTACTGTCAATAGCTATATTTGCAATTACATAATTTACCGAACCATTAATCCATCTAACAGGGCATACTGCAACTTAACATCCAATTCCTACATTCCATAATGCACTATAACTTTGCAATTTCATAATTTGCATAAAGGCATATAACATCAAAATTTTACAAAATTCATAAAGGAATATGACAGCACAATTTCATAAAACAGGGATACATTTAACACAGACTTACAGATATCTCCAAATGTATGCATGCACCCTTTACCATGACCAGTCCTCCCAACCTTAGAATCCTCTTTATCTCCCAGGATTCACCCCCGAGCAGAGATCACCTCCCAGCACAGATCAACCACTAATCTGTCTAGGATCAGCTTATTTAAGCTCATACCCCAAAGCATGTTCCTAATTCTGCGTCCAGAATAGCAGGATGCTTTCTTTCCTGTTTAGCCTAGGCTTCCCCTCTTGGGGTTCCTTAAAGCTGCTTTAAGCTTTTCCTCAGCTTTTTCCAGCTTTTCTCACCTCTTCCCAACTACTCCTCTTCATTGGGGAAATTTAGATTTCTCCTTAAATCTAAATAAATTTCTTTCAAGGATTTTTTTTGAAAGATTTTTGGGGATTTGTTGTCTTATCCATCCTCATGGATTTTGGCAAGTGATCTCAATTCTCTTTTTGGTCAAAATGCACAATCATTTTATTTATTTCCTCAAATAAAATATTCAAATACATTCACACCATAGTCATCCCTTGGGGTCCACCCCATTAGGATTTATGTTGAATGTCTCATTTGAAAAGCATAGAACTTGGGGGTGTTACGCGAATTGGTTATGCACAACACATGTTTTTCTCCTACAACCAAGTTCTGCACACATAAATTGTCCTCAATGTTACATGCACGACCCAACCTTAGTAGATAACATGACAAGGCATCAAATTTGCACACACGATCAAACTAGAAAATTGTTAACATAACCTGTCTTGCACACAAAAAATTCATTTTTCCTGACACAACCTAACCCAGGTATGAACACATGACCTTAGTGATTCACATAATCCAATTCTCAAATTTTCACAGCACAGACGACCCGAGTTCATTTACTTATTTTTCCCACCCTGCTGGCCCATATCCTTCGATTCTCCTTCGCTTTCCTTTGCTATGAAGTAGCTTGGCCAAATTAAAATATGCCCAAAAGAATGGAAATTCCATTCTATTTATTCACTCATTCGTCCAATGAAACACCAGTAGATATGTTTTTTGATTGTCCTCACTAGTTGATCAAACCATATGCACACCCAATCGACCTACCCACAACTCAACATGCTCCCACCCATCGCACCGCCTAGTTGCCCAACTCCCGTCACACTTACTTAAATGCATATAACCGAACACGAGTCATTTTTTACTGAACACGGGCGCTCATCGCAACAACGTGTCCACCACTATGTCCACACATCCATCACACAAATCGAGCACACCCATACTAGCACCGTCGATTTTTTGACTATCCTGTCTACCGGTGGTCGTCACGGGAGCTCGCCTAGCTTGAAGCTGTGACACCCTTGGTTTGGATTCCTTATACCTTTCCAAACCCTTCGTCCCAACAACATTGTATTTATATGATGTCATTGCTCACAGAACAACACACTACACTCAGTATATATTTATATTTTTCCTTTTAAATGTAAACTAATCAAATGGAAATAACAATAACAATATTATTTTTAAGATCGACGATTCTATTAAGAATGTGAATGAAAGTGTGTTTGAGTATTGTTAACATCGACGATTCTAAGAACAATGTGAATGAAATTGTGTTTTAGAGTGTCAATGATGGTGTGTTTGAACGCGTGGATAGAGAATTTCTACAAGGATCGACAAGTCCAAGATCATTGTGTCAGAATTTTGGTAATTATAGATTCTAAAAATATTTCAAAATTTGATGGACAAGAGCTACGTTAGTTATTTAACTTGGCTCTTGTCCATTAATTCCGCAATATTTCTAAAATATAGAAATCCAAAGTGTTTAGATACACTCCTTCTTCAGAACACATCTTCGTTCTCATTGTCCTTGTTGAGTTGTGAATTTTCCTTCTAATAGGATCGACCTATTCTCAATTAATAGAGTGACTTAGGCCAGGAAAAATCTATATAAATTGTTTATAAATAAATAAATAAAATGAACCATGCTATAACTTTATTTTAAATTATTATTAAAATTGTTATCAATTATTAGAAAATTTAATATAAAAACTAAATATATATACATTTTAAAAACAATGTAATAGTATTCTTAGTTTTGAAATTCATATCATTTAAAGTGGAAAGAGACTTTACAATAACATTGCTAATACTACGAATTATAAAAAATGCATTTAAAAAAAATACTTTCTGAAAATATATTAAATCAAATTTAATATTAAAAATTCACATATTTTACATATTTGTATTATAATACATAACATATGCAACGACTCTATTTCTCTATACATGTTTCCTCAATTATCTATGTGATCAAGATGATTGTTTAAAACCTCATATATTTTGTCATTTGTAAGATTAAAATTTAATGTTAATATAGATATACATCATGAACATTTTAAAGACTACAGTTCAATTAAAATGTTTGATTTTTATTTAATTTTAAAAAAAAATTGTTATTTTATGTATTCTAATAAATTATTTTTTATTATTCAAAATTTTATATTGTTTTAAAAAAATATTTGAATCAGTAATAATATCATAATAGTTAAAAATATAATAGCTGACGATATAGTAATAAATATTTAAATGTTACACATAAATATATGAATATGTATCCACGATTGAGGAGGTTCGGGATATGGTAAGTTGAAATCGAATATTATACCTTTGAAAGTCAAAGAGAATGACGCAGAAAGAAGCTGAAATCAAATGATTGTTATGGTCGGGTGATAGGGAAAAGGAAGCATAAGAGGTTGGAGAGATCACGTTGCAAAAACACAGGTGTCTACACAAACGCACTAACGAGGTTGAAGCAACCGATTGGAGGGACGACTTAAATGTGAAAAATAGGTGTCGACGTAATGAGGTTGAAATAAATGCAAGCGTAACAGATTGCAGAGATGACTGAATTGTAATAGAAGAGGTGTCAACATTCCCTAATGTTGAAGGTAACCAGTTAGTGACAAAGGTGGGTTTCTCCTGGACACGATTTGAAGTTGAGTTTCTCGAATTTCGTGGATCCGCATACATCTCTGGAACCATAAAAATGTGCCACCAACACTTCCACTCTACATGCAACTTATACGTTGGGTATAAATAAGGTCTATCACACGATCGAATTCAGAAGAACACGTCCTGCAAATCGATTTCCAAATTTGGAAGAAGGAGAAGTAATATCTCGAAATAGATTTAGGTTTTCCTTGTGAATTAAAGAGATGGCCATGAAGTCCAAGAACATGGAAATGCTGGGGATTTCAATAATAGCAATAATGTTGCTAACATCCACGATTCTGATAATGGATGCCAAAGCTGCGACTGAAGGCTGCGCGCGTCGAGGGTTGCTGGGTTGGTCAGGAAACGTTAAGGCTGCATCAGGGTGCCACAGACCAGGGTACCCTGTACCCCCTGGTTCTACCTGCCCTCCCGGTCCCGGTCAACCTCCCCATCATACTCGTCCTATTCGGCATGTTTAATCTAACAACATCTGCCTCTTCGCATCTCTCCATTTAGTTCTCCCCAGACACAGAATACGAGTCATTGTTCTTTACATTTTGTCACTTTCTCCTGTAGGTAGAGTCTCAATAAATATGAGTCAGCCATGTTGTTATCATTGAGTATGATACCTCTATTATCAAAATAAAAAATGGAGTTTCTCTTGGGTTACTTTTATTCTTAAAATTTTACCTAACACTATAGATGGCAGTAGATGCAATTATGTTTTATATTTTTGAGGAATGTTTATGTTTTTTTAATTCAATTTTCATATATATAGATTTTAATGGACGTATGAATTAATTTTTAATATATTTTTATTTTTATTCTCAAGTAGTTTTATTTTAAAATCTTAACTCATAGTTTTAAAGTTCTTTTCACTTAGAGTTTCTTGGGAAAAATTGTGCCATTAATATATCTTATCCTTACAAGTTTTTGACTATGTGGTCCATGGATATTTAAGTTCTATTTTAAATGGTTATTAAGTGATTTATTATTTTTAATATTCTATTTTACTAATTTAGTTTATAAATTAAATTATTGAGAAAATAAGATAGGCATCAGTGCATGTATCAAAACATTTAGTTTGTGATATATTTTTTATTTTTCAAATTAAAAGTAAAACAAATCATGAAACTTATCTAAATTATAATTTATTTTTATTTATTGTTATTATGAATTATAAAAGGAATTAATATATAAGTTAAACATGTATGTATTTTGGAAAAATGTAACAATATTCTTAAGCATGGAGATTGACCCCGTATTTTATCATGAAAAAATTTAACTTTTAAATAGATTTTGTTGCAATACCGTGGGCCAATACCGTGGCTTATCATACCACATGCACAATATAAGTTGATTTGAGATTTTCTTAAAAAAAAGAAAAAAAAAAAAACTAATTTGGAGAAAAATATTAACCCTTGGTTCATAAATACTACTATGAATATTTTGGCATATTTGATGGAGGTTCAATCTCTAACCTCCACATAAACATTATTGATAATTAAACTAAAATTTTGGAAAACTTATTACACTCCTATTAACATAATTATGTTTTATGGAAGGGTTGAAACCATTGTCATATTTTTCTTTACTGTAATGCTTTATGTCAGTGGTTGGTATATGATTAAATATTATTATCAAAGGGTAAAGATTTTAATGGAAATGCAATACTTATAGGATGTTTCAAATTATTGCAATGGGGATACTAGTGATATGAGTTAAAAGCTCTTTAGTTCAGGTATATTTCAAACAAAGAATTTGTAATGAAAGGATTTTAGTCTTCCCATTATTTAGTTATTGAGGAGTTAACTTAACTAATATTGGAAACTCACTATATATTATATATATATTTTTTTAGTAAGTTTTATATTTCTTTGTAATATTCGTACAAAGTGCATAATGATCATTTTCTAATCATGATAAGTTTTATATATTAGCTGATTTTCCAAAAATGGTCTAGAATTCCTAACAAGACAGACTAAAAATAAACCATAGAAGGATGTGATTATACATGTAGATCTAGACAACGGCCTTCCTACGAAGGGAATCCAGTTCTAGAAAGAACAGTGGCTAGACCAAACCATGAAAATAGGCCTAAAATATCCATAGGTTTATTGACTATTGTAATCTAGAGTAGTAGATTGCATATCAAATAAACTAACTTCAAATTCAAACGTTGAAGTGGAGCAATCCGAATTTTCTCCTACAATGAAAACTGAAGCACCATAGAGATATTCTTAGAAGATATTGATTTTTCCACTAATATTTTAGCTCCATGCTTCCTAACTATCCTTGAAACAAATGTGGTCAAGAAATGGTTCTAATTCTCGGTAATCTCTACGAACTCACACATTTCCTATCCTTCCTTTTCTTGTGACGTGAAATCTTGAGCCATGAAGATTTTATATGAGCTAGTATAAACGTATCGAACAATGATGTTTGGTTTCATTAGTTATAATACAGTGAAGAACCATGATGAAAGACATCATTTCTCCCAAATTTGGCCTTTCTTCAAAAGACCCTATGAACCATGAATATTTTTCTCTATTGATTAAACATCACTATATAGACTTGTTGAGATGGAACCAATGCGTTAGCGCAGTTTGGAGAAGGCTTGAATTGAAAGGATATTTTACTATGTGGGCCAAGATCTCAGACATTGAGCCTCACGATCATATTTAAATTACAGCTAAAGAAATGTATTGAAAATAAAACCACAAAATCCTCTTAGTAGTAGGGAAATTGGGAGGTTGAATAAGGATATTGTCCCAAAGTATTTGACAATGTAGCTAAACTTCATAAGTTTGGCGCTTCTCCCTTTCCATTTTCAATAAAATAGGACAATTTCTCAATACTTTTTATTATTAATTATCGCTTAACTAGAGATTTAATTATTAATTAATTAACATATCAATATCATTATTAACTATCAATCATTTAATTAATTAAAGTATCATTTTATAATTTATCATTTAATTAACTAATGTAATAATTAAAGTAATAGTTTTTTAAACTTTGACATTTATGATCCATAATGAGTATTTGAGACTATCTTTCACATAAAATAATTTTATGTCAAGTTTAAAACTTACAAATAAGGTTCATCTTTAGGACCAAGGTAAAAAAAAAACAGATCAATCCTTGTAATTAAGTAAATGTCAAGTTCCAAAATTAGTCGTTACATCTATAATATCATTTAATAAAAGCTAACCTTATTGACAAAGTTTCAAGAAATTGTAACTAATAAAGTAAATGGTAAGAAATTATTAGACAATTTATATCAATTATTAGTTAGTATATTATTAATATTAAATAATTTTTAATCAAAATTAACATTAGTAGTTAGATTTTGAAAAACTAATTTAGTCATAAGAAATTATTAAAGTAGAAATAATTCAAAACTATTATTAAATGATAATGAGACTTATCTATCTGTGTTGACTGAACACTAAGAAAAAAATGAAGGATTGGAACTAATTCTCATGAGTTTCATAGTGAGACCAGGTGGTAGGCTATTCCCAAGACTCCTTGTAGCGATAGAATCTGTCAGATTTGCGATGATTATGTGGAAGATGAAACACACTTTCTTTTAGACTTTCTGGCCTTTACTCACATCTACTCTCGTCAATTCCCTAACATCCGCCACACTTCCACTCTTCGACATATAAATCCACCCTTCTATAAAGGGATTCGAGCGCTTATTTCTCTTCTCTTCGATCATCGAAACAATATTTTGAAGAATCGAACTTAGATTATTTTTCCTTTCTTGAGGTATGATAGGCCGCATTGGTCTTAGTGGACATTAATCATCATCATCATCATCATCATTATATATATATATATATATATATATATATATAATTATATATATATATATATATATATATATATATATATATATATATATATATATATAATTATATATATAATACAAAGAAAAGACAGGAACCCAACACTTACACAATTTCCAACCATCATCCCTATTGATTATTAATGTGCAATTGTTTTAGTTATTTAATAATTTAGTATTATTTTTTAATAATTTTGAATTTTATTAGTTCCTTAATTTAGGTCTTTTAATAATTTAGTTAATTCAAATTTATGCTTTACAATTTCTGTTCAATTGATAGTTAACATTAATGTATAGTTTATGCTCAATGATCATTTATCTATGGTTTGTTAATATCAGTTGATGGTTTATGCTCAATTAAGATGTAGATTTCTCCGGCTACCACACCTCTTTGTATGTATTTTTAAAATTAAATTTTTTGATGTGTATGATTAGTATATAATTTTAAAACAAATTTATGCTGTTTTCTATGCAGACCACAATTTTTCCGAGACGATGGAGATCTTGCCGAAATCTGGTAATTGTTTTTTTAAAAAATAAAAATCCTGGAGTGTTTGAATCACTTTCTATGCTGAATATGGATTCAACACCATCAATAACCCCTCGGCCTCATAAATTCATCAATTTTGACAATTGTAACATATATTTTCAAATTTTTCTGTCGAATTTTATCACAATCTTGGAGGAATTTCCATTATTTTTCTCACTAATTTATGGGCTTTTTAGACTACACTCAGATTTATTTATTTACCTTTTCGACATCATAACTTTACACACCCCTCCACTTGAACCTTCGATCAGTCACTAAGACAAAGAATATACCTCACATATTCACTCCTCATTAACTCTTTCCCATCCATTATTAATAAAAATCAAAAGTCAACACACCTCATTCTGCCTTTAATTTATATATATTCCTATCAGAAAAAAAGTCACTTTTCATGAGACCGACGTCCCCCTGTCTTGGGACCACACTAGTGATGACTTAAATTCGACTTGTGGGCATGATTCACCATCTCCCAACCTTTTCGCTTCAAAACTATGATGGTTCATGAACTACGCCATCACAAACAATTATATTATTTGTTAAGTGTT